>WAAE01011496.1:40841-153832 GCA_013400495.1 Nicator chloris | reverse complement strand
AAAAAAAAAAAAAAAAAAAAAAAGGGGAAAAACTAAACACAAAGTTTTACTTGTTTTCTCCCTTCTCCCAAATTCCCAAACCCAAGACCTCAGGCATTTAAGCACAAGTAACCCTTAGAAAGCAGCTAATTCCATGGATCATCTTGAGCTTGAATTTTGTCCTTTTTTCACACTGCAAAATTCAAGTTCGTGTACAAAAATATTTCAAACACGAGAAGTCAGCAAAGGTCTTGGATGAGCCTGAGGAGAGGCAGCAGCAAGAAGACTCCATGCATTTCTGAATTTAATTTTCCTTTCTTTTGGCTTCTAATGGAAAAGGATGCTGTCTCCAGCTTGATGTGTTTGTAAAGATGAAACTCTGCAGCATCACCAGTGATCCACACCAGGCTGCTCCAGGATGAGAAATGGAGATTCCCTGATCCCCATTAAGTGATCAGCATTAAAAACATGGCTTTCAGTATTTGGGGTTTATAATTCTCAGGTCTACCTCCTGTCATCACTTGCTCGTGCACAGTTCCTGCTTTCCTAAATCTGATTGTGCTGATGAAATAATCAGCGACAGGGAACAGCCCTCTCAGCCCTCCCCCATGAAACCCCATAAACTGCCTGGAACCTGTCATGTGTTCCACATTTTAATGTGGACACGGCAGGCAAAGCTGAAATTTGAAGGTGACTTGCTGCTCTCCTCCACCAAACTCTCTGTGGTCAGTGTCACCGCCCCACCAGCTGAACAAACTGATGACACAGAGAAAGAGAAAAAAATAGAGAAGGGAGGACAAGAAAAGAAAAACCAAAATGTTCCTTGTGGGACATACCCCCTAAGCAGTTGGATCATCTTAATCTTCAAGCTTCTGTAATACAACTGTTGGAAGGCTCCAAGCCTGAGCACAATAAAGTGCTTTATTCAGGGAACCATATGACTCCATCAGTCATTCAAGCACATGTTTGGCACAGATTGAAAGTGAAAAGCATAGCTAAGGCAAATATTTCAAAACTGAACTTGTCTTCCTAACACACATGGTTTATATATTGGTGTAATATCTATATAACTTTTCAGTTCTCATCTAGAGTAATGTCATGGCTGAAGTACAAAATGATGTCTCTGCACCAGGCGTTTCTCGGCAGACAACACATGCCAAAAAGCCATTTACTAGAAAATTAAAAGGGAGCTATCACACTTGACAGGTCCTCCAAAAAAGAAAAAAAAAAAACCCCAAAAAACCAAAAACCATCCAAAAAGCCCTGTAAAAACAGCTTTGCTCCTCCTAATTCCTGAAAATCTATTTCTCCAATCAGGATGCTGCACCATCCCTCACTGGAGAGCTGAGCTGCAGCAAATCTGGGCCAGGCTGCTCCTTCCTCCTCGAGTGCCCGAGATGTGTCTCCTCTGTTTGCAGATGAAATATTGCTCATCACAGAGAGCAGCTCCTGCTGATGCAAATGCCATTAAAGCAATCTGGGGAGAGCACAGTGTGATTAAAGCATAAGTAATGGCAGAAGGATTTGGGCCCTCATTATACAAAATACATATTGAAATGCAGTCGAGGAGAGAAGCCAGTGTATCTCAATATCCTCCCTGTTCTCCAGAACAAAATGTGACAAGTGGAGTTGGGAGAACAACATTTGCTATTGACTGCAGGAGGGGGCAGGGAGCCTGCAGAACGTTTCAAATAGCCCAAACCCAGCTTTATGATGTGTACAGAATATATACAGGGATATATTTGGGAAACAGCTGTACAGCCTCATTTGGGATGCTGTTATGTTTGACTGAGGAATTACTATTCAGGACCAGTCCAAAGACAGAGTTGTCCTTTTTTTTCTTTTTCCTAGAAGAGAACATTTCAAAATCTAGAGAAATAAAGCAGTGAAGCTCTGAAGGACAGGGCATTTCAGCACAGTGGGTCATGGGGGCGGATCAAGAGGTTCTCCCTGTGGAAGAGCTCAGGGCTTGGAGCTCACAGAAGAGGGCAAGTCAGAAATGCAAGATTCCAACCCAAAGGAGCTTTGGAAAATCCATGACACAACAGCTTAGAGAACTTCTCCTTCTGCAAATCCTGTTTTCAGCTGTTTCTTTTCCCAGCCCTGATCCACACCGTATCAATTGGCCCGGCCATTCCCTGTTGTAAAAACAGGCAGGACAGGGCTAATAATGGATGAAAATCCTCAAGGGTTGCACAGTGCCTTTCCCACAGGTATTTCCAGGATGCCAGAGTGAAGGATGTCCCATCTCAACTCAGCAGAGGTGCTACTGGGACATATCTGCTTGTTCCTAAATCTCTGCTTCTTCCCCAAAAAGTCCCACAGATCCTTGTTTTGATTATGAACTCAGCCTTGCACCCTTCTGCACCAGCAGCACCTACCAAAAACACTTACTGAGGCCCAGAAATAATAACCTGTGCTTCACAAGCACAAGGAATCCACACAGCTCCAAGGGCAGAGAAAAAGGTACTAAATATACTAAATATATCTTCCCTTTGCAGTAATGAGTCCACATAATTATGTGAAAATCCAGGTCCAGTGCTCCTCTCCAACTCCTCCCCTCCAAAGCCTCATGAAAGGCGACTTTCACTGAGCGAAGTTCAGATGACTCTCCAAAATACAATTTCCTCTTGGTCTTTCAAAAGGTGCAGTGCAGTCCCTCTCTGCAATGATTTACTAAGCTGCCCCAGCGAGTGCCAGGAATCCTCAGCACAGCTGAGCTGAGGGATGCTCCTTCCTGTGTACAACCAGCAGAGAAAAGCCCCACGGAGTGGGAGTGGGAGCTGTGCTCCTCACAGGCACACAAATCATCCCTTCACATCTCTCTGGGAAACCCAGCTGGGGTGAACTGCAGCATTAATGCATGGGATGTGGTTTGCAGTTCTTCCCCAAGCCTAGCAAAGGAGCTGCTGGGCCGAGGAGTTGATGACATCCATCAGGAGTTTCTGTTTGTGGGGGAACACCTGATCCTCACGTCACACAGCAGCAGGGACAGGAAAATGAGCTGCTCTTGTTCCGGCACAAGCTGCCACCGAGTCTCTCTTCTGGTTTTTAAAAGGTGAATGAAAAGACAACTTGGAGTTACTTAATGCTCTTGAAGGCACCTCTGCTGCCCAGGTTTGTGAGTGTGGCCTTGCAGAAAGTGTCACCAGGAGCTCTGGGTCGCTCCATGACTCCTGGCTTTCACACTTCTCTCCAGCTGATGAGCTACAGGAGCAAAGAGGGTTTATTTTTGTGGTTTCTTCAGGGCAGGTTGTGTCCCCAGGTCACTACCACAGCTCTGCTCATCTGCTCCACACATCCTCTGGTGCTGCAAAAAGGATCTTAAATGCCACCACAGGACATGAGCACCAGGCTGTACAAAGGAGTCAGGTCCATGGAGGGGAAGGAATTTATGCCAAAAGAGGGTCAGGCATACAAACAAGGAAAACACAGCACGCAGAGTAAATAGCTCCTTCTTTCTAAAGTGCGAAGATTTAAACTAAAAGAGGAGAGATTTAGACTGGATTTCAGGAAGAAATTCCTCTCTGTGAGGGTGGTGAGGAGGGGCTGGGATGGAATTCCCAGAGCAGCTGTGGCTGCCCCTGGATCCCTGGCAGTGCCCAAGGCCAGGTTGGATATTGGGGTTTGGAGCAGCCTGGGACAGTGGGAGGTGTCCCTGCCATGGCAGGGGTGGCACTGGATGGGATTTCAGGTCCCTTCCAACCCAAACCCTCCTGGGATTTCTCCTGCAACGATCCCGTGCTTTCCCCTTGGTGTTTACCCAGAGTCTGTCTGTGCCTTACTGAGGAGGCAAGAGATGAAGAAAGAAATCCTCATTCTTTTGGGATGCTCACCTCATGCTTCAAAACACACACCCAAATGCAAGAGCAGATTTTAACCTGGAGATCCTTTCATGATCTCCAGTTCCAAAAGGAACTCGGGTGAGGTGCTGTGTCCATCCCTGGGTGCCCCAGAGGGATGGAGGGAACTTATTCCCAGCTCTCTCTGTCATCACAGTGCTCTCAGTGGCACAAAAGGAATGGAATAGCAACTTCAATTTATTAAAGCTAAATTATATGGACATTAAATAATATGGACTGGATTATTCTCCTCACATCTTCTAATTGTGGAAGTACCAGGGATCTCCAGCTCAGACCATCACTGCATTCAGGCAGTGCTGCTGCATAAAACACTGGCCATGCTCAGCTCCAGGCCTGCCAGGCCCCTATGATCCCCTTATTAAATGATAAAATCCAGATTTTGTGATTTTTAATAATTTTTTTTGCATAACTATACCAAAACAACCCCATAAATACTTAAACTTGTTGAAGTTTGTATTTTAATATATTCTTTCAGAGGTAAGCAGTCACTCGTGAGGTTTATCCCTCAGCTGCTTTCAGGATTAGAACACATTTAAAAGAACAAGAAAACAGCAAATTTCACCATTGTCAGAAGAAGGGTTTTCACTTAATGCATATGATACATACTATTAAACTCAACTTCCAGGGGCTGACACAGTTCCTCTTAAAAAAACACCTCAAAATAGATGCATTAAAGATACTTTTGTGCCAAATTCTGCATCCAGCTTTCTCTGCCTTCATGTGCATTATCCAGCACAGCTAACAGGCCATGACACATTTCACTTCTTGCCTGATTACATCATAGATTTGGGACAAGAAAGAATTTGTTCTTCTAATCACTGCTTTTAGCAAGCTGACCTTGTGAAAGGACAATTTCCTGCCTCCAAACTCTTTCTTATCCTAGCTCCAGGTCATGGAAAGCAGCAAATTCACTTGTAAGGGGTGTAAAAAAATTAGTGGAACAACCTGAAGGGATTAAACAGATTAATTTCTGATTAGATGATGCAGTTCAAGTCACTTGATACCAACCTACTCTCAAAATCCTGCATGGACCCTAAAAAGAGAAGGCTCAACATGCTGGAGCAGGGCTCTGCTAAGAAACAATCCCTTGTCTCAGTTAGTGGGGTATCAAAAAGATAAAAATTTAATACATTTGAAGCACTTTGCTCTGTGTTAACCAGCAACAAAAGGGGTTGAGCTCTTGGGCTGCACTGTGAAGAATCAACTGCTACCCTCAGACTGTCGGGTTTTAATTGACTTTGTCACAGATCTGCCCTGGAGACTCAGCAGGACCTACGACAAGCCTCTGCAGGTGTGATTCAGGCCTGTAGCACTCCAGAATTGTGCAGATGAGGTGCTTTTGTCCAGGGAGAAATTTGAGGAGCTGCCTGAAATACAAGTACAAAGTGCAGGCGAGGGGGAGAGCGAGATCCAGGGTGACGTGCCCTAAAACATGAGAGGTTGTGGAGGAAGGAAAGCCATCAGAAGAAGGGATTAAATAAAAAAGTCCCTGCAATGTGAGCAGGCTGGCATCCTAAGCAGGATGGGACAGTGTCAGACAGAGCTGGGGAGAGCCTGCAGGGCCTGGCTGTGTAACCTGACAGCATTCCAGACCCATTTCCAAACACCCTAAAACTGTCAGCTCCTGGGTTCTAGCAGCTCTCACAGCACAAGGGAAGAGAAAGCCACCCCAAGAGCCCAGCCACTGTGACAAGGCCGCTCAGGGCTCACCCTGTGCTCTGCCACAGCCCAAAAGGAGGCTCAGGAACACAAATACAACAGAGCCCAGCTGGACTCCTTGGCCACTTTGCCTTGGCAGTGTCAGATCAGTTGGGAAGAGCAGGGATAAATCCATCAGGAGGAGAATTTGTGAGGTCTGGGGAGGGCTGGTGGAGGACCAAATAAGCCTTGATACCAGCTGAGCCTTTTTAGAACAGAATTTCATGTTCATGGGCGGTGAGTGAGGGCCTTGCTGGGAATAACAGATAAATAGATCTCTTCAGTGGGATAAACAGATAAACACAGCCCTGGGCTGCTGCAGTCACCCTTGTGCCATCAGAGGAATCCCACTGGGGCTCCCAGCAGGATGCAAAACCGCCCAAAATACAGCCTGACAATCATGAGCTCAAGGATGCTCTTTGTAATTGGATCAGGACCTCTCCAAAAAACCCAGGAGCAAGAGATGAGAGACCCAAGGAAACACCAGTGAAGAACTTGTCAGCTCCCCAGCGAGCTGGAGGTTAAGGATGCAAACACTGCTGAAGAGTGGGAACAAAATTCCTGTGCTGTGGGATTTTGGCATGGATCTCTGGAGCCCCACAGACAGTGACAGCTCCTGCCAGGCTGTCTGCAGGGGACCTGAAGGGGATAATCATCAGACAGGGAGGTGATTACACACACCCCAGAAATATCTGCCACAAATGCTGGAGCAGTGTGAGAGAAGACAGGATTTCTAAATGAGCTCTAAAACACACAGGGTGATGGAGAAATCAGGTTTAGAGCACAAAGCAAGATTTCTTCTCCTGCAATTTATTTCCATTAGATCCACGGAAGCTGCAATCAGTAGCAAATTAAAATCTAGACAAAAGTGATTTTAACTGAAGGTTAAGAATTTTGGGTTGTAGTTTTAGGATTTGCATTTTTTCATGCCCAGAGAAGCTGTGGCTCTTTTATGCCTGGAAATGTCCAAGGTCAGGCTGGATGGAGCTTGGAGCTACCTGAGATAGTGGAAGGTGTCCCTACCCATGGAACAAGATGGTTTTTAAGGTCCCTTCCAACCCAAACCATTCTGTCATTCAAAGAGTCTTTTTTTTTTTTCTGATGTTTTCCCAGCTAACACACAATATTTAAAAGAAATTTAAAAGTTTGTGCACGCACACACTCTCTAATTTGGACTTTACCTATCCACAGCATCACTTTGTCTGCCCTGCAGAAACAGGCTGGCCTTGGCCACAAAAACCTTGTACAGGTGTAGATTTTAAGGTTTTTGACTGAGACTGTAAGATCAGATCTTATCCTACTTAATGTCCCACTCCACAAGGACAACAAAGTTAATTTGGCCTGGTTGAGTTTTCCTTTTTGTCCATCAGGTCCTTTAAGCAGAAACCCAGCACAAGACTGAAAACTAAAAGGGCAATTGTAAAACCACAAAAAAATGGAAAGAAGACATACTAAAAGCAAGCAACAAGGCTACTTTTCAGCTGTCTAACCCACAACCTGATAATTTCTGTTTAATACCAGACGTGGCAGACACACACCATTGCCACATTTCAAACCCGGTGCTCAGGGCATATCATAACTCCAGCTTGTCTTAATCACTAGGCACGAGTTTATGCGAAAAGTAGGATGTCCTGGCAGCATCAGGATGTCCTGCAGGGCTCCAGAATGCCCAGTGAGACCCGTGCCAGCCCAGGCAGGAGCACTCGTTGTCAGACGTAGCGTGGCCGGGCGCGGAAAGGCGCGTCTGGAACTTTCAGCACCTCCGCCACCAAGAGAGCAGCACAAGCTCTGGCAGGGCTAAAGCTGTGCTCTGCTTCCACAGGAAAAAGTGGAATTAAGGCAGGGGATGCTCACTGAATATCCTGGATGGAAAAGAGTAAATTGCAGACATGGTACGGAAAGAAGAGGAGCAGGAAGATGCAGGAAGGCAAATCCAAGGGTCAGCAACCGCCACGGTTGCCCAAATGTACACACCTAAAGGCCCATAAAGACACCTAAAGGCACCAGAGAGATGAGCAGCTGACACAAACTTTACACAGAGCTTAACTCACCAGTGTGAGCGTAACCTCAGAGCTCAGCTTGGCTCTGAGGGAATTCTGAGCCACGAGAAACCCGATTTCCACCCCCTCTTCCCATTCTGCTCGCTCAGCTGTGTGCTAGAGCCAAGTCACCCACAGCTTGCCCTCCTAGTATTGTAGGGACAAACACTTTGAAGCATTTTACCTCGCATTTTCCCAGCTGCTAGTGAACTTCCAAACCATGGAGAGGCTGGCCAGAGACAGTGGCTCCCACACTCAGAGGAGGGACCCAACCTCCCCCCCAAACCAACCCTCCCTTGCCCCAGGAAAAGGGAACAGCCACAGGGCACTCATTTCTCTTCATCTGCCAGGGAATTTCTGCAGCCTTTACCCCAACCCCACCAATTTGGTGCAAATACGAGTTGGCAAAGAGAAATCAAGACCCCTCCCAAAGCAAAGCTGCAACTCCTGTTAATCCATTAAGATAAATTCCAGGCGCTTGATCAAAGGCAACACTTTGTCCTTTCCCCCTCTGGGATTTCCACGTGCTAAAGTATCTCCCCATCTTTTCTCTTAGCAAGTTCAGAGCCAAAGTCCCAGTGAAAGTCGCTGTCAATAAATTTGGAGATAAGCAAATATTTACAAAGCTTCAAGTTACAACGGGGAAAGAAAAGAAAAAGACCAAATACGCGAGTTTGTTGTAACACAGGGACACAGACACCCCTCGGTGCTGTTAAATGTATTCACAGAGGAGAATCTCTCTTCCTCTCTCACATAAAATATGCACTGTCAGCTGCTGCTCAACCAAGAGGAGAAGACCTGGGCGCTCTGAGGATTCCAGAATAAACTCCAAACTTGCTGTAGGAAGAGACCATCCCTTCCTAGGCTGTTCCCCATCCACAACACGGATATAGCACTGTGCTCCACAGCTGAATCCCCGCTCCCCGCCTGCAGCTCACTTTGAATGAACACAGCGGCGGCGGCGAGAAAACTTTTACCCAGCCAGGACGCCTTTGCCATCATTATTTGGCTTTTCCGCGCAGTTTTTCCCAGCTGGAAAGGGAGCCCAAACTCTGACAAGACTCCCAGACCCCTGAATTCAGCCCCGGGGGGGCTGTGCGGGAGGAGAATTTCCAACCTCCCCTCTCTCCCCGGGACCCTGCAGGGCACCCCCGAACACACACAAAAGGGGGATCCCCGGGATCAGCTCCGGTCCCAGGGGATGGGACCGGCGGGGCTGGGGGTGCCGGGGGATGGCTCTGAGGGAATTCTGAGCCACGAGAAACCGGCTGCAGAGAAGGGACCAGCGGGTTTGGGGGTCCGGGGGATGGGACCCCACGGGGATGGGGGTGCAGAGAAGGGACCAGCAGGTTTAGGGGTCCGGGACCCCATGGGGATGGGGGTGCAGAGAAGAGACCAGCAGGTTTAGGGGTGCCGGGGGATGGGAGCCGGCGGGTTTAGGGGTGCCGGGGGATCGGACCCCACGGGGATGGGGGTGCAGAGACGGGACCAGCAGGTTTGGGGTGCTGGGGGATGGGGGTGCAGAGAAGGGACCAGCAGGTTTGGGGGTCCGGAGGATGGGGCCCCATGGGGATGGGGTTGCAGAGACGGGACCACCAGGTTTGGGGGTGCCGGGGGATGGGACCCCACGGTGATGGGGGTGCAGAGAAGAGACCAGCAGGTTTGGGGTGCTGGTGGATGGGGGTGCAGAGACGAGACCAGCAGGTTTGGGGGTGACGGGGGATGGGACCCCACGGTGATGGGGGTGCAGAGAAGAGACCAGCAGGTTTAGGGGTGCCGGGGGATGGGAGCCGGCGGGTTTAGGGGTGCCGCACAGCGAAGTTTTCCCGGGAAACCTCTGCGAAGCGGCGCAGAGGAGCGGGAGTTCCGCAGCTCCGCGTGGCCCGGCCGGGACCTCCCGCTCCATGCCCGCGGCAGAGCAGGGGAGCAGCGCCCTGGATCCATCTCCCGGCTCCTCGGCCGGCTGGAACGGAGCGCGGGGCCGGCGGTCCCTCGGGGAAAAGCGGCGGGGGGCCGTGTGTGACTTACCGCGGGCCCAGGGGAGCCAGCCCGGGCCGAGCAGCAGCAGCAGCAGCGCGGGCAGCCGGGCCGGGGGCAGCGCACGGGGGGAGCGCGGCTGCGCTGCCTGGAGGCGCTTTGACATCGCAGCCCAGACTGAGGGAGACAAACTTTCATCAGCTGGGGCTGGAGAGCAGCCCCATAATATACAGTTACCGAGAGGAGCGAGCTGGGACTCAGGATGTGAGAGATTTCCTGCATGCAGTTAACTCCAAAACCCCTCCTGCTCCTGCCTCAGCTGCTGATGAGCTGGGCTCGGCTGCTTAGGGAAAAAAAAATAAGAGATGGGTTTTTTCTTTCCTCCTTTTTTTTTTTTCCCTAATTTTTTTTCTCCTTATTTAAATAGGTTTGTGTCGGCTATTTCATATTTTGTTGTTTTGGCAAGGACCAAAGCTAATCCCGCGCCCCTGGAACATCTGAGCCCCGCGGCCGCCCCTCCGCAGGGTCCCAGCCCTGGGGGGCTCCGGGGTCCCCCCTCCCGTCCCTTCTCCCGGAGTTTTCCCGGTTGTTTTTTTTTTACTCCACACACAAGCCTGCCTGCCGCCTCTGGAAAGTCATCTGTGTGCGTTAGAGCTCAGGGGTTATTTATTGGTTTCATAATTATTTCAGAGTTGTTTCTGGTGTTGTTTCTTATTTTATATTGCGGAGGTTTTAAAAGAAGGGGGGGAAAAAAGAAAAGAAAACAAACGACAAAACACACCCACAGAGTTGCCAGATGCGTTTTTTAAAATCTCCCTCATTCAAATTATTATTACTGACTGTCTGGGAGAATAACCAAATACAGATTATCTACTCCTTAATGTACCACCAAAACACATGTAATGCCCACATGTTGCTGTGGAGCAGCAGAAAAAAAAAAAAGGAATCCAATCCTGAAGATCCTCACAGACTTTTATTGTGCAGATTTGAGCTTTAATTTACTAAAATTCTTCCCAAATCTCACAGTTTGGATGTTGATACTGAATTCTGCAGCTTGGCTCCATGTTCCTTGTGCATGAAACAGTTGGCACAAGTGTTCTGAGATGTGTCTGTAGGCCAGCAGGCATAAGAGCCATGCAATCCCACTGAAAAATGGTGTTTGGAAGCACAGATTTGGGGCTGCTCTGGAGCAGAGGATGTTGATTATTCCCAGTGATCCACACTGTACTTTTCACCAGCTCTGCGGATAAATGAGCCAGAAATTCCGGGGGTACAACCTCTGTGGCTCCCAAAGTGGGGCCTGGCACGGTGCCCTGGCAGCATCACCCAGGCATCCAGGGCTAACTGTGGTAATGCCAGGTCACCCCAGCACAAATAAACCTGGAAAAGGGCTGGGTTCATGAAGAATGTGCAGGAAGGGCTCTCATCAACTGCTGTGCTTCACACTTAAAAAGCACCTTTCACCTCTTACCTCTCTGCCCAAACCAGCCCCACAGACTCACCTCCAGCTGCTCTGAAATTTGAGTTTTGTCTACACTCACACCTCACATTTTCCTCATCGTGTGTCTTTCCTCTCCTTGGGAGCAGTCAGGGATTAGCCTATGTGTAACTTTAAACAGCCAAATGCTAAATTTTCCCTACTCGGCCATTATCAATTACAATTTCACAGCTACACTCAGCAACGTTTCATCCCTCAAATATAACTAATGAAGTGCATCAACTCTCTCATTAAGGACATATGTGCTCCACACAGAACATTGGTTAAAAACATTAAAATTCCAACAGAAGGCTCCTCTGTGGAAGGCCACCATAAAAGCCATGTAGAGATCTTTAGTTTTTGAAGGTATTTTTCCCATTAAAATGAAAAAAAAATCAGTTTAAGGGAACTAGAGACTTCTAAATAGGGTTTTGGTAATCCCACAAGTCTTTTCTTTACAGTGGTGGTACTTTTATCTGAGTGACAATATTTGCTAACAGAGAATGTGGGGCCAGTTATATCTTGGTCATTCATTAGCATGAATCAAGTCCATATTATCAGAGTTTCTCCTCCTTCCCCCAAAAGAAATTGTTGTCTTTTACCATCCTAATTTTATGGGCTTGAAGTTGATAAATCAATAAATTTATCACAAAAGAGACCAAAGATTTTATTAACAACATCCATGTAGGAATGCTACTGAATTACAGCTACTACTGGAGAACAGCAGCACAATTTCACCTCAGTTCCAAAATCCTCTTGGGGAAAAATAGACCCTCCAGGCACTGGGTAGGTAAGGGGAAGTGCCCCTGCTTCACTGGGATGTGCAGGGAGAGGCCAGGCCTGGCCTTTAATTCCTCATGTCAAAGCACCTCCCACAATCAGCTTTACAAGGCCTGGTTTATCCATTTCAGAAGAGCAAGGCCAAGTTTCCCTGCAGGAAATGAAAATTGCATCCAGGTTGTGTGGCTGCTTCAAAGGGGCCACAGCCCTGATTATCCAGGTTATTCCCATAAGTCATGGCTCTCCATCCATCCATCCATCCATCCATCCATCCATCCCAGCTGTGTTTTTCAGCACTCTCAGGGAAAGAGGATTGGAGGCAGGGGGGTGTGGAGGTGTCTCACTGCTCTTGGGGTTGTTTTTACATTTTTATCTTTTGCTATTCCTTTTCTATGCTCCCCCCTTCATTTTTATCCTCCTTATCTTGCTTACTGTATATATTTCATTTTTCTTCACTTCAATTCCAACAAGCATTTCCTTCCAAAGCCTTCACTCCACTGTGTGCTAGTTCAGGGCTCTCCTGCTGTACCAACAGTATAAGAACAGCTAAATCCTCTTTGTACTCCTAATTTTAACCTCCTTGGGCAAGGAGAACCTAGCACAGCACCCTTTTTTCTCTCTTCCTACAGAGGGTGGCACGTGCTGTGTGCTTGGTGTGCTCTTGGCTTTGAGCTTCTGCAGGAAAAGCCCCCTAAAAGCTGGGGAGAACCAACCCTGCTGGGGGAGCACCTCTGTGCTTGGAGGTGTGTGCAGGAATCGCTCCCCTGGGGGCTGCGGGTCACCTGTGAGCGGAGGAATACCCAAGGAACCAAGTGACAAGGACCTCCCAGATCCCGACAGGGGCGCCTCTGAACTGGACTTCCCCCGGGAGTGCTGTGGAAACACTTAAGAGGCATTTTTTAGCCGGAGCATGTGAGAACTGGAGATGCCTGCAGGAATGTGCCCTGCATTCATCGCTGCCTGTTGTCATTCCCGAGGCAGAACCGCGGCCAGAACCCTTCTCCCTCCCCCTGCCCCCGACTTGTCACCGTGTCGCTGTCGCAGGTCACAGCGAAGCAGCTCAACTCTCAGTTCGCATTTAGGTGGGGAAATAATTTGATGTAAAGGGCACTGGAGGTTTGAAACGATGAATATTTGACCGTGTGACAACACAGGCGGCTGGCTGGGCCTCTGCTCATCAAATTAGCGATTCATGAGGAGCTTTAGTTCACGTGGCACTGGAAAGGTCAGTCCAGAGGAGAGCAATCAGGAAGGGAGCAGTGTGGAATAACTTACCTGCAAACAAGCTTAACACACAGACACCGGCGAGGAGGAGGATGCACTGAGGGAAACATGAATTTCCATTAGTTCCCCCTTGGTTAAAGGAGTTTTGAGAAGGAATTAGTGATTGATGGAGACAGCAGGGAAGAAAATAAGGAGAGGAGTGACGATAGATTAAGTGTAAATAAATCCTTCAGACTATGATACTGTGATGCTTTGGTAACATTAGCTCCAAGGCAATGTAAATTATTTGATATTAATTGTCAGATGGGTTATGGTGTGCTGTGGGGTGTGGAGTATGAGAAAAGGGAAAGGAAAAGGAAAAAAAAGGTGGAAAAGGAAAGCTGTCTGCTGCCCTTCTCTGGCAGAGCAGGATTTGCATCCCTTGTGTTACAGAGTTAAGGAAGAGAGGTTAAGCCACTTCAGAGAGCTGAAGAATTTCAAGATAAGTGTTTCTGCTGGGCAGAAAGCACCTCTGTAACTCTGCTCTCACATCTTCCCAGATCAGCTGTGATCCCCTCTTGGATATCCAGGAAACCTCACTGTAATCACAGCACTGAGTGTTATCCAGATTTTTTTTTTAATTCCCCTATGTGCCAAAATGCATGAGGACTTGTCTGGGCTTAGCTACAGGGATCTACAGTTTTGGGGCCTCCAGGCTAAAGTTTTTCCTTCTCAGAGTAAACAAAACAAAACAAAAAAGTTTTTCCCTTTGAAATCTGTGTGTCCCCCGGCCAGCTGCTGAGACTTCGTGTCTCCAGCCCTCCCTCACTTCATTAACTCTCTGCACAATCCAGATCCTGCTGAATTGTGACTGCAGTGGCAGATTACAGTCCTCTATAATTAACAGGCATAGATAGAGCATAATTCAGCCTGACCTTTAGCCACAGAGCTCTGCTCTGCTCTGCAGACCTCTGTCCCAGCCTTCAGACGTGGAATAGCATCCACCAGGGCTGAGCTCTGAAATCAAACCCTGGCTGTAAATCCTGTTTGCTGCACATACTTGGGAGATGGATTCTGTGGATTTCCCAGTCTCCAAGGGCAGGTTTCCACCCTCTGTGCATGCCTGGTGAGCAGCACAATGAGTCTGCAGCACGCTGCGACGCCCAGGAAATGCAAGGCAAGGTCAGCAATCTCTGTTCTGTCACCCATAAATTCATCCCTGCCTTCCTCTCCTTTGGTTATGATTTTCCCTTCCTGCCCTAAAGGTCCCATAATGGGTTCATCTGGAATTTCTGTCCCAAGACTGTGAGTTGGCCAATGCAGCTGGGAGCAGCAAGAGGGGGCAGAGCAGCCAGTGCCTGGCTCCAGCCACAGCTGCCTCCTCCACTGGCCATGAGGCCATGGCCCCTCTGTCCCTCCAAAATAAAGGGCTCCCAGTGCCCAGCTGGGATCCAGCAGAGCTCAGTGACAGGGACAGGCTTCTCCTGTGCTTGCCCCATCCCTGGAAGTGTCCAAGGCAAGGTTGGATGGGGCTGGGAGCAACCTGGGATGGTGGAAGGTGTCCCTGCCCATGGCAGGGCGTGGGGCTGGTGATGTTCCAGGTCCCTTCCAACCCAAACCATTCTGGGATTTTGTGACTTTGAGAACCAAGGATTTGCTCAAGTTTCTCCCTTGCTGCACAAATAGAACACACTTAGGAAGCTGGGATTTTGTGGAGCAAGCTGGGATTTTGTGGAGCTATTTGGAGTAACATGGTCCTTTGTAGAGAGCCTTGAACTGCTATGGCAAATCAACAAAATATAACATGGGATTAAACACTGAAACAGATTTTTTTTTTTTAAATAAAGAAAAAAACTAAACCAGCTCCTACCTTTTCTGAGTGATAAAGCACTGTAACATTAAATTCAACCATAAACAAAACTGGCAAAGCCACCCTGAATTTCTTATGCATTTAATAAACGAGATGCAGGATTTTCGGTCTGTCTCAGGGACAAAACACAGTCAGAGAGGGCAATCCCCTTCCACTCAGCTGTGTTTGCAGAGCACTCCCTGCCAGCACGGTTTGTACCTGGAAGGACAGCAGGGCTGACCCTGAGAGCCACGGGCTCATCACATCCCTCTTCTCCTGTTTTCCCTGCCCACTTTGTCCTGCTGCTTCATGGGCAATATAATTTTGGAAAGCAGCTCCTTTCCTCTAGCTAGGCAGGGGAGTAAGCTCTGCTTTCATGCTGGTTAAGCTCCGTGTAGCTCTTTCTGGGGAAGCTGCACAGAGCCCGTCGCAGGCGGCTGTCACAGGGCCAGGGGTGGAAAAGCCAAGAGGAGCTCAGGGAAGAGCAAACACAGAAATCCACCCCGGCAAGGATCCAGGGCCTTAACGGCAACAACAGCAACCCCCAGATTCTTCAGCAGTTAAAACACAAAGCCCCCAACCTCACGTGTTCTTTTCCTGCAGCACAAACCCTGGGCCAGGCAAACACCCAGCTCCCCACGAGCACCAGCAGCACCCTCCCCACCCCGGGGCACCCCTGTACCCCAAACCCTGACCCTACAGCCCAGGAATGTAGGGCTCAGGGTGGAAACCTACCAGAGTGTCCCAAGGAGAGTCCTGAATGTGGGGAAGGGTTTGGAGGGGTCAGAAGAGGAACGTCTGAGGTCACAGGGTTTGCTCAGCTGGAGGAGACTGAGGGACACCTCATGGGGGTCTGCAGCTCCAACCTGTGACAGGAACAGGAGGCAGGGAATGCCTGGAGGTTTGTCAGGGAGGGTTTGGTTGGGTATTAGGAGAAGGTTCTTACCCAGAGGTGCTGGCACTGCCCAGGCTCCCCAGGGAATGGGCACGGCCCTGAGGCTGCCAGAGCTCCAGGAGTGTTTGGACAAAGCTCCCAGGGATGCCCAGGTGGGGTTGTTGGGGTGTCTGTGCAGGGACAGGAGCTGCACTGATGATCTCTGTGGGTCCCTTCCCACTTGGGATTTTCTGCTATTCCCTGGTTCCCAGCTTTACCCCACAGGAAATTACCCTGTAAAATCAACATTTTCCTCTTCCAGCCTTCCCCCAGGAAGAGGAAAAACCCCATGAGCTGAACATTCTTCTGTTTTAGTACCACACAAACAAATACCTTCACAAAACACAAACAAACAAACAAACAATCTTTGGGATGTCTGCACAGCCCCAAACCTCCATGGGGGAAGAAACATCATTTTAGGCTTTCCCACAAATTTCAGTACTGAGAAGTGAAGATTTTCCAGCAAGATCCTTATATCAAACAAGACATTCCTGACAATGAGTCAGGAAGGTGTCGTGTGCTAAAACCCCTCTAAATCCAACAAATAACCCATTAAATATGTGGGGCAGTTTGGTTTTTTTTTTTTACTCCAGACTAGACATTGAGAATAAGTGCTTTGATCTGTTGCCTCAAATTTCACTGTCTCTCTGAAAACAAAAGAAAGAAAAAAAGCCACAAATTTTTACATGTCTCACAAGAGGACAGCATTCAGCTCAGACTAAAAATTATGAAGTCGTATATTTTTAATATTCCTGTCTAGCCCTCTGCAAGCCACAGAACAATGCAACATCCATCATCATAAAAGCTGGGGCAGTAAATTAGGAAGACAGCATATTTGGGGGCATTTTTAAAGAAAAATAAATATTCCTAATGGGAAACTTGAGAGAAATCATTAAAAATTACTGTGGTATCCATCACGGGAGAATGAAATCAATTAGGTCTTAATCTCCTGTTATTTATGAAGGGAAGAATGAAACAGAGCTTCTTTATTACAAGCATTTTCTGTTCGGTTCTGTTGCACAACTTCGAGCCCCAAACACAGCAAAGCCTCTCAAAAGCAAAACAAATAGGAGTCAAATGTTGGTTTTGTAACAGCAGCTCATGGTGTTAGATAGAGCAGGCAGCCCATAATTATCCATCTTTCACACAGTTTAACTTGGGCCATCACATAATTCCATTCAGGCCAATGAGCCCTCAAGGTTGCCCTTTGACCTAAGGACAAACACCAACATCAGAGAAGTGCTCCCAGCAGGGTTACAAGCCCAGGTTTGGCACCACTCAGATCCTGATCCCTCTGGTATTCCTTGGAACAGCATCACTCACTGACAACTCCTGTGGATGTCATATCCAAGCCCTGGGTTGTTCCCCCAAATCTACAGCACAATCTGCCCCTGACATCCCTGCAGGGCTGGGCAGGACGGGGCTCTCATGGGGGGTTGTGGGGGACAGCAGGTGGCACCTGGGGACGTGGCTTGGTGTGGCCTTGGCACTGCTGGGCTGAGACTTGGTGGTCTCAGAGGCCTTTTCCAACCCAAATACTTCCAGGAACATGGGCTGGAACCCCTCTGCTCTGGCTGGGAGAGTTGGGAGGGTTCACCTGGAGGAGGATCCAGGGAGAACTTAAAACCCTGCCAAGGCCTGAAGGGGCTCCAGGAGAGCTGGAGAGGGACTGGGGACAAGGGATGGAGGGACAGGACACAGGGAATGGCTTCCACTGCCAGAGGGCAGGGCTGGATGGGATCTTGGGCAGGAATTTTTCCCTGGGAGGGTGGGGAGGGGCTGGGATGGAATTCCCAGAGCAGCTGTGGCTGCCCCTGGATCCCTGGCAGTGCCCAAGGCCAGGTTGGACACTGGGGCTGGAGCACCCTGGGACAGTGGGACGTGTCACCATGGCAGGGGTGGCACTGGGTGAGTTTAAGGTCCCTTCCATCCCACCCCACCCCGTGACTCTGGGATTGTTCAAAGCCAGCTGCATGTGCAGCCAGCCTGGGATTTAACCAGAACATTGCTCTTTTCTCATCATTTCTCCCCCAAATGATGGCAAAATCTGTTTCCAGCACATTTCCCTGCCTCCTTCTGCAGTGACACAATTTCAGAGGACAACCCTGCTACAAAACCAGACTTCTGTCCTCAATATGGTTTTTGTTTGACTCCCTGGCCACAGTTACACATCACAATAAATGAAATGACTGCTGAGGGACCTTTCTTCCAGACACCATGATCAGGCAATCAGAACATTAGCCCACATTCAGACTGGACACTATTCCCCTGAGCACCCTTTGGTCAGGAGTTTTATTCATTTTCCCCACATCATGGATACAAAGCTCTCACTTTAGGGCTCAAGAAGTTCTGGAAAACCACAGAAACATGAAATAGAAATGGATGTGTCCCCGTTCAAGCACAGCTGCAAGAACCCATTAGATGGTGAAATAACAGATGGCCCAAGCAAGAAGTTGAAGACAAAGGGGTTTCCAAAAAGTTTTTGCTATTTTATACCAATTTCTGAAGCCAGTTGAAGACTGGAAATGACTCCAGAACCATGGAGCAGCCTCTCTGTGATAGGGGTTTGTACCCTGTATTGATATATTAACTGAAGTCTGGTCATGGTAAGGTACTGCAGAAAATAAAAGTATTTTAAACACAAAGTCTAAAAATACAGCCTGTGACAATTTTTTTTTTAAATATCCACCAAATTCCTGCAATTAAGAGCTCTTTTACATATTCCTATCTATGCAACACCAACCTCAAGGAGTTCATTTTGCTTCTCCTATTTAATATAATTTTATATAACTCTGTGTACCATGAGAAAATTGGTGCAGTTCCTTCTCCTTTTTTTTTTTTAAATTTTTACTTTTTAATCACTTTGCAGCTGGCAGGGAGATGATACACCTCATTATCTTATTCTGTGGGTCATCTAAATTGAGTATTAAGTAATTCTACCTCCCACAGCTTTGTTAGCGAGCCAAGGAGAACTCGGAAAAGTAAAATTCCTGACCAAAAAAAAGAGAGGATGCTTTGTATTCTCGACATAAAAATGACGTTTTGTACAGAACCATGGAATGGTTTGGGTTGGGAGGGACCTTAAATCCCACCCAGTGTCACCCCTGCCATGGCAGGGACACCTCCCACTGTCCCAGGCTGCTCCAAGCCCCAATGTCCAACCTGGCCTTGGGCACTGCCAGGGATCCAGGGGCAGCCACCGCTGCTCTGGGCACCCTGAGCCAGGGCCTGCCCACCCTCTCAGGGAACAATTCCTTCCTGGTATACATGACAAGCTCATTCCAACAGTTTTGTCACAGCTAAACTGAAATTGCAAGAGATAAAACCATAACCTCCCCAAACACCTCCAGCTGGGAGACAAATTCCCCTTCCAGACCCCAACACTGGCACCTCATTCTCCACGGGCAGAGTGGCACCACACAATGAGCAGCACGAGCTCCTCCCTCTGATAAGGATTTTGGGCAGGAGTTTTTGTGATTTTGGTATAAATAGACATGTATTTAAACCAAATCTCAATAAAGATTTCCCTCCCTGCACTGAGCTCCTCGACCAGTAGTAAATTTGATGGATTTTCTGTAGCTTCTTTCATTCTGATCTGGTTTTATGCTCAGGTAGATTTGCATTTCAGTTGAAATAAATGCCCTTTTATTCAAGGGGCTGCAGATGGGGCTGGGACCTCTCCAACCCCCATTTCCTGTGGCCAGGACAGGGGGATCCCACAGGATCCGGCCACATCCCAAACCAGCAAGGAACTACAGAGGCTGGAGTCACAGTGCCTGGAGAAATGTGACCCTGTGGGACACCCCAGCATCCTGATGGGCTCCAGCAGGGACAAGTGGCCACTCAGTGCTCCGGGGGAGATAATCACCCTCCCCTCCAAGCACACAGGCACTTCTGTCCCTGCAGTCCAAGGGGCAAACACCCTTGCAGATGAGGCAAGCTGTGTTTTCAGCGTGGAGCTCTCACTGCAAGGGCTCTATCAGGGAATGGTTTCCTCTGGAGAGGCCTGCCAGGAACTTTATCCCTGCTTTTGTGCGTTGTTTTCCCTGTAAATCAGCTCTCTCCCAGAAAACATGACACTAACGTGGCCAGTCCCAGATATCCAACAACAAAACCCCTCCAAAGTCTTACCCAGACACTCTCGTCTGTCTGAGCAGCTGAGTAAACTCCAACACGTAACTAATGGCTTGCATACACACACAGAGGAAAATATTTGGGTTTAAATAAGTCCCCAGAACACTGGAACCCTCAGTCCTTTAGGTTACAGTGACTTCCAGCCCCTGACGAGGTTTTTCTGTCAGATGAGATGAGGGATGTCAGGAAGCAAACAAACACCTGGTCTCACACACCTCCAACCCATGAGCTTCATTTCCATTCCTGCAGAATTCCAGCCCTGTGGGGAGGTTTTGTGTTTGGGAAGGACAATGCCAAGGTGCCTGAATGCCCCCAAACCATCCCAAATCTCCCCCAAACCAGCCTTGTTGTAAATCCTGAAGTGTCCCTCCCAAAGGCACAGCACCAACGCCCAGAGACCTTGAGCTCAATCTGCAAAGTTCTCCAACAAGAAGGGAAATTCCAGCTGGACAAGGGTGGGTGACCTCCAGTTTTCCTGTTATCTGCTGGCAAATGGGCTCTTTGAAGAGCCTGCAAGTCCTCAGAGAGATCCCACCACTTTTTCCCTGGCTCTGAACTTCCCGAAGCTGATGCCTGCTTGCCCAGGGCTGTTCCTGGGAGGCTCCTGTTTTCCTGAAGTGACATTTTCCTGCACACTCCATTTTCTATCACAATGATTGGATTGTAGAGCTGAAATGAATGTCAGAATTGTTTGCTGGATACATTAACAGATAGCTTTTTTTTTTTCTCAAGCCCAGGAAGAGAAATTAGGTTTGCAACAGAGAAAATTTTGGGTTTTCTGAAGCACAGGTTTTATACCATGTAAAACATTCCCAGACAGTGATTTGCATCATGCATTTTCCTCCCTAGCTTATTTGCACAGAAGAAATTCCACCTCAGACTGCCACAGATTTGTCCTGCAGGTTTTAAAAATCATGTTTAGAGAAAATAAAACCATTTGGAAACAACCCTTTTACAAACCCAGAGGATTTTTTTTTTTTATTGATTGATGCACTTGGCTTCATGCTGTGAGCCAGAGGAGCTGCTCCTGAGCCAGGGGAGGTGAGGATGCAGCAGGTGAATGTTGTACCCTGTCCTCAAGGAGGGAGAGGAAACCAGGTCAGTGGAGGTGTCATCCCCTGGTCAGGGCATCCGTGATGGTGCCAAGGGGTAAAATCCCACCTGAAGCCTGTGCTGTTCTTCCCAGGAAATGCTCACATCATTCTTTTCCTCACAAGGACCACCTGGGTGCCATGATTTCCATGGAGGATCAGCTCCTCTGCTAGATATTGCCAGCCAGAGAGTGGGCAACCTGTCAAATACACATATTTATTTGCATACATTTGCATATGGGCATGGAGTAGGGACACACTATGACCAACAGAGGAAACCATCTCCCTTGAATTCCTGGGCATCCTGCAGGATAAATGCCTGATTTCCAGGGAAAACACTCTCATCCCCAATGAGGAAGATCCTGTCTCTTCCTCCCTGCCAGAGAAGAAGGAACACTTTTGGGGCTCCCTTCTGCTGTCAGTCCCAGCCCAGGGCACATCCCTGACCTGGGATTATTTTGCTGTGTCCTCCATGGATGCCAAACTCCAAAGGTTTTCTCTCCATGCCAAAGTATCTTGCTGTGGCTTTAGGGTGAGACTCCAGGCAGGCCTAAGGGTAAACACTGAAGCAGGGTGAACTGTAAATAATATTGCTCTGTTTCACAGAAGCAGGGTGAAGTGTAAATAATATTGCTCTGTTTCACAGATGTGCAGGAAATAATGCACCTGAAGGTACAGACTTGATGGTCCAAAGCTGCATTTCCCTGAAGTCAAAAAATCAGAGAGTGAGGACTCAAGGTGGAGAAATGTTCACTTTCTACTGAAAGGAAAGAGAATCTGGGCACTGATTCTATAGGAAATGTCTCTGGTGATAGTGAGCTAGAACTGCAAGAAAGCTTGAAAGAGAATCTTGCTTGATGTTTTTTTGAGAACCCTTTTCTGAGTTCTACTTGGAGTCATCTGTGGTCCAGCACAGAATGTCTTCCTTGGTTGAAAAGATGTTTTTCAGGGAAAAACACTGGCAGGTCCTCCCTCACTGCCTTACCTTCCACATCCTCTCCCAAAGGATTGAACTATTGATGAGTTTTTGGGGATATCTTTCTGGAATGCAATATATTTGTTCAACAGGCCTCTGTCTTCTCTGGGAGCAAAAATTAACATCATTATTCCCACGTTAACTGGGAAGCTGAAACACAAAAAGGCAAAATAATCCAACAGAAACAGAGCACGAAAAATCCCCAGGTCCCCGTGTCCAGCACAGGTCACCCAGCTGGAGGTTGTCCCAGTGGCTCACAAACAACCCTCCTCCAAAAAATCCTGACCTTACATCTCAGGCTGGATTAGGAAAACAAAGCAGAACGATCAAAGGCCAAATTCCAGCCTCATTCAAACCCCTGCCCAAACTTTGTGCAGCAAAGTTTAACACTTGCCGTGATGTTGAGGGGCAGTAATTTTTTCCACATGGGATTTGTGGGTCCCCAGGCACGACTTCTCAGGCAGTTTCAATAATTGTGTTCTATTTAACAGCCCCAAATAAAAACACAGCGGTCGGATCAATATTATCCTCATACTTTATTCCATAAATAAACTCCATTGCTTTTGTGAGCTGCTTGTTTTGACTTCCAACATGTACAAATAAAGATTTAAATATTTTTTTGGTGGAAACATGACAGCTGGTTTGAGTTCTGCAAGTTTTGATGCAAACATCCTTCTTGGCACCACTCCTTCATCTGCCATTTCCAGAAATACTTTGTGCTCACAGAAGTGGAGTAGAGAGTATGTGACAATGAAAAATGTGAAAAAGTGTTATAAACAAATATTTAAATATTGTTTATTAATGGCAGAGCTTGCTAGGTAGTTTCACTCTATGAACAGGAATGGAGTTCTTCAGAAAGCTGAAATATTGGTCCCTTTTGGAATGTTAAGTATTAATGTGAAACTGCTGTTGCTCTGATGATGTGGTAATGCTGTTTCAACTGGTTCCTAAACATAACAAATAACAGTTTTCTTCAAGGATTTAACTCACAGGAAATCAATTAATAAAATGCTTCAGAGAAATAAGTTTTCCACGTCTTATAAATGCTGGGCTATTGCTACAGAGAAGTGTGCTTTAAAAAAAGATTAAGATAAATAATACCCCTGCAATTCAGTATTTGCATTAAAAATTCTTAAAATTATTTCCTGTGGGTAACCTGACCAAAAGGTGATGCTCTGGAACAGCTGTGCTCCCTTTCAGGCTGTTTTTGATTACTTGAAATTTGCCTTAAAATTTCAATTGAAACATAAATGATCTTTCTTTATACAAAGAGGCAAAGATAAGAAAAATACCTCCAGGTAATTGAGATAAGAGTTAATTTTATGGCTTATCTAGCAGTCAAAGGCATTCAAGATCCAATTAGGATGATGGGCAAGAGGCTCCTTTGTCACTCCGTGTTTCTGTGAAGGAGCTGGTCCAGTAATTGCTAGGAAAAAAAAATGCAAAAGTGCTTTAAAATACTGTTAAAATCCATGAGGTGATAGAAATCTTTAGTGATACTGGATTTGGCATCCCAAACTTCAAATTTACTGGCTCCATTTGCTCCAGAAAGAACAGGAAATCCTCACCTTTTTAAACATCTCCACACGCAGCCTGTTACTCTGGATGATGATCCGCTTCTGCTTCTCTTCTTGTTTCTTTTTAACCTCAGGTAAATTGTCATAAATCCTGGCAGGAATTCAGAAAGCAGAGTTCATGTCATCCCTGGGGCTCACAAATAATTAATTTTTCCTGTAGGGAATGCTTGCCTTCCGTGCAATAATTGTAACAGACATCTCTAAATACTTGATTTGTGCACGGGAATGATAAATTATTAACAACCATGGTTTGATACAAAATCTGGCTGGCTTTAAATCTTGTTGAAAATTCTGATTTTGGAAAAAAAAAGTAAAGAAAGAGATGGGAGCAGGTGATTCCAATGCAGTAGCTTCTAACAAGGTCAATGAAGTTGGTTTCAATTTCTAGCAACAAAATTCAAACCAGAATCTGGGCTGTACACTTTTGTTTTTTGTATTTTTGCCACACAATTAGTATCAAGCAATCATTTCAAAGTAATTTTCTAAAATATAAGAAAACCATCATTATAAATCCGCAAACTGTTTACATTTTTACACTGTCACTAGGAACACTCTTTACCAAGGACAACACAACCTTTCCATTCTAGAAATAACAGGAGTTGCCATTAAAAAGGTGACTTCTGGTTTTTCCCATGGAAATCAATGATAAAATTCCCAAGATCGGGAAATCTGGACAGCCCTGGTTTTTCATGAGCACAAAGCCTGTTTAGTTCTGGGTTCTCCTCATAACATTTTGCAGTTCCAAGTTCTTGAAGCAGCCTGTTTTGGCTGGGGTTTGTGTTTTGGAAGAGAGGAATGGGACACATCTGAAAAAAGGGATGAATTCCTCACGGTGGCTTTGCAGCTTCCCTTGCATGAAGTGCAATGCAGTTAAAGATCAGACACCACATTCCTCATAATTTGCTGTCATTCCCATCCTCTGTGCCATAATCAGAGGGAAAAAATTCCAAAGTGACCTCACTGTTTTAATTTTTGGGTGTTCAACATGAGGGACCTGCTGAGGATTTGGTTCTCATGCCATGGGTGCCCCATGCTGTCTGAACCTGCTGGAAAAGGGGTGTTGAAAAGGCAGGGCTGCCCAAATCTGAGCTGACACAACAGAAAAAAATCCGTGGGCAAACTCTAAAGCAGAGGGATTTGTACCTTTTAGATCTCATGTGCATCTCCTTCTCGGGAATGACTCTCTCCTTTGGTTTGAAGAGGTTATCTGGCAGAGAGAAAATAAAGTTAGTACTGGAGGGATCTGCTTGTACTGAAATCTCAACTGTCATATTCCATGGAGCCACAATTTGCCATTTCTGCTTAAAGTTTTGAAGGCTGAAGGCCAGATCCAAATCTCCAAATCTTCCTCCCAGGTTCCTGCAGGCAGCTGCACCCTGGCTGCCTCCTCAGTGTGTCAGGAACCTGCCCTGGTACAGAGTCATTTCTGCTTCAATTTACACCTGTGGCACTGCGTAATTATCTGAGCTTTAGAAGCAGGAAAATCACATTATTCCTTCCTGATCAAGTATGAAGAGATCTGTGATAATTCCAATCAGCATTTCTCTGGATACAGGAAAATAATTTCTGATCTGAGCAGTCGGTGGTTCTCAGGAATTGGTGATTTTAACACCTTCCGTGCAAAAATGGGTCCTGAATGGGAAGGGAGGGTGTTTGTACAAGGTGGGAAGCCAGGAAATAAATGAGATTATTGTTGTATCCCTGTGTAAAATCCATGGAATCCACCAATGATTTGGGTTGGAAGGGACCTTAAATCCCATCCCATTCCACCCCTGCTATGGCAGGGACACCTCCCACTGTCCCAGGCTGCTCCAAGCCCCAATGTCCAACCTGGCCTTGGGCACTGCCAGGGATCCAGGGGCAGCCACAGCTGCTCTGGGCACCCTGTGCCAGGGCCTGCCCACCCTCCCAATCCCTGCCCAAGATCCCACCCCGCCCTGCCCTCTGGCAGTGGAAGCCATTCCCTGTGTCCTGTCCCTCCGTCCCTTGTCCCCAGTCCCTCTCCAGTTCTCCTGGAGCCCCTTTAGGCCCTGGAAGGGACCCCGAGGTCTCTGGACTCTTTTCCAGGCTGAACAATCCCAAATGTCTCGGCCATTCCTCATAGCAGAGATGTTCCATCCTTCCGATCAAAAATCAAAGGGAGCTCTGCAGCGCTTTTGGTCCTGAGCTGGTGCAGTTTCCAAAGCACAGATTGGGAAAGGAGAGAGGCTCTGAAGCCTCCTCTGCCTCAGGACTGACTTTCCCCCACTCAGCAATTGTCTACACTTAATCATCCTTGTTAAATCTTCAGTACACACAAGCCACATGCTCGATTTGCTAAGAAAACATCATTTGTCTTTTATTTATTAGTGTTCTAATGCTCAGTTACATGTTGATTCACGTAAAAGGAATAAACACTTGGATGCTACTGCTGTCCAAATAACTCTGAAAGTGCAGGGAGCACATTGTCTCTGACCCAGGGACACCTTCCACTATCCCAGATTGCTCCAAGCCCCGTCCAGCCTGGCTTTGAACTCCTCCAGGGATGGGGCATGGTGACCAATGAACATTCCAGCCCTTTGTGTGTAGCCACCAGAGCAGGAAAAACCCATCCAGGGATTTGCAGACCCACCTCCTATTCCATATACAGCATGATAACCCGATCAAATGTATTTTTCCTGCAAGTCCCTTGGTCAGGGTGGCCTCTGTTTTCAATTTTTGGCAAGCACAGCAGAGGTTGGGAGCTGTGCAGGTGCTGTTGCTCCAGAATAATCCTCTCCTGCTGGCACAGAAGGGCATCAGACCCATCACTGCTCTGGAACAAGGTATGGGGCTGTGCAGGGCTTTGAAGGGATGGATTCAGAAGAGACTCTGGGGGAAATCCCCCAAGAATATACTAAATCCATCTCAGTTATAAAAATGCCCTTTGAGAAGCAGCGTGGAGCCACGGGGTTAATTCTCATGGCCAAACATTCCTGCAGCATCTCCCAGCTTGCTATTCTTGAGGAAAAAAAAACAAACAAATACATGCAAACATCAAGGCTGATCCTCGATGGGTTGTAGGATTAGGACTCAAAAGTTAAATGAGAAATTAATAAAAAATAATTGGTAGAAATGAGAAAATAAACTCGTGTGTGCATTCAAATAGTTGTTAATCCTCGGCACTGAGAAGAAAGTGCATTTCAAAGGGAAGAGTTGCAAACACTCAGAGCTGAAATAACCATAACCTGCCCAGCCCTTGGTGGAGACCTGAATTAAGGCTCTTCCCTACCAAGCAAAGATCAAATGGGCCATGAGGCAGACAATTCCCCAAGCTGATAGGCTTCTAAATTGTGTTTTAGCCGTTCCTTATCAAAGCTCCTCATCAGGTTTCAAAGCCTTGGATGACTTTTGGAGGAAACAGCTGTGAGTGAGGGAAAAGAAGCGATGACAGAGCAGACCTTCAGCACTGCCAGGGATGCACCACAGGTAAATAAAGCTTTAGACAGAGAGGACTGAATCACCTCCTCGGTGTTTTATTCACACCTTGAGACACTCCTGAGTTTCTGGCATTTACAAGTGGTCTCCCATCTCCACTAAAACAAGCTGTAAATGAATGCAAATGGGTCGTCCCTGTAATACATTTTAATTAATGCTAAACTGCACCTCCAAGAGGATGAGTAACTCTCCTGCTTGGCAAGTCAGTAAATATTTAGACAGAGAACAGATAAAATGATTGTGTTGGAACCAGCCCCTGACTTCCTATTTACCACTAAATCACTGGAGCACTTAAAAGAGAAAAACAGTGGCAAAATTTATCAAAATATACACAATATAGCTACGTTTTCTTCAAACATGAGTGGGAATTCTCCAAGTTTGGTAGGAGCTAAAATGTGCCTTTGAGGGTGTGTGGAAAGCAAAGCACTGCTGGTGGTGGATCTTTAAATTAATTCTCTTTTACTGAACTGGAAAAATAATTCACCAAAACTTCATTTGCCCAGAGAACTCCTAGGATACAGACCATTTTTTTAAACACTGGGGTTTTTTTAAATCAACAGTCCCCTAAAAAATAAATTAGCCTTGAGTCTGAGATAGCTGTGGAGGTGATGTTGAGCTCGATGTGCCCATGGGATTTTCCTGGGAATTCATCCAGGGTATTTAAGCAGTGCCTACACCCAGGGGTGCTGCCCAAACTTTGCACATCCTCTGTCAGTGACTTCATGCACTGAATTGCTTCAGCTCTGCAGTCAGCACACGAGGTTTGGTGTTATTTACACAAAATGCAATAACCCATGAGTTAAAGGGTTGAGGGTAATGCTGCCTGGGCTCCTGCTCACCCCACAGAAATCCT
Source organism: Nicator chloris (assembly GCA_013400495.1). Classification (NCBI taxonomy): domain Eukaryota; kingdom Metazoa; phylum Chordata; class Aves; order Passeriformes; family Pycnonotidae; genus Nicator; species Nicator chloris. Next base: position 125,946 of record WAAE01011496.1, on the reverse strand, counting down.
GAAGCTCACAAGAGCTCCTTGCCCCAAGAGCACCCACAGGAAGGTGGTTCCCAGATTTTCCAGCTGTTCAGGTCTCTCCTACTACTACTGGGACTTCTGACCCTCCTCAATATTTCAGTCTTTATGGAAAACGTTACTAATATCTCAAAAAAGCTGTAAAGTTGAGAGGTTGATGAAAACATTTTCATATTAGAATAATTTTGGGGATGCTGTTGGAGATTTCAGTCCTCTGTATCCAAATGATACTTAAATATTCATGGATTTTATCCAGAAAAACAAACAAAAATTAGCATCTCACCTGGCCTTCTTAAATCTTTCTAATATCATTAGAGCACATAACCCTAAAAAGCATTTTTTCCCCCCAAAAATAACAGCTTTTGAAGAAGGTGCGGCAAAGTTAATATTAGTTTAATAATATCTTCAAAACAGGTCATTCTTCCTAATTCCATTACCTGACTGCAGCTTAGACTTGATTCAGAGCTGCCAGCCAAAAAGGCCAAAAGAATGGGTGGCACTATCAAAAGTTGTAATGGGAGAAGGGGAGCTGGGAAATGACCCAAATGAAGTCACAGCTGAGCACCAGCGTGGAGACCACGAGAATACACCCCAGTGGCTGCAGGATTATTGCAAATTCTCTCATTGCCTCCTTCTCCTCCCTCAGTCCAAATAAAAACCTCCCTGGTGTGGGGCTGCTGGAGAAACCCACCCCTGGAAAACCCAAACAAACAGCAATCCTCGCCCCCCAGGCTCCTGCAGTTCCAAAAAAACTTTTTGGGGAAGGTTTAGAAGCACAACTGGGGGGGATATAAATTGTTCCCAACATATCAGTAAAGATCGAGGCTCTGGATGCAAATCCAGAGGAACTCAGCAGGCTCCACGGTGGGGTTGAAGGGTAACCTTCAACTTCCACGGCCAATTCCAAAGAACAACCACTCCCTCAAAGGACAGGAAAAGGGAAGGTGGGAAAAAACCCCAAACGTGCCTGAGAAATGGCGTTAAACCTCCGAAAGTGCCCTGCACACCAAGATCACAGGGCTGTTCATTATGCAGATTTAAAGGCCTATAAACAGCTGGTAGTCCTGTCACTGCAGTAATTACATTACGGTTTTGGAGATTTAAATGCAGTTATTTGAACATTGTTTCTATTCAGCTCGTCACAGTGGGATCTCTAATTTGTTCGACACAGTCAACAGCAGAGTTGTCTATCTTGGACTAATTAGCACTCTCAGAATTTAGCAGTCCCCATTACCCAGCACAAAGGCTGCCTGAGAGTTGCAGGTTCTGAGCCTTCAAAGAGCTCTGGTGACGATCAAACCTGGTGCAGGATAAACATTTTCAATTTCCTGAGATTACTTGCAGCGTTTTGTAAAACTCTGCTCGTGAAGGACAATTAAAAACTGGTAAACAACTCGGGGTTTTGAGGATGGGGAGGTAAATGGGAACTGCACAGATGTTGGTATTTATATGGAAATTGTGCTGAATGCCAATTATTTCTTTCTCTTACAAGGAACTGAAGTTGTAACAACGCTGTCAAAACTCGGGGAAACCCTGCTAATCAATAATTTCATGTTATCAATAAAGGTGTTTCAGGCTGATAGAATAATCTCGCTGGGAGAGAGAAACATTTCTGCAGGTCTTTGCTCTGGGTGTAAATTATTTTATCGGAATAAAAGTTGCAAGACCAGAGAGAAGCACGTGTACCAAACTTATTTCAGAGAGAGGTCAGTGCAGCAAACCCCTCAAATCACAACTGGGGCCCCATTTCCACCTGAATTAAAGCAGGCACCCACCTCTGCCCATCCTGGGCCACCCTCCTGTGTGGGCACACGGAGAACAGGGCAGGGAATGTCCTCTTGAGGTGGAAAATGAGTTGGATAACTCTGTCACAGCCAGTGCTTGAGCTCTGCTCCTGCTGCCCGGTTCAGACGGGCTCTAATCCCTCCTTGGGGTCACTCTGGCTGGGTCAGTGGAAATTAAACCCATCAACCAACCTGCTCTTGGGAAAAGACCTCTGGAAAACGTGCGAGGGTGTGCTGGCCAGGAGCCCTGGGAACCTCAGAGCCCTAAAGAGCTTCACCCCCACAAATTGTAGGACATCAGGAAAAAGAAAATATAAACCAAGAAAGGAAGGAAATGATCAAGAAACAACCACAAGGTCACAGCCTGGAGCCCAGAGGTGCCATCAATACAAGCCTGAATGCTTAAGCACGTCTGCAGGTCATCCTTTTACCCTCCAGTTCCCCGTGTCGTTCCAAGGGGTGTTGCTGTGAAGGGGCAGCCTGATTCCTTAAACCAGAAAAGCTCTGGGAGGGAATCTCTGCATTTGGCAGAGATTTCTTACNGGGCAGCCTGATTCCTTAAACCAGGAAAGCTCTGGGAGGGAATTTAATTTAATTGTTTCTTAAGAGAACAGAGCAGCTGTGGCTGCCCCTGGATCCCTGGCAGGGCCCACGGCCAGGTTGGACAGGGCTGGGAGCAGCCTGGGACAGTGGAAGGTGTCCCTGCCCATGGCAGGGGGTGGCATGAAATTATCTTTAAGGTCTTTTCCCACCCCAACCATTCCATGAGGACTTTGCCTGGGCCAAAGCTTTCTGGGGGTACAGGACTCTTTCTCCACTAAGAGTTTTACTGGGAGATTCCCTATGAATGGATCCATCAGCAATGGATCTGCCATCAGCAGAGACATCAGAAGCACAGAGACATCCACTGCCCCTTCTGGGAAAAAAATATTTCCCCACTCTGGGTCTCACTGATGACACCAATCCTGCTGCACAACTGCATCCATCAGGACAAATCCTAAAATACCAATACCAGGACCCAGAGCAGGTGAAATATGCTCAGCAATGTGACAGAGCCCTCTGTGCTGCAGCCTGCGGGCTCTGCTTTATCCAGGGGTCTTGGATTGCCAGCATTACCTCCAGTTCTGCTTCAACAACAGACATGTGACACTTCTGTCATTATGAAAGTATTAAGGGCTCACAAACAGAAAACCACACGTGGCTACACGAAGGCAGATGAGTTACAGAAACCAAGGATTCTCTCTAGACAAATTTACCTTTAATGACCAACCACTAAAAGATGGAATAGTCATTAACTTCGATAATTAATGAATATATTTCAATATTAGGATTTTATTACTCATTAAACAAGCATAAAGATTAAAATTTCTTTGTAATTTAAGGAGAAATAGGTTTAGCCTTTCATATTTTGCTTCATAAATTATTTGCAGAGTGGTTTGGAAGATTTTCAAAGATGATCAGACAGAAGTGGGAGATTTTTGCTACTTCTTCTAAGACAGATGACAAACTCCTGGTCTGCTGCTGGCAGAGCTTGCAGAGTCCTCACACTGCACAGCCTGAGAGATGTGACTCCAGGTAAATTAACTTGGATAATGAAAATGGTGAATTAATTCTATCGAGTCTTTAAGATAGAATTCATCCTTTGTGCTGTGTTTCTTTGTGTTTATTTAGCTCTCACTACAAAAACCCAGTAGGTGTCTGCTGTAGGACCACAGACCACTGGAAGTTGGAATTCTCCAGGAATCTCCAAGAGCCCCGAAATGGGGCTGCACCCAGCTCTCCTGCACCCACCCTCATTCCCCAGGGAGCCAAAAGCCTGTTTGTGTTTCCCTGGGTTGAGGACATCAAATATTCCCTTTCTGTATCCTCCAGGTGTCTTTGTTGGTTTGTTTAATCTTTTCAATTAATTTGCTTTTCAGTAGAATAATGCATCTTCGAGCAGCCACAGATTTAAAACCAAGATGTAAAGAGGAATACCAATCAATCAAATAAATCTTTGTTCTTTACTCAACTGAATTAATTAACATCCAGATGGCAATGAAAAAAAAAAAAAAGGAAAAAGAAAAGAAAAAGAGAAGCAATTTGTTCAACATCTTGAGCTTAGATAACATTTACAGAGGTGCTGTATGGGCTGTGAGGGAGAGAAGGGTTTCCCTCACTGGGGGTTGAGGATGTTTGCCACAACCCAATCAGCTTCAAACAGGAAATCACAGAGTTTGGATGCCTTGATTTAGCAGGGCTGGGCAGAGCAGAGCCTTTTCCCAGCTCTGGGATTTCTGACAAAAGTGGCAAACCCACACCTGGAGCTGGGGCTCCTATCTCAAACCCACCTGCCTCCCTACTGTCACCTCTGTCCCCAAACTGACCATTCTGTGAGCTGGGAGCAGATGAAACATCATTTCTTGCCAGCACCCGCCCAACCAGCAGCAACTGCAGCGTGCTGAAGAACACCACTGCATGTGACAGTGACAAAAAGTCCCCAGGGAGCTCTCTCCCAGCTGCCACAGAGCACAGGGAACTGCCCATCCCCACTAACCCATCTCTGAGCTGCTGGGAATTCCTGCCAGAAGCATCTGGACAGATGCTGGAGAGTGAACCAGGAACAACCAATCTCATGATTCTTCCCAAATTTAATATGGACAACTGTTGGGAAAACCCAGCTCTGTGGGGCAACTGAGAGGCATTTTTAAAGGTTTTATTCCATTATCAGTCTCGTAGAAGGGTGAGACACAATAGATGTAAAACTCAACGCCATTCTATCAGAAGCCAAGCTATTTCTTGATTACAATACCTTATAAATGCTTTTCAGCCTATCAGCTTTTGCCACACAATGCTGCTAATACTTCTGACACCAATCACCCATTAGTTTACCCCACGTGGTCTTGGTACAATGCATCTTTCACAGTTCCAATTCTCCAAAATATCTGCTCTGTTTGCAAGGCCATGGCTTGAAACTTGTTCCCAGTTCAGTTTCTCTCTCAACAATGTCTTCTGTATCCCATGGCCTCTCTAAGTCAGCACATCTCATCTCAGAGTTTGCATACAGGTGTACCAGACTGTGTGAGCTTTCAGCCAGGCTTTGAGAATCCTCTACAAATCCATTTCTCACAGAAATTCCACTGAGGATTTCCAAGGCAGCCAAGGACCTGCTGCTGGTCACAACTCACCACTGAGAGGGTCGGGGATGGTGAATTGCTTCCTTTTGCTGGCAGTGGACGTGGAGAGCTTGCGAGCGAGCGCTCGGGGGGTGCCTGGAGGAGCCTCCCTCTGCTGGGCCCTCCTCAGCTGCACCATGAGCTGCAGCCTCTGCAGCCTCTTCTGGGAGCGGGAGATGAACTGGGGCTTGTGGATCTCCAGGGCTTCCTACAGCAAACAGAGAAACTGCTTTATTCTCACCTCCTTCGAAGGAACGGAAAGGTGTGGGGGGCACAGGGCTGAGTTCAGTGAGGGATTGTTACAGTGAGGAAAATGAGCTTGGGTTTGGGTTGGAAAGGACTTTGAAGCTCATCCCATCCCCTGCCATGACAGGGACACCTTCCACTGTCCCAGCTTGCTCCAAGCTCCAATGTCCAACCTGGCCTTGGGCACTGCCAGGGATCCAGGGGCAGCCACAGCTGCTCTGGGTACCCTGTGCCAGGGCCTGCCCACCCTGCCAGGGAACAATTCCTGCCCAAGATCCCATCTAACTCTGCCCTCTGGCAGTGGGAAGCCATTCCCCCTTGTCCTGTCAAGTTTATACATTTCTGTGTTTCAAATTACATATTTTTACATCCAAATTCAAGTTCTTGATGTTTTGCCTGTTTCCTCTCCTCACCCCATCACCGAAGCAACTCGTCACTGACAGTTCACAAACTTTCCTGTTTATTTAGACTGTCAGATCTCTCCATGGCTGATCCAGAAAGAAAACACTTCCCAGTCAAAGGCTGCTTCAACATTTAGGAATGTCTTAGGACAGAGGAAAGGAGCAGAGATGGGTCTGCAACATGTGCTAGAGGAAAAGGCAGCAAAGTCCATCTGCTGCTGGAGCCTGGTACCAACCTGGGCCATGTCCACACTTACAGCTGGTGCTGGGAGTGCCAGGCTCTTGGGAAACTGAGAATTTGTAAATTCCCAAGCTCTTAACAGGTTTCCCCACAGGAACAGCAGCTGTGGCTCAAAACGGGGAGCCTGGACAACCAAGCAAGTTTTGGCAGGGGATACAAACTGCCAAAACTCCACTGGAAAGGGAAAAACCAAGGAATGTGAACTTCTGCCCTTAACAAGTTCCCAGGAAGCAAACAGCATCCATGAGGTAAAAGGGGAGAGAAGGGGAAAACAAAGAAAAATAAGCAGGAAAAAAGGGAAAAAAAGATGATGCTTTACCCGCAGTGTCCACGGGGCTGCTGGAGTTTTCTCCAGCTGGGAGCTGGATTCTGGCCAGGTGAGCAGGTTTTTCTCCCACGTCACACCTGGAGAGCAGGCTCTGGGCAGTGTCACCCTGGGCAGTGCCACCCTGGACAGTGTCACCTTGGACAGTGTCACCTTGGACAGTGTCCCCCTCCTGCCTGGCTCCCACTCCTCCTGTGCCTCGAGCTCCTTCGTTCTGCCCCTCGAACCGGGGGATTCGTAATTGCCTTGGAGAGATTTAAAAGTTCGTTAGGAGTGCATGGCTAATTTTTTATTGGGTTCTCCACCTCATTAGACAGAGAGGGCAGTTCCTGGAATAAGAAAGCCAGGCTGTTATTAATAGGCCTCATTAGGCAGAAGAGATCAGGTCTGATGGTGGCTGCTCCTCTCTGCCCCGTGACACCCAGAGCGTCTCTCACGTTATCCAGACCTCACATGGAAGGAAATCCAAATTAAAACTCTCGGACACTCAGCTCTCTTTGCTGGTGCTTCCCAAAATTTGTGCCATGGAAAGCCAGGGATATCTTCCTCTGACCTGCAGTTGGAGTTCATTCCAATTTATTGCAGAAAATACCAGGTTGTTATGGGCTTTAACCACAAATCATTTCCCTTTCACCACACCGAGTCTTTCATCAGCACCACTGGTTTTTATTTTTTTTTCCTTTGTTTTTAATCCAGTTTGCTTTCTGTCATTCCTACAGATCCATTAGCCAGTGGAAAGACTCCACTTAAAAAAATAGTCAACAAAAGGTTATTGTGCATTATAGGGCATTATTATGAAAGCTGTCAATTCACGTTGAGAAAAGGAGATTATTTTCTATGCTTATAATTAAGTTTTAATGCTCACTGACTGATACTCCCTGAACAAATTAGGAGCAAAAGAGGCTCAAAAATCAGATTCTCTTTCAGAGGACAGAACGAATCCAAAATAACAAAGGAACTTCGGAAGGGCTCCATATGAACTATTTGAAAAGTCACACTGGAGTGCTCCTTCCTTGCCAAATAATTTGATTTCTAGAACTAAATATCTGGGAATAAAGCCCGTTACTGTTTTATTTCAATTTTGGTTACAATAAACTTAAAATATTTTCCTCTTTATGACATATTGTACATATTATATTGTACTTTAAAAACATATTAAAAAGATCTGTGTTGGGTACATTTGCCTTATAAAAGCCTGAACTGAATTTCCTCCCTAACACAATTCTCACCAACATTTTGGAATAAACCTTGAAACCTGTGAACATGCAATTAAAATCCTCCCTAAGCCAGGTTTACAGAGGTGTGGATTAAGTTGGGCTTTGCCAGATCTCAGTGGATGCTTCACTTTTGTAAAACAAAGTTGCTTCCAGTTAGGGGAATGCCATGATTTAACTTCAGACACTGAAAACAGCATTTAAGCTTCTAAATGTGAGACATTCAGTAGCTTTATGCTCAATGATGAAAAATTTTGCCCACCTGCCTACAAATAATTCTCTTCAGAAAAAACAGCTGTAAGGAAAAAAGGTTTTATGACCATTACAACCTCTTTAAGGAATAAATTTCTCACAAACATATTGATACTAAACCCATATTAATCTCAGCTGTCTTCTGCAAAAATACCTGCATGAACACAGCTGCTAGTGTCATCTGCATTTTAGCTGTGAGAATAAATGTTGGAAGTAAGAGATCCCAGACACTGCTGAACCCAAAGAAATCATGGTTTACACACTGAAATCTTGTTAATAATCATAGTTCAGGTTCTTCCGTCAGGAAAAAAAAACCAAAACCAACGTTGAAGGATTGAAAGAAAGGTATCAGAACAAGGCTGTAAAAATCACCTCACTACTGATATTACTTGGTTAGGCTGGGGCTGCTTGACTTTGCAATTTTAATGCTTTTTCAAGATTTTCTTGGGAATCTAAGCCTATCTTGGTCATTTTAATCTTGTTTTCTATTAACCATAGCAATGTATACAGTCAGATCAGCTGATTGATCTCTCACCAGATGACTCAACACTCAGCACTTAAAGCTGGACAAAAATGGCCTGACTTTCCATTATTTCACTTTTTTTTCTTCTACACTGATCTCATCTTATTATTGAAACCATATTCCTGACAACCACAGCAGGATTTGTACCTTACTTTTTAGGAGCTGCTTTTGCCCGTGAACATTTTCTTCCCGGAGGATCCTCGATGACGCCTTTATGTTGCATACACTGTCGGAGACAGACATTTTTGGTTTCAGGACACCCTGTGCTTGGATCTCTTTGGATTTGGAGGTGTCTTTGGAGGGATCTGCCCTGTTGGATGAGCCATCAGTAGCAGCAGCAATGGTTTCTCTGGAGGCTGCATGTGGAGGGGAGCCAGGGGTTGTTGTGCTGCTCCTCTTCCTGGTTCCCAACAGCACTGGTGTTCCTGTGAAAAACAGTAAAACAATCCCAGATCCTATAACATGGGGGTTTTTGTTTGTTTTTCCTCAGCCCTCTAACCCATGTGATTTTTATTGGCGTAGCAGGATCCTGAAGTTGTAGGGGCTGAGCAATGCCCTTCTCATCAACAACTTGCATGGCACAGCCTTGTACAAGTTGGACCTTTTGGGTGCTGGCTCCTGCTGTGACTTTGCACAGAGCCTGAACGGGGCACTGGAAATGTTTGGGATGGGAGATGCTTCTGAGGCAACCACGCCACTGGAGAGGGGTTAAAAGCCTAATCCCAAAACTTGTTAGGCCTTGGTTTTCACCACAGCCACCACTGAATGCATAACAATGATTTTAATGAGGTTTAAACAATTTCAAATCCTAGAATCCTGGAACACTTCCTATTGAAATGTATCTTAAAGCTCATCCAGTGCCACTCCTGTCATGGCAGGGACACCTCCCACTGTCCCAGGCTGCTCCAAGCCCCAGTGTCCAACCTGGCCTTGGGCACTGCCAGGGATCCAGGGGCAGCCACAGCTGCTCTGGGCACCCTGTGCCAGGGCCTGCCCACCCTCCCAGAGAAGAATTCCTTCCCAAAATCCCATCCATCCCTGCCCTCTGGCAGTGGGAATCTATTCCTCTTGGCCTGTCACTCCAGGCCCTCATAAAGATTCCTTCATCTTTCTTGTTGTCTCTTTTAAAAGCAGATTTAAAACAATTCTTTCTCTGCTGACTCTTTCCCATGTCTTGGTTGAGGACAGAGTTAGATTAGAAGTGTTTTTCTCCTTTGAGCCAATTCATGACAAAGGGTGAGATGGCACTGCAGGGATTTAAAGAATTTGTGGATGTGGCACTTGGGGACACGGGTTTGTGACGGGCTTGGCAGTGCTGGGGTGATGGTTGGACTCGATGATGGTGAAGGGTTTTTCCAATCGAAATGATTCTGTGTTTCTGTGATTCTGTGTTTGACCCTTCCTTATCTCAGTCACTCACTAAAATCAGATCCTGCCATGTGGGAAGTTTCAGTTCACTTTCCCAATCCTTAATCCACTCACAATAGATAAGAAATATTCTTTTCCACAAAATGATAATCTCCTATGCATTTTAGTGACCTGACTGGCTCGTGTCTCTTTTTGACTATCCAGTATTTCTGAGGAAATCAGAGGCATTAAGATAGAGCATTTACTGTTTTTTCCCCTTTCCCTGTAGGTCAGAGCTTGGAGCACAGAATCACAGAGTTGTTTGGGTTGGCAAAGCCCTCTGAGATCATCCACTCCAACCATAACATCTTGAGCTCCTTTCTGTAACTGCCCATTCAGTGAGGAGTCAGCTCCTGAGGGGATCCTCTAGAGAGGGTTCCCTGAAGATCAGCACAAACAGAAAAAAACAAACCTCATTTTTAATTAAATTCATTGAGATGAACCCCATTCAAAGCAATTTCACAGCCTTAGAGAAAATCTGGTCAAAGCAAGGAGGTGCACACAGAGCTCCCAAACTCTGGGGTAGCATCCAAGCTCTCCTGCTCTCTGACAGAACTTATTTTTCTCTGTGCTTTTCCTACATTGCAAATATTTCCCTTATCTTTTGCCACAACCAAGCTCTTTTCTCAGATGGAAATAGTTTTGATGCAAATGCTCTCAAGAAACTGGACCGACTCAATTCTGTGCATTCCCTCAGAGCTCATGCAGATCCAGGGACCTGTTACCTCATTCCCTGACCAATCTCATTCCTGCAGTCACACAAAAATGTCTTATGGCACAGGGAGAGGGGGAAAAACACCGGGACAGATTGATGGGGTCATGGACTCAAAGGGTGGCTGTGGGAGGAGGTAGGAACAAGCAGTGGGGCAGGAGAAGATGAAGAAAGCAGCAGGTAGCACTGAGTAACTGCAGAGCAGCAGGGGAGGAAGTCCTTTCACTCAGGCAGCCAAGAAATCATGGATAGATGGGGGAAAAAAGAGGGGAGCTAAGCCACAGGAAGAACCTGAATGGAAAACAGATTATTTTATTAAATCACCTTTTAAATGAAGAGAGTTCACTGGCCAGCAGTAAACAGAGAAGAGAAGAAAGAGGAAAGGAGGAAAGAGTTTCTGCTCACCCATGGCAGCGTCAGAGCGGGAGATAATTTGCCTTCATATCAAGAAATGGTCTGTGCAGCAAATGTGTGTTGTGAAGCCAAACTGCTTCACTGTCAAATTGCTCAAGCCAATGCTGTGTCCCCAGGAGGGACCTTTTGCTGCTGCTGGGCTCCCCAAAATCAGCAGGAATCATCGGGGGGGGGGGGGGGTCAAAATGGGCTGTAAGGGAGAAGGGTGGGGACCAGAGTGAGGGAAGGAGAAGGCTCCAAGTCACATCTCTCCTCTCTAACTCAGAATATTGATCTGAACACAAGAAAGAAGAGCTGCCTGGAGTATTCACACTCCATTTGCTCCTAACTACCAGACTAGCTCTCCATGGGTATTGGCTTCCAAGTGTAAGTACAGCAACCTTCAAGAATGGACAATTAAGCTCCAGGAAATTTCTTACACATTGTGCAAACGGAGAAAACCTTCCCTTCTCTCTGCACCACTTCCCTGCTAAAAGAAATGCCACTGGTGGCATGCTCCCAAGGTCTGGGGGATCCTCGTGAAGATGTGGATTGGGAGAGAAGGAAAAGAAATGCATGAACAAAACTAAGGATGGGGCCTCAAATGAGAAAAAGGAGATGTATGCTTCTTAGCATTTTATGATAAAAGGTTGCCTTGAGAAAGAATTAAAAAACCCCATGATTCCTGATGAAATTCAGGAAAAAAATCAACACGTCCTTCCTGCATGAAAAGTGTCTTCCTTGTGAATCTGGTTCTAATATTCTAACTAAACCTTAATCCTTATTAGATTCACAGTATGGTGGGGATTTTTTTTCGTGGTAGTTAATTAAGGCAATAAAAAAGGTGCGTCTTGTTCTTGTCTAACACTGAAGGCAATCAGAATAATAACAGAGTCAATTTGCTAAATTCTTTCTTCCAGCTCCCTCTTGAATTAACCTTTCCCTTCCAAAGGTGCACCCAGGTGCAGCCAATCCCTGGGAAAACAGAGCAAAGCAAACCAGACAGGGGCTCCAAAAATCAACTCCCTCATCCTCAAAGCAGCTCTCCGTTACTTTAACGAACACAGATGCAAATGATATTTAGGAATTAAAAAAAAAAAAAAAAAAGAACAAGGCAAAGGTACTTAAAGGTAAGATCACAGTGTTTCACTCTGTACACCCTGGACCCGTTTTTAATATTCTGTGTGGGGAATTAGGACTGTTACTCTCATTAAGACTATCTGGAATTGTATATCTAAATCCCTCCACCAACCCAACTTGAAATATATATGCCCCACTGAGAATAGCCAGAATTGCAACTGGATGACCAGAAATAGATGTTTTTTCTATTATCCCAGCTGAGGAAAGGCTTTAAAACTAATGAACAAAGACATGCAAGTGTAATGCTTTGGGAGATATGGGAGAGCAAAACTCAAAGAAACAGAAAGCAGAATGACTCCATCAATAAAATTCAGCCAGTATAGATTGTAGTTGTAAAAGTCCAGCTACTTATAGAAGCAACTTTAAGGAACAAAATCATAATTGCATCTGGAGAAGAGTAATTTTTGCCTTGTGCAAGAAAGATGACAACAGCTCAATTTTTAAATAATGACTTAGTGAAAACCATACGATATTGGAGGAGTTAAAAATATTCTGTAAAACCAAGGGTAGGTTTTCAAAAGCTCCTTTAAAAAAAGAAAGAAAAAGAAGAATCCTTGATCTCGGAGTAAAATAAGTATATTGTTTTACTGTAAAGTATCTTTTTACATTTCCCCCTCTCTCCCTTCAGGGGGTTTTGCTAATGGGAAGTGACCCTGCATTACAGCAGGTTAAACTTGCCTTTCCTTGAGACACACACAATCCAGGCAAACATCCCCTGTTCCATTGTTACTGCTTTTTTCCCCCATTTCACTTTACAGCAGGATAATTCAGCTTTTCATCCCTGAGTATAACACTCTCCCCAGTGTTCCAGTGTGGACTTTTGATGATTTGTGACAAAGTGCTTCTTTGAAACTGGCCAAAGTTCATTTTAGCAGAGGCAGGGCTGCAAATCCTCCCCGGCCACCAAGTCAGCCCGAGAGGTGGCTGGGGAGGGGACACTCAGGGTTGATTCCCCGTGTGTCCCTAATGAGATCAGACATCAGCACTGGAGGTAGCTTTACATTACAGACCACCTGCTGGGGGGTTTGTTTTAATTTAATAAAAGCCCCACATCCTGAGCTGCTGAGCTCTCCCAGACCTCCGTGCTGGGAGCTGATGCTGCCAATACCCCAAGCAGAGAGGAGCAGGAATTAACATTCCTTAAATGTAAGAAACTTCTGCCTCCTTCAAGGTTCAGACCCAGTTGTAGAGACCCACACATGCCTCAAGCAGCCATCTGTAATCCCAAGCAAGACTCCAGCCTCAGCCTGACAGAGACTGATGGCTCAGCCCTTATCATGAATCAAGCGCTGGCACAGCTAAGCCACGCAATCCTAGATATGAGCAAACAGAGCACATCATCTCAACAGCCCGGTAACCCAGAGAAATGGAAACATTGAGAGCCATGACAGCGTTATTAGTTATGCCAGGGTTTGTCAAGGGATGCAAGATAGGACGGAGGATTTATTTCTCAGACCGCTGCCGAGGAAAAGGCATCACTTGTAATCAGTCAATGAGCTGCACGGGCCAGGGGTGCCACGAAATTCACATGTTTTGGCTAAAATTCCTGCTGACCAGCAATGAGACTTTCCTCAAACTGCCTCCTGATGCTTCTCAAATGACTCGTTTGCAAGAGGCAGCATCAGCTGCTGCTCAGCATTAACATCCATGGAAACCACCTGAATTCCTGGTAATGTAGCTCTGCCCACGCTCCCTGTTCAAAATGTGATGTTTAACAAGGTCTTGATTCACCTTTCAATAAAAATCTGGGGCTGAATCCTGAGAAACAGGGCTGGACCCTGTCCTCAGCTCCATTCCCAGAACTATCAGGATCCAAAGTCAAGGTAACGTTGCAGGCTTGAAGAGAGAGGCTCAGCCAGCCCTTTCCTCCCAATGAATGTGTAATTGCACCTGGATTAATGCTTCTTCAAACAGCCTTGCCTGGTGGGGTAAAACTTAATTATCTCAGCTGTATCAACAGTACCTCAAGCTAAGAGTCTAGATTAAAAAATTATCTCTAACAAGAAAGCTTCTCTTTTTCCTAGCTACCTCTTTTGTTTTGTTTTTTTAAAACCATGTTGACAGCTGTGGCCACATTTCTCAGAAGGAAGGGGCTTTCTTTTGGCAAAAGCTAATATTTGACTGTAGAAAGTTGTAATCATTTAAACAGAAAGTGTACCTAAGAGCTGTTAGGCTTCAAACCTATAATCAGTCCCAAGTAGGAAAAGCTTCTTAATGTCAAGAAACAGCTTGTTTACAGAAGGCTTTGGGCAAAATTAGTGTAGTGGCTTCAGAGCAAACGATCCCAAACCCAGCTAATCACCAGCCCCTAACAATCAGCCTCTCCGTGCTGAAGGCCAATTTATTTTCTCAAAGCACTTTGCAAACAGTCAACTGACCTTCTCCCTTGGTGTTAAACAAGGGACCACCATTTATTCCAGGGAGGGAATGGGGACACACGTGCTGCACCCAGTCTGGCTGCCATGGAGAGCTTTGGTGGAAGAAGGGTTTGCAGTGGCTGCACCAACAAAATCCTGCAATTCAACAGCCTCCAGTTGCACCAGGACAGGTTGAGGTTGGGCAGCAGGAAAAATTTCTTTGCTGACAGAGTGGTTAACCCCAGAAACTAGCTTTCCAGGTGGAGTCAGCATCCCTGGAAGTGTTCCAAGAAGCAGTAGATGTGGCACTTGGTGATAGGGTTTAGTTGACATGGTGGTGTTGGACTTGGTGATCTTCGAGGATTTTTCCAACCTTAATAATCCTGTGATTTTGTGAGAAGGAAACGTTCCTGCCTGGCACCTGCAGGACATCACCTTGCACTCGGAATCATGAGGGGGTATAATTGCAGCAGAATGTTTTAGTGGGCAGCTAATAACCCACCCACACGATTTGAGGTGACCGCTCTCACCACCGAGCTCCCAGCACCCAGCTGCTCGACTACAGTGTTTGTATATTTTACTAACATTTTTCCCTTTTCCCTCCTGTGAGCTGGGAGAGGATGAAAAGAAAGAATATTTACTGCTGTACTTTCGAGACATTCCCTGTAACAGCCACGGACCCAAAACCTCCGAGTTAGAAATCCATGTTTGCATTTCCAGGATGTCATGCTAGAAGCTATCAGACGCTATTGTAGTGACTCAAGGAGTAATCTGATGCAGTGTGACTCGGGAAAAAAAAAAGTGTTCAGGATGATTCAGAACATTTAAATGGTGATTTGCAGGGTAAGGAAGGTGTGGACCACTTGGAATTCTCATCATGTCCGAGGTACCTAGTTCAGCTCTTTCTGATAATTTACCGCAGCCAGGCTGAGCCAAGTATTCATTTCACAGGCTGCACAAGAGTCGTTCCTAGTTTAAACCAAGTGTGAATTAGGGGAAAATGAAGCTCTTTACTCCAGTGGCATAATGCAGTCACTGAATCCACAGAGCCCATCTCTTTTAATCATTATTTTAATGATTCTGGTATTCCTGCCGCTGCTGCTTGCCCGGAGTGCTAACGAGTGACTTGTACCCTCCAGTCTTTCACTTCAAATCGTCTCACATTCTTACCGACTCTGACAGCTCGAGATAGAAATGTCACAGAATCACAGAATGGTGTGGGTTGGAAAAGACCATTAGATCAGGGATCCAAAATGAAAAAGAGTGGAAGAACCAAACCCTCAGTTTTCATGTTTAACTTGGATCTTCAGACAACACGAACATCTCTGGGAAAATCTAATTTATAAGTTTCACTCATAAAAATGTGTTCTGTATCATTGTTAACAGGGCAGACGTCCTTCTGTCTTCTAGAGAAACAATGGCCTTTCTACCCAGCAGCTTCACTGCTCTGTCCCATAACAGAAAATTTAGCCTTTAATCCTCAAAAGGTATTTCCTGAAGGAAACTTCAAGTCCAATCAAATTATTTCATGATCATGCCCTTAAACACGCAAAACCAAACAAAAACATCCACAAGAAAACCCCAAACAAACAAACAGACCCCAAGAAAATCCAACCATCTCTGGCTGCTCGTTGCCTTAAACCACAGAGAAACTGTGAAGAGCAATTGATAAAGATCATTTTCCACAGGAAAATTATCTCAGCCAGGGTCCCTGTGACCTCACAGCGTTGTCACTGAAAACCAGCTTTGGCTCACACAGCACTGAGCATCACCCTTCTCCCCTGCTGACAGCATTGCCCACAATCTCCAGGGGTAGCCTTGCCTCCATATGGCAGGACAGACGGTCACCACATCTGATTTAATAAATAAATAGTTTAAAGGAGTGGAATATCAAAGAATAGCCCTCCTGCTGATCCCTGCCTTCTCCTACACCCTATGTCCCACCAGATGATGGAGAAGGCAGTAGGCCTTCGAGACAGAGAGCAAAGCTGAAGGGCTGGTACTCCAAAAAATGCAAAAGGGCCCTCCAGAAAAGAAGAGGCATCCTCTTCCTTCAACAAATGAATTTAAAAGCTCCAAGATAAAGAGAGGCAACTGCTCTGGCCCATCACACAGGTTGGGGTCTGTCTCAAAGGCTGGCAGCATCTTCCAGAGCCACCTGTAACAGGATTGCCAGTTCCCCACTCGAATTTTCAGCACCTGAAATTGAAGCCTCATTTTCTGAGGATGCAGCACATGAAGGTCACACCTCAGTGTAACACGGACCCAATGACACAGAATGTCTAGACTAAGGAAAATTGACAGCTTCCTCCATTTTAAATTTATCCCAGATGAAGTGAAACATCAAAGGAGCTCCTTTTAATGGGCTTTTTGGCATGTGGTCCTTTGTTCTTAACAAGTCAGCACCAGCTGCTGTGTCCATAATGCCAAGTCAGTAACGTCCCCAGCCAGATTTCTGGCTGGTGTAAATCAGTGTCACTCTTCTGAAGGCAGAGATTTCAGTTGGTTGACATCAGCTGAAGATTTGGCTCCTTGTGCTTAGCAGGTGCAAGCTGAAGTAAAATCTCCTGTGCTATATTTCATATTTCTCCTGTCTTCACCACCAGTTCTGCTGCACACATTTGCAGGGTGGAGAGTTAATTAGCATCAGCTGGAGCTGCTCAAGTTTCTATACAATAAATTCCATATTGCCAGGAACTGCTTTCCTCTAATTATATCTTGTTCATGTATATATATATATTTATCTATTAATAGTTACACACATACAAATCTGGTACTCTGGCTTTTTGCATGGTGACTTTCCCATAAACAGAGGATGAGATGAGAACACCAGGTAAGCCACGTTCCTTCATCATAGCATTTCAAATACTATTTAATTAATGAAAGTAAATATTACTTATAGCCTTCAGATTTCCTAATTTGCCTATTCTGTTTACCAGGGTGGTATATTAGTTTAAAGGTGACCCACAAGATTTTCTTGATACATAAATGTCTCAAATACCTTGAGCTCTTCAGTGTGTATTTAAAACAAAAATATATTTTTGCTT
This sequence comes from Nicator chloris, assembly GCA_013400495.1. Taxonomy (NCBI): domain Eukaryota; kingdom Metazoa; phylum Chordata; class Aves; order Passeriformes; family Pycnonotidae; genus Nicator; species Nicator chloris. Next base: position 108,734 of record WAAE01011496.1, on the reverse strand, counting down.
TGCAGGTAGCAGCTTATCAAAGTCCCACAGCACCAGCTGTTCTGATTTTACTCCTGTATGAGTAGGAATATACATACATGCATCAAAAAATTAAAATAGATCTTGAAACAAAGTCTATTTATCCTTAACAATGCGCTGCTGACTTCAGCACTTGTTAATAAATAAGTTCAAGAAAGAAACAGAAGTCTGCAATCATCTGGGGCCATTCAACACACCCAAAGCCCAGATCCCATCTCAGTTTTCCCCACTCGCTGTCCTGGGTTGTTTTAATTAAGCAAATTATGCTTTCAAGTCACCTGCCATGCTCTTTGGGAAAAGGTGTAAGCAGCTACATTACGGAGTCTCTGATGTGTCTTGTTCACTGTGGTGACTCTGTCCTTCCCCTCCCAAGCACTTCATCCCTGAATTCTGAAAAAGGAACGCTGGGAATGCTCCCCTGGACACCCCTGAGCCAGGCCAGCTCCCAGGGGCTCAGGCACTGCTGCTCATCACAGCCACCCCATTGTGCACCACCCGCCTCCCGCTGCTGCCTCCAGCACGGAGCCACGCAATCCTTCAGGCTGGGAAAGACCTTTGTGTTCCTTGGGTCCAACCGTTCCTCCAGCCCTGCCAAGGCCACCCCTGACCCATGTCCCCAGGTGCCACACACATGGCTTTTGAATCCCCCCAAGGATGGGGACTCCACCGCTGCCCTGGGCAGCTGTGCCAGGCCTGGACAAACCTTTTCAGGAAGGAATTTTCCCCAATACCCAATGTAAACTTCTCCTGGTGCAATCTGAGGCCGTTCCCTCTCCTCCTGTCCCTGTTCCCTGGGAGCAGAGCCTGACCCCCCCGGCTGTCCCCTCCTGGCAGGGACTTGTGCAGAGCCACAAGGTTCCCCCTGAGCTTCCTTTTCTCCAGGCTGAGCCCCTTTCCCAGCTCCCTCAGCCCCTCCTGGGGCTCCAGCCCCTTCCCCAGCTCCGTTCCCTTCCCTGGACACGCTCCAGCCCCTCAATGTCTTTCTTGTCCAAGACTGACCCCAGGATCTGAGGACCCTCAGCAGTGCCCAGCACAGGGATGGTCACTGCCCTGGCCCTATGGCCACACTGTGGCTAATGATTATCTTATAACCCTGATGTCCCTAATTTTGGGTGACTTACATGGGAATGTGATTCACGATTTTCCCTTTTGTCATCTCCCCCTACCCTTCTTGCACATCTGCACCTCAACTCAGGGCAGTGGGATCCATCCACGATCCAGACTGGATTCTTTCTCCACCTCAGTTGTCCCTTAATATCTCTCCACCTCAGTTTTGGTTATGACAAGAAAACATGAAGCAAAATGTAGAAGTGAGCTGGAAATGTTTTGCTTTAGAAAATCGCTGAGATGTGTGAACACACCCAGGCGTGAAGAAGTTGACTGTTACCTAAGATCAAACGGATAAATTTAGATGTTGCCATCTATAATCTTCCCTAGAAAAGTGATGATATTGTTTAATCAAGAGGTCAAAAAGAATTTAAAATTGCTCCATTTTCTTTTTCTCCTTTCTCATACTTCAGCCTAGAGCCCAGTAGGTAATAGATAGCGAAAGATGGATGGAGAACTAGATATTCATGGGGAATATATTCTTCATGAAAGGTAGGTGAGAAATTAAGATTAAAAATGTTCCTGTCCTCAGCAGAAACAAGACTAATCTTTTCATTTCTGACTTACCTTGTATTTATGAGACATCAGCTGTGGACAGGAAAGGAAATTGCAGCATTGCCTGCAAAGCAGCGTTAGCAGGTTCTGACAGCTTGTTAAAAGCCGTGACCAAAGGCAGGGTGATGCACATCCATCACCCCTGACAGGGACCTCGTGGAGCTTGGCCTGGGCTGGCCCTTGGCCATATCTCTGAGGTGGCTGGCTCGTGTGGCCCCCAGTGGGACCCTTCACACGTTCCTGCAGGTCCCCAAGGGATGGAAATGTTGGCCACTCGCTAAAAATAAACACAGTTCTGTCCTACGGCTCTGTCCTCCCACGGTTCAAGTCTGACTTCATGTATAACATGGATTTTCCAGCACTTACAATCCAAGTTCTTGCCAGATCATGGAAGTAAAGGCCTAAAGCAGTGGAGCCAATAGAAGATGCAGTCCACAGTGGGGAAATATCATATTCCATCCTTGGGATGCTCTAACATGAACCATGGCTTTGAGCTCTGAGTGCCAGAGATTTGGATTTCCAAGTGTAATTCCCATCCATGAGCAGAGCCCAAGGTTTACATTTCATTAATAATCCTAAAGCATCCTTCTCATATGGGGCACATGGTGGAAATATATAACTCTGGAGATTACCTGGCCCAGCCTCCTGCTGAAAGAAGGGCCTTAGATTAAGTTATCCACGTCCATGTAAAGCCAAGTCTTGAAAAGTTGGATTTGAACATGAAATAATATGAGTAATACAGTAAGTAGAGTCATCATTACTGCAGTGAAGTCACACAAAAGATTAGGAAAAAGACACTCCAAAGAGGCCATGACTCAACTGGGCCTATAGGAAACAGCAAACCCAGCCCCAGCACCTGTAAAGCAGAGAAGTATTTGGGTGCTCATTCCAACTCAGATCCTAATAAAGCAACCTATACATCCTGGAAACTGCATTTAGGGATTTCATACAGAGAAGTGTAGCCTTGAAAGTAATTTTTCTTTTCTTTTTTTTTTTCAGCATAGTGATGTTATTACCACTTGTATTTCTGCTGGCAGGAAGCTCTTGCCTACAGCTGCAAACCAATATAAACTCCAACTTTCTGGGTCATCAGAAATGTAATGGACACAGTGCTCTCTGCAGTTACCTCATCCATAAGATAACTGTGTTAAAGCACGAACACTGTGGCAAAACTTATTCACTGTCCCTTCTTTGCTGGTTCTCCCTTCTTTTTAAACACTTCATTTCACAAACATTTCATTGCATAAACATGGAGCGGAGCAAAGCTTAATGGGAACGGGTTTGAATTAGTAAACAGCAGAGGAAAAAATATCTAAAATAACTGGGAACCTAGAATGAGATAAAAGTTCTTCTCAAAAAGGATTGTCCAGTCCTAGAGGGATTTAAAAGCCCTTTGGATGTGGCACTTGGTGACGTGGGTCAGTGGTGGCCTTGGCAGTGCTGGGGGCTGGTTTGACTGGATGATCTCAAAGGTCTTTTCAAACATAAATGTTTCTGTGATTGATAATCTCATACCAATACTTCTCCTCCTCACTTCACCCATTCCAAAAGTAAAAAGGACTCAGTTTTTCATTTCTCCCAGGTTAAAATCACACCATTCACTCTCATTTTAAGGACCAGTGTAGATGTCCCATGCATTTTACCAGGTTTCTCCTGATTTGTCCCATTTAATAGTTGATGGCTGGCTCGAGCTCATTACTTGGATGATCCTGCTAAGGAAGGCTGTGGTTTTGGAGCATTATTCTGGTTGTTTATACAAATTTCACACAGGAAGGTTGTAGTAAGCTGATAAACACCTCCTTACACGTTACAAAGGGTCTCAGCAAGAGAAATGTATGTCTTTACATTCTACATTATGGCCCACACAAAAGGTGGAAACAGTTGAAAAGGTAACACTTCCCATGTTTATTTACACCTATAGTCTTGTGTACACAAATGGTGGAAGTCCTTTATCACAACCAGTATTTCTCAGCTCCTTACTTCACCGATTTCCTCCTTTCAGCAAAACTATGGAAGCAGGAGCAGCCTCCCAATTTACTTTCTAATTCTCTCTAGTAAAAGTGGTTCTTCCATGCCCCGGTGGAGTCACTAAGCCCAGGGAAGGCTCAGTTTTAAATCTGGTTTATCACCGAGAAACCTTAGCTGGTGTTGAACAAAGCCTTGAATACATAACACTCCCCACAGAGTGATATTCCCTGATATTTAAAATTAGAATGTATGCATTGAAATGTTTCATGTGCTGGTGCCATCCCTTTTTATTTCTATCCCAAACCCCTCAGCACTGGTTGGCATCTTCCCTCTCCTGCTCCCCACTGTGCCTTCTCCCCTCCAACACCACACAGCCTGGATTATGCTTAGGAAAATAGAGGGATATTTTATCTCAGGCTCTGCCCCTACAGGAACAATCCCATTGATTTCAGGCATGGAAAAGGGAGAGCAGCAGAGACCACAAGGAGTTTGCACCTTGCCCGGCCCTGGAGGCAGCGTGAGGCTTCTCATCTTTCTGTTTCCTTCCACTTGCACACTGGGAGGATGAAGGCACAAGGGAACTTTAGGAAGTGGCTCACGTTCGTGCACTGACCCTTAGATCAAAAAGGCCACATAAGAACAGGGTAACTGCAATTAAATGTAGCCCAAGGCTGCAGGATACAGAGGGGGTAAGTTTAATCTTTGTACTTCTGGTAAAAAAAAAACCAGATTCCACTCATTGACAATCTTCCCATCCACTTTCCCCTCCTGGAAAGGCAATAAACTCAGCTGTGGTTATCCAAGTGTGCTGGAAAATCCCAGTACAGCAGGAGCTGTACCACTCTGGGCAGGAAGCAATCCCCAGGGCCCCTCTCCCTCCCTCAGGAGCAATGCTGCAAAGAACATTTTATGTCTGTAAAATGTTTGGAAAGGTTGGAAACAAATGTGTTCAAGCTTTGCCAACCTTTTACCTGGTTCCATTAGGTATAAAAGCCTGGGCTTCTTACTGTAGCCTTCTAAATAAAAGCTGAAAACAAGATCATTTTTTATTGCAAGGAGCACAAAACCAAGCTCAGTGCAGTCATCTCCTTAATTTCACACCTTGAAATTCAGCCCTTATTCAAAGATAAACCTAATTATTTTCAGGGGATAAGCACTTGCAGGTTGCTGGGAAAATAATAAAAAATTCTGTTATAAATGTTTTAAAAAAGGTTTAAGGCAGAAAACACAGGGGGATTTTGCTCTCTCAGCTGATGAGCAGCACGCATCACTAGCATGGCAAATATTCATGGCAGTGCTGGAGCTGGAAAACTCTGGGTTGTGCTCCAACTCTCTGAGCCTCTGCAAAGGCAAGGATTGCTGTTATCTACTCTCACAGAATCACTGTGGTGGGGCTGCTCCAGCCTGAACCTCTGCTCCACCAGCCTGAGGTTTATGGAAAAGACTTACCTGCCTCATTGCTTGAATTAGGAATTTGGAGGGAAAACACAGTGTGGTGGCTGCCAGGCTGCTCATCCTCTTCCTTTGCTGCTGCTGCCTTGTGAGGTCCTCTGGGAATATCCACAAATGCTGGAAGTCCCGAGGCAAAGACACTTTGCAAAGGGTATTTACTACCCAAATATCCTTCCTTTGTTTTTTCCTTCCTAATTACCTTATTTCCCGTGAAGTCTGTGCTCAGGTGTGATCTGAGCGGAGCCTCGTTTGCTCCTGGGAGCTTCCTTGGAGCTCTCTCCTCCATGGGCTCTCCATTAGCTATGCCATCTACTCCATCTGCTGTTAATCCGGACAAACTGCACTTCAGGCTCAAGGACAACGTGGATCTATACATTTTTTGGCATTTCACTCGAGGTTGGTCAATGCACACATTGAGCGACTTGTCTAAATAGTAGATGGTGTTTGGACACGGCTGAGACACCTGGAGCTGGACACAGGAGATGAATGAAGGTGGCATTTTCTCCCTCCCATCACTGCTTTGAAGACCCACGCCATCCTCCTTGATTCCAGGGTCAAAAAGCTGCTTTTGGGGTTCTTCACCTAATTTTGAGCAAGACTTGGAGACCTTTAAAGGAGGTTGGTTTCCATGGGCTGGGGGAGGCCAGCGCTTGAGGACAGCAGGGGCTTTGCAGGACGTGGGGGACACGGTGTTGGGATCCTGGCCAGCCCCAGGGCCACGTGCCAGGTCTCCAGAGCCCACAGGAACACGTCTGGCTGTGACAGTGATGGAGGCAAAGCCTCTCTGCTGGCTTGGACACTGGTTTGGACTGGGAGAGTCTGATGGTGACATGGTGTCTTCTAAGGATGTCTGAATCTCTAATCGGCTGGGAAGCACCAAAAATGTTCTGCTAACGATGGCTGGCCCGTGGTTAGGCAAGGATGGCTTTGTGTGACAAACTCTGGGCTGGGGGATGAGGGCCTGCATAGGCAGAGGGGGCTGGTTTCCTCTGGATTTAATCTCATCAATCTGTGCAAGGATTACTGGTGAAATCAGCGTTGTGTTTTGAGAAGGCTGAGATTCCTGCAAATGAAAAGATTCCCAGTTATCACCATATTCCTTTATCCTGTGTGCACCATCTATCACAGCAGACAGTTTTGTTCAAGACTTCTTTTTAACTTTCTATTCATAATAACTTTTTTGTCATTTCAAAATGCACACTCTTGAAATCAGCTCTGAATTGTCTGGGAGACTTCAATGAAAACTTTATCACTCTGGGGAAGGAAAAAATATTAAAATTTAAAACCTGTATACCATAGTATTATTTTGAGTATTTAACTCATCACCATGGATGGGATTGGTGAGTGTTTAAAAATGGACACGGCAAAGACAGTTGCCAGTTTCAGACTATAAACTCCTCTTTCATGGTGATCTGCTGGAATTTAAAATGCATTTAAGTACATTATGGATCACTAGCCTGTGACATCACATGCTGCAGAGGACATGTGGGCACCAGGGGCATGACAGCTTTACAATGTCACCAGTTAAAGGCATGAAAAACTCCCCAAAAAGCAATACAGTTACTCCCAAGGGCTCTGGGTACTATTTTAATTAATTAGTTCCCTCTTTCTTATGATTCCTTGGTGACACCTGCCAATGATGTACAAACACATGTGTACAAGATTGATTGACAGTGGCCCAGAGACTGACAGTGGCCCAGATTAATTTTGCCATCCATGACAGGAAACATCCATCTTGATAGACCACACCTTACTTCCCTCGAGGTGACAAAGGAGGTGCTTTTATGTTCCAGCTCTCTGACAAAGAGTAAACCTGAGTTTAAAGCCTCCTGCTATTATTATCTACCCCGCTGGGCACGTAAGTCCCATGCAATAAAGCATCTGGCCTAATCTCATTGCTGTTATAAATTGGCTGATTACATTGCTCCTGCCCTGTGCTCCCAGATCTCCCGATCCTAATAGAAAAACAAAACAAAACAAAACAAAAACCACAACAAACAACAAACCAAACACGAAACTGGCATGCAGAATCCGAGGATTAATGTCCTAAAGAAAGCCCATTCTGCGTTCAGGTGCCATCGACTCCTGCTTGTTGGGAATTCACCCCAGTCCTAGCTGGGTGTCTCTGCCAAGTGATAATCAATGCCAGGACTCAACAAGGGCTTCACAAAACACCATATTGTTCTCTCTCCAGGAGGACTGTGAGGATGACAGTGCTATGACCTCCCTGCTGCCATCGTCACCCTTCTCTGAGCTTGGGTGACACTGCACCAAAGCCCATGGGGAGATGACCCTTCCAATCCAAACCATTCCATGATTCTGAGCTCCTACGAGACCATCCCTATGTTCTTCCTCCATGCAGGAAAACACCAGAAACAGTTCCCTTGTATCTCCTGGGAAGGAGCCTCTTGGGAACCCAAATGAGCAGAGGTAGATTAAGAGTTTATTAATGAGGAGAAATGCCAGATAAATTTTATCAACTCTTTAAACCAGCTGCCTGTGGTTTGGACAATTCAATAATTTCACAGCCTCAGGGAAAGCATTTGCTCCCTCCTCTGTTTCTTTCATGGTTCGTGACAACATTTGCCTCATATTTTCTTCACTTCATTTACTTCTACCTACAGGTTTAAGACCTTTGCATGCCTTCCAAAACTCTCAACTTCCCCCAGATTTCTACAGGGCACCAGAGAAGAATGTTCCTTGAGAGACTTTATTTTGGATGCATCTCTCATGCTCCAGTAGTTAATTTGACATTTATTTCTTTTGTTGAAGGCTGCACAGATGGAGACATCCTGCAAAAGTCCAAAGGCATGTCAGAAATGCTCTTGATTAGCTACAAACTCATGCACCAGTGTTTTAAATAATTTACTTTTCCTTTTTTTCTGTTGAAAATATGTATTACTTCCTCCTCCCAATCTTTAGCAAAGAAATGAATCCTTAAGGTTTGCCCAGCTGATCCTGAGCTCGTTGGGAGCTTTCAAGCTTCACTGCACTTTGTGAAAAAAATCCACACACACACAAAGTAATTGTGGTGAGCTGAAAACCTCAGGCTTTATCCTCAGGACATATCAGGCAGAGTGTACTGATATTTGGGATGTTGTTTGATTTAGTCTCAAGAGGGGTTTTTAACAACTTCTTTTCCCCAACAAGACATGCAATTTTTTTCCCCCTCACCAAGAGCACGCAGAATCACAACACTTAACCATCATTTTATTTGGCTTTTCTGCTGCCTAAGCGAAGCTTAGCTAAACAAAACCAAGTCCAAACACACTACTCAGCAATCAGTGATTGTTTTTTAAACCCTCCTGTATTCTGCTGACTGCTGCCCAAACAGACTTTATTTATTTTACCCTGGTAGGGCTCGATTTTCCCCACACACCACTCTCCTGCTGAAGGCCTGTGCATGTCCTCTGACCATCAGGATCCCAGCACTTTTGTGCCACCCCTGGGGAAAAACACAGAGAAAGGAACGTTATTGTCAGTGTTCTGGAGGAGATGAGTCAGAAAATGTGCTTTTAAATGGAGTGCAGCAGGAGGGAAAGAGTCCTGGAAATGATCTGATTGCCCTGGGATCTGTTTCTCCCCCTCCACTGAAGAGGCTCTTGAAACACCCCTGGGATCCTATTGCAAGGATTTGGACAGTCCCACGCTGTGTCCAGGGCTGATCCAAAGCTTCATTTCCATGGCTTCAGGCACCACCATGGAGGGATGAGGAAGCCAGGAAATGTGGATTTCAACAGACACCCCTTTTGTGCTCTCTGCAGAACAGGGAGCACAGACAGCCCAGCAGCGAGCTGGACTTCACTGGCTCTGAGTCACCTTCACATTTAAAGAGCTGCAGTGGTTCCAAACCACATCCACAAATTCTACTGCATCACGACATTCCCAGTTCAGTGATAACTGTTCCACCAGCACCTCAACCTCTGCTTTTGTCACGGGTTGTTTTCTGCGAGCATTATTCTCTCTCTGCAGCTTTTTACATGGAGCTAATTTCCATTTAACACAGTCTGGGCTATTGCACTGATGCATTACGTCTGCTGTCAACTGCTTTGCCAGAAATTACGTTACTTTCTACTTTGTGTTAAGCATCCAAAATTAATTTTCAGAAATTCTCCACTTGGACTGAAATCTCTTGACGTTCCTGGCTGTTGTTTTACAGCAACATGTCACATCACTGGTGAGACCTTTTGTATTATTTTTCTTCCACCCAGGCAGGCTGCCACAGGAGAAATTTTTTTTTGCTAAGCGGAATTTCAGTTTATGTGTTACATTATATTAACAAAGGAATATAAATCAGCTCCACTTCAGGAATTGTTTGTTAAACCATGCCCACCACAACAGAATTCATCTCCTTGGGCGAAGGGGAAGAGGAGGAAGATATCAGATCTATCCCTCAAGAAATCTTTAGTCCCACCACAACATTTAGAAGTTGTTCAATGAGCTTTTTGTTTTAATAAGGTACATTGAAATATACTTTAACACTTCCCTTGGAGCATAACTCCAAGATGCCAAAGCCACCATGTGCATCCATAGCTGGCATGAAGGAAGAGGTTTGGTTTTGTCATTGAGCAACAGAGAGACCAGAGCCACAGAGCAAACAGCTGGACTCATTTGCCACAGTGTGGGAAAAACCCAGAATCCAGAAAACAGCCAGAGCAGAGGACTCACTCCATGGTTTTTGGCAAAGGAATAATGCTGGGTTTCAGTCAGTGCAAAGGCAGGGAACCTGGTCTAACACTGGAAACCGCTGGCACCAAACAGGGGTGAGATGCCCTTGGGGCCAGCCCCTCATCCTGTCATGGTGCACGGTGAGGAGGACAAGATCAAAGGACAAAATCCTCCTCTGCTGCTGGGGAAGCCCTATGGAAAGGTTATTTTCTGTGTATCAGTGCTGTGGTGAATTGCACGTGGGCACCTTCACGGTGAAGAGCAGCCACGTGTGCTCTTATTTATTTTTTAAAACAACTAAATAGGGAATAACCTGCAGAGAGGAGTAAATAAGATATTCTTGGATTAAGACATTAATAGACATTTGATTAAAAAACCCTAATAAACCCCAATTAAAGCAACAACTTCCACTAAGTTATCAATATTTTCCTGAAATGCTTTGCAGTAAGAACCCCACAGCTGTCTCAGATCAAGAAGGAGGAAACTACAACAGGAGATCATCAACTTCTGAATGTCAGCTGGTGCACAAGGAAACCCAGAGGCAGGCCAGGGTTAAATCAGATCCAAATCAGATCTCATTCTTCCATGAATTTCATTCAAGTGCATTTCCAGCACCAGAGAAAGATTGAGGACTACAGGTTCAAAAAAGAACAAGTTGCCAAAGTCCACGCTGCAGATTGCACATAACAGGTAAATTATTCCTATCCAAGTAACCTCCCATGATTAGCAATAATCTGTGGGTAGAACCTTCCAACATCCCACAGATCCCTTGGAATAGCTTGGTAAATTCTTGCCTAACTTTAAAAAGCAGCTGTTTCTGGAGCAGGAGAGGCAGGAAGAATCAAGGTGAGAAGAAGAAGAAGAAGAGGAAATATTTATTTTCTTCGCTAAATCATCCACAGTGGAGTTTTGCATGCCTTTTGTACCCTATCCCATGCAAGGACATTCTCATATTGCTATAGGAATCCTATATCTGGAAAACACTCAAACTTCTGGCACGTCATTGAATTTATTTGTTGAGACAGATGAAATGGCATTGGTGCCAAAAGCACTGGTATTTATCATGGTATTATTAAATCTATTGTTGGAAGCTTCACATTTGTTAATTCATATTAAGAGGAGAAGCAAAAAAAACCCACCAAAACGAAAACTTTAAAAAGAGCTTGAATCTGTGTTTGCAATGAAGGCACTACAGGGAGCACAAGGCTGAGATGTGTCACGCTGAGCATTCAAATCCTCACTGCTGACAAAACACATCACCCTGGAACCCTTGTCACACAACAAAATGCAAAGTTCACTTTTTCCCTGGTGCAAAAGCACGAAAGAAATCGCATTTCAAATACTTTCTGTCTCTGTGGGCAGCAGGAGGAACTTATTTCTCTCCAAGCTGAAATCCCGATGATTGTTTTAACCTCCCCAGACCTTCCCTTCCCACCACAACCCACCCCTCTGGCTTAAAAATGGGAGATGCCATGGGGAACAGAGGAGCACCTGCTGGTACATGACCTCTGTCCTATGACATCTTCACTCTTTCTAATTTTTTCCCCTCACAAATCCTGTCTGTTGAAGGAAAGCTACGCTCCTTGGCAAGGCCTCTGGACATCCGGCTGCAGCCCAGGGTTTTCCTAATTACGGAGTGCAGCTGGAACCGACTCCCCCGTCTGGAGTGCCTGGATCCTGCCTCAGGCCAACTGGCAGCTGCCTCAGATAATGGTGCAGGAAAGATGTGCTTGTAAATCAGCTGCTGAAGCCCAGATCGATGGCAAAGGTGAGGGTGCTGCCGAGGAATCGATGGCAAAGGTGAGGGGGCTGCTGAGGAATCGCGGCCCAGGAATGTTTGGCAGGCCCGGGACAGCCCCACACGGAGCCAGGTCAGGTTTTGAGCAAAACTTGGGACTCACGTAAAAACCATGGAAAATGCTGGTTTCCCAGGGGTTCAGGTCTTTGCCAGGCTGGGGGGACACTGATTGATGACAAACCAGCCGTGAGAAGGACATTGAGGGGCTGGACCGTGTCCAGGGCAGGGAATGGAGCTGGGGAAGGCCCTGGAGCCCCAGGAGGGGCTGAGGGAGCTGGAAAGGGGCTCAGTCTGGAGAAAAGGAGGCTCAGGGGGGACCTGGTGGCTCTGCACAAGTCCCTGCCAGGAGGGGACAGCCAGGGGGGTCGGGCTCTGCTCCCAGGGAACAGGGACAGGAGGAGAGGGAACGGCCTCAGGCTGGGCCAGGGCAGGCTCAGGGTGGATATTGGGAAAATTTCTTCACCAAAAGGGTTTTCAAGAATTGGAACAGGCTGCCTGGGGAAGTAGCAGTATCACTCCCCCTGGAAGCATTCAGAAATCTTGTGGATGTGGCACTTGGGGAGGTGGGTTAGGGGTGACCTTGGCAGGGCAGGGGAACTGTTGGACTCAATGATCTTAGAAAGCTTTTCCAACTTCAAGCATTCTATGATTGACATCCAGAGTAACACCAGGCAGAGCTGGAATGACTTTAGACCACTGGCCCTGGCCTCATCCCCAGTTTTTGTCAGGAAAGTTGCATATTTTAGTCACTTACTGTTCTCATGCTGACAAATCTCAAATGTGTGTCAGCACTTCTGGTCTCTCCTGTTCTGCTCCAAGCCCTGCTTGCTCTGCCCTGACCACGTCCCCTGTCCCCTCTGAGCCACCAGCATCACCTCACAGTGAACTCCTCTGGAGCCTCCAGGAACCTCCAGTCCTTCCCTGAAAACACCATCAAACAGCACTGCAGAACACACACACTGCTATGGAAAGAGGAAAACTTCTCCACTTTACAAAAAAGATTAGTTTTTTTGTTGATCTTAGCTCAACATCTATGAGACTGGTGAGGGGAGTTGGGCTCCCACCCATGTCCATGGCAGCAGGATCCCTACAGCACTCAAAAATTCCCAAAATTTCCTTAAATTTCCCACTTAGCACCTGGGAGCTAAAGGACAAGGATGGCTTAGCTGCAGGATCGGGTATCAGAGCAATCACTCTGCTAACACAGTGTCTCACTTAAACATTTTTTAAAGGCCTTTTCCTCCTTCTGTGTATTATTCTTACCGGAGGAAGTGATTTATACTCGACTCTGTTTAAAACATTAGAACTGTTCAAATTTCCTTGTGGTTTTTTTTAAGTTCAAATACCTGCAGAAGCCTCGAGGAAAAAGAAGTGTCATCATTAAAGATTCCTGCTCAGTAAGGGCTGGGAGAGATCATCGTTTGCTCCTTCAGATCTGAGGTGAGTCATCCAAAAAAACCATCCGGACATTACGGATACATCGGAGATGAAAGCCAAGCTGGAACGAACTCCGGAACCAAACCCATGTCTTCTGGTCTTCTTCATGTGTCATAAAGAAAGGATGTCATAAAACTGCAGAGCCTGCTGCCGTCCAAAATAAAACTGAGCAGTGGAGCTCAAGTTCACATTCCCGGTATGGAAAGCGGAGAAATGAATGCTGAAAATTCCACCTTTCATCAGACTCCTTGCTGATGTCAAATTGATTTATAGGGAATTTACCAAAAAAAGGTTGTGTTTAGTTGCTGGTGGAGAGAGTGCTGCATCTCCAGAAAGCCTTGGCACAGGCACATGGAATGGTTTGGGTTGGAAGGGACCTTAAGATCATGGGCAGGGACACCTTCCACTACCCCAGGCTGCTCCAAGCCCCTCCAACCTGGCCTTGGAGACTTCCAAGGATCCAGGGCAGCCACAGCTTCTCTTGTTGTCCTTCACAGACATTCTCCTGAGCCTCCAGAAGTGATGTTAAATTCAAAGAAGAGGGGAGGGGTCACACTGATAATCTCTGCAGGATTTGACATTTAGCAATCTCGGTTTAAGGCCAGGCAGGAGTTTTCAGCAGGACGCTTAAGGAGAACAGGGTGCCATCCTGAGAGCTCAAACAAATCTAAAACCCACACGGGATGTGCTCATCAAGAGGATGACAGAGGGACAGTCCCTCAGGCCTCTTAGAGCATCTTTGCTGAACTTACAAAAGTCAAGTGCACATCCTGACAACAGGGGCCAAACAGCAATGTGGGCTCAAAGCAGGGGAAAGCAGCTCCAGCTCTTTCCTTGAAACCTTTCTTGTCATGAAAAAAAGCCAAACCAACACAAACAAGCACTCTGCCACAAAGGAAAGCACTTCAACACAGTGGCACAAAATGATGGTGTTTTAAGGCAGCTTTGTGGGGAAGGCTTTCAAATCAGAGCGAGACTAACAGCCTGAAATCATTTCAGCCTGTACAGGATTCATTGTGTAAACAAAATAAAAAAGTTTGTTTTTTTTTTCTTTAAGATGTCAGGATGAATTTTGTTCTGTGACAAGTGAGATTTGATAAGTGAATTATCTCTCCCTGCTTGCACACCTTGGAGCTGTGCTGGCTGCCTGCAGAGATGATTACAGGATCCACCAAGGAAGGGACAAATGAGTCCTGGTCTGCTATCAAAAAGCCACAAGTCATAAATGTCTCATTATCCTTGCCATTAGAAGCAAGGTGCTCATCAGGGGGCAAGAATGAGCACAGGAATTAGATCTTCAAACCCATGCATAAGTGAAAAAGAATTGTTTTCATTATGCATTGCCATTATTCTTTATCTCCAATTAATAATATAAAGAGAGGGATCACCCCCAGCACATCCATCACACAGACAAAATCAAGAAAATTCTTCACTTTCTCCCTTCTCCCTTTCTCCTCCAAGTTTTCTTTCTTTTATCCCTTTTATATATTTTATTTTAATTTTCAGTGATGTGCTGTTGGGCAATCCAGTATTATCCATACACCTCACCACGATTCTGGGACACCAATATGTTTTTATAATTTGGACACATTTTTCTGAGAGGATTCGGCAAAGCAGTGAGAGATTGTGCATGAACAACCAAAAAAAACCCCTAAATTCTCCTCTGAGAAAAGGAATCTTCTTTAGGAAATCCTGGGAAATTCTGATTCCCGTATGAGGTGCCCTCTGCTCACACCTTTGATTTCATGCCAAAGTTTCTATCTGGTGACCATTTTATTCTTTTGGAAAACTGCTGATATTTCTTCAACCAAACCCTTCAGTGGGGTCAGGGATCCCAGGGAGGGGGTTTGCCCTGGAGGTGAGGTTTGGAACCATATGGGAAGAGGAAGATCAGTGGGAATCAGCTGGAGATGAGAGGCTGAGAGGCTCTGGAAGTGCCACTGGCCTGGCATGGTAGGCAGGAGAGGGGAAAAACCAAAAGCAAGGCACTCATACTGCTTTATGTAAGAAAGCTGTAGCATTGACTTTGGGGTTAGACCAACCTGAAAAAATATATTCAACAGTTCAATATGAACATTGGATGTGCCAGAAGTTTGTACAGAAAATAAAGTAACCAGGAGACAAAGAAAGGAGGCGAGTCCAGGCAACATCAGCACCTAAATTTTTCTAATTTTAGGGAATTCTGAAGACAATTCCTGGTTCACTGAGATTCATTAGTACCTATTCTCACATTTTTTGGTTTATTGACCGTTGAGCACCCGATATCCTCTCAAAATAATGACGTAATTAACAGAAACATTCCATAAAGAGCTGATGGAAGGTTTCCTTCACCCCTCTCAGAGTCCCCTTCCCAACCTGGCATTAAAACAATCCCATTTTAGAGACCACATTCCATTTCTGGAAGTCCAGAAATGCTTGAGACAGCCAGAAAATTCTTAAGTGACTGTAAACATGACAAATACAATGCATAAACAAACAAAGGCAAAGCAGTTCTGCAGCCAAAAAATTCTATTTACGAAGAGTGATTTTAGTGTTATTATGAGTATTTATGTAAAGGCCATAACATGCACAGGATTTGATGGCACAAATGGGTTCTGTAAATAAAAATTCTGCCCGTGTTGCTCAGAACTGGTAGCAATTACAAAATGTACACATTTGCCCAGAGCTGCTTGTGCATAATAAGAGCTCAAGGTTTTTGTGTGGCCTCCCAATTCAATATTTCTTCTATTTACCTGCTTTTGAAAGAGAAGAAGCTCAGAGAGGACAAGTGCACTGTCTGCTATGCATTTCATGACTCAATATATATCCTGATGCAGGGATTTTTTTGAGATGCTTTGGCTTAACAATAGTATTTATTGATTTTTTTTTTCCCTTTTAATACTCTTAATACAGTGGTGACTCCAGAAAATGATGTGTGCCGTGGGTACAGATGTTTTTGTGGAGGTATCAAAGGAATGATTCCAGCCTACATCTCCATCACTCCCATTTTGTTTCCTAAACAAAGAAATGGGATGTTCAGGAGCCAAATTTGACACTGAATGGTTTGTACAACAAAACAAAACTTGCTGGACCTCCAGCCATGCCAGATTGAATACAGACTTTTCATGTTACTTTTGTACAATAGAAGCATTCATTTTTTGTCTAATACTTGGGAATATTCTTTCTTTCTGGGAAGTCTTTCACATTAACTGCTGTGATTGCAGCCATCACAAACAGCTTGATAATAGGGGATGCAGGAGGCTAAAACCAAGATAAAATCATCAGCTTTCACAGGATAAAAACACAATAGCCAAGATTTAAATAACTACGAGGCCTCAAAGTTCCATTTCTAAGTTGCTGGTGTGATCACAAATAGTTTTATTTTGCATAATTTAAGAATATTTTGCACCTCCCTCTAATTTATTTCAGTTGCCATGGACTTGCCCCTATTCTAAATCTAACAGCTGAACTTTGCAGTTATTCCACCACACAAAACTTTTCAGTTGGTGAATTATTACCTGAATTTGCCTTTGGAAGGGAAAGCAGAAAACCAAATCTCTACTCATAACATGCTTTTACTATGTACCCATGCTTTGTTCAATCTTGAAATTATCCTTTTTGGATTCCATTGCAACAGGTGGAGAAACACAGATGAAATAATAGAGATTAAAACAAAACGTTGTCATATTACCATAAAACAGGGCATGGGGGCTGCTGGTTTTATCACCAGATTCAGCAGAGGACAACTGGCCATTGCCTTTTTTCTTTTCTTTTTTAATCACTCAGGCTTTCAGCTCTGAAATGGTGCAGAAAAGTCTGGAATCAAGGATTAAATGTGAAAGCCCTCAAACCTGTAACTCCTGGCAGCTTTTTTTGGGATGAAATGTGGAGTTCTCTCCAGCTTCCTTTTGCTGTGGGTGTCACCTGGATGGGAAGGAGCAGGGCTGGGGCTGTCAGCACCCAGCCCAGGCAGCCCTGGCTGCTTTTCCAAGGAATCAGCTGCTGCCTAGCAACCACCCAAACCTGGTGGCTGTTTGTGTATTCCAGTTCTTGTGCAAAACTAAGCTCAGATCCCAAATTATTGCATTCAGCAATAATTGCATTCAACATCAGGGCTGCAACAGATGGATAAGAAAGCTCGTTTTCCTTCAATTCGTCATTCTCCAAGGTTGTGTTTGTAAAATATACACACACACACCCCCCAATAAATTCAATGCCAGGCCAATCAGAAAAATATTTCAATACGTGAATAGTTATTTTTTGTAATAGTTGTCCTTTAAGAGCTACTTCCATGAATAAAGTCATTCACATACCTATACATTTTAATGGTGATATCACTAAGAGTGATATAGGAACAAAATAAAGGGCCAGGTTCTCTTGGGCACGACACAAATTTCCCTGCAAAAAAGCTGTCCCTGTGGTTTAGAAGTCTTGATTTTTTTCCTAGTTATTATTTACTGCACGTGAAACAAGTAAGGAAAAAAAACAACCCCAAACAACAAAAACCCCAACAATCCTTTGGCACCGTGCCCTCTACGTGGATCACATTTTTAGCCTGATGTCCAAAAGGAATTTGATTTATGCCCTATCCTTCTTTATGCCCAACCTGGGCCTTTTGAGGTTGTGGTCTCTTTCAAACAACTTGACAGAGAGGTCGATAGCTGATCTCCCAACAAGCTGGCCATGAAAATCAATGGATTTGTGGGCATGAGAGGCTGCCACAGACAGAAGTTCACCAGGTCATCCCTGTTTGATCTGTGGACACATTTCCCAGTCAGGCAGGACACGTCCCTTGTCGTGGGAACAGGGAGGAGGCACAGGGGGCAGATGGAAGAGGGGAAGGGAAAGGAGACATGGGAAGGAGTGAGGAACAATATTTGGGTTTGGGCTCATGGGCTCTGTCAGCTCTCATGGAATGGCCTCTTTCTTGCCAGCCTGGATTTTCCATTTCACATTCTTGTTTTCATTCTCTAAAAAAATATGGAAATCTCATGGTAAGATGATGGAAATTGAGGGGCTCAGATGATGCCGTGGGAAAGCTGACCTGGAACAGAGACTGGACAGAGCCAAGAGAGTAATGTAGATATTTATTAAAAGGCCTTTAAGGGTGCACCTTGGGCAGGACAAGAGCCTGGCCAGGACTACACCCAAGATGGACCCAAAATGGTCACAAAATGGACCCAAAATGGTCACAAAATGGACCCAAAATGGACAAACGGTCACGAGGTCTCACACTTTTATAAGTTTTGGTCCATTTGCATACTGGGGTTTAATTGTCCAATTACAGCTTCAGGTTATGAAGTCCCATCCTTCTTGTTTTCTCTCTTTAGTCCACTATTTGTGCTTTTCGGTCTGAAAACTTGTACCAGCTGTCCTTGGTGTCCAGCAGGACAAGGATCTGTTTTGTGTCCCTGCTCTGTGCAGAGCTGAGTGACCCTGAGTGTGAGCTCAGAGCTGCACCCCTGGGCAGCACAGAATCTGAAAAACAGGAAAGCTCAAACTTAAGGCATTACAGAAAAATCTAAGAATGCCACAGCTGCTTGACAGTGGCAGTGGGGTACCTTAGACATAACCACGTGCAACATCTGTCCTGTTTGAAATCACAGAGCAAAGCACAGCTGGAGCAGTCACCCTCCTAAATGTGACAGACTCAGCATCTGATTCCCAGATTTTACTGCAGAGAACGCTTGGAATAATGCCATGTGAAGTGATAACTGAGCAGCTCAGAACAACCAAATGTTGAAACAATTCTCTCTCCAAGGCAAATGAGGTGCTTGGGGATGGTTGCCACCAGCACCACGTTGTTTGTCCTGCAGTTGTTCCTTGCCATGACAATCTCTGATCCAGAGCCAATGCACAAATCGTTAAATAACTCAGCTGCACTCTTCTCCCAGCCAAATCCTGGCCCTTCCACATCCAGCCTTTCCAGTGGTTGCTTTGGGATGGGAATTGATCCCAAATGTCTCTTCAGGGCCACCAGTTCCAGGTCACAGACTTTGCTGAATGTGCTTTCAGAAACCTCTTCGGTCACTATTGATATTCCCTGTTCCATCAGCTGCCATCAAACCCTGGGAATGACCTGCAGGACATGGCTGAGCCTTTTCAGGCTCAACAAGGAGCACTGTGAGCTCCCAACCCTGGGCTGGTGGCACCGAGGCTCAGGCAGGACGTGACCGGGTCAGGTTCTGCCCGAAGCCAAGGACAGCAAAGCTCAGGTGGAATGTTCAGGTCTTTTGGGAAAGCTGCAGCTGGAAATGTGGATATGAAACTGTACAGCCAATCGACATGGCTGTAGGATTTCTCCACCCTTTCTCCTCCTTTCTGCACCCTCATCTTCTTTTCATCCCGATTTTCTTGGACCAGCAGGCTCAGGTGGATATCTCTATTGGATTAGTTCCAGTTACTTTGGTTAATTTGCAATTTTAGTTTGACAGTTTTTTTCTTCGTGTGGTTTTTTTGGGAGCTTTTTAAGGATAAGATGTGGTTTTGCCTGTTTGTGCTTTTTTTTGGTCTGTAATGGACTTTTTTTACATCCATTCCAAAAAGGTACCTTGGTGGCTCTTATACCCAAAGGGAAAATGGAGAAAAGCCTGGTCTTTGGTAGGACAAGTATAAATGTGTGCTGGGACAGCAGCTGTCCCACCCTGAGGAAGAAAATAGGCCAGTTTTATTTCCAACCCTGCGCCATGGAGCTCAGTGATCCTGAACTTTCCCGCCCCATCCATGCAATCTGGATGGTGGGAATGCCAAACACATGTGGACACACAGGGATTGGATCTAGAGAGCACTGCATTATTCAAGGGAGTTGAGGTAAAAAAGCCAATATTTACTACAGCAGTATTTACTGTAAATTAAATCCAACCAACAGCAGCCAACAGGAGAGACAAACACTGCAGAGATACCTGCAAGGGCAATGGGTTTAAGTTTTGTCCTCTGTAAACAGATTAAAACCCAAGCTTTTAAAATTTGCCCCCTTTTAAAGAGCAAAAAAATTTAAAATGCACTCAGAAGTACTTGCCTTTTTGGTGCTTAGTGGGATAAAGGTCATCTATGATGTAAAAAAATAAAAAAATCCCCCAAATTCCAGCAAGTCACTCATTATTTTAAATAAAAAGGCAAAAGTATTTCTTACAACCGAAATGGAAAGCATGATTTGGGAGGATGTGTCTGGTCTATGTCATATTGATTTAAAACCATCTTGTTACTCTAAATGCAGCACTGCCTTAGTTAGAAGAATGTGGGGATTAACACCTTGGCCAGAAATTTAATGCTGATAGATGTATAAATGTAGATTTATGTACTTCATTCAACAGTTCAGGAAAGCTTATTAACTCAAAATTAGGTGGATTTCTATAATTTATAACAGTCTTTTTATATTTAAATAAAATACTGAAATGAGCAAAAGATGTTTCTGCACCTTGCGTGTACATTGGTGTTTCTGGCTGTGTATTGTGAAAATATTAGGATTTTCCCAGGATTTCCAAGGTTGAGAGTGTGGCAGTTTTATTGGGTTTTTGAGGGGGTTTTTTTTTGATGTTTTGGATTTTTTTTCTCCTCAGAGAGCAGTTCCAGCTTAACTCTCTGTTGCATTTGAAAAAGCAGTAGCTAAATCAAGGTGTTATTGATTTCCTTGTGAATGGCCAACTAAAATTTCCACCAGCTCCAAATCTTGTTCTTCCCAACCATCTCCTTTCCTAAGAAAGCTTCCAGGTCATGGTTATCCATTGGCAGGGCTGGATTAAGATCTGGTAAATGTCTCAACCCAAATTATTCTAACTTCACTCTCAGATTCCTGGAAAAACCTCCTCCTTTTGGGACACAACTCCAAGGCTAGGTCAAGACTACTACAGAAAGAAGCAGGGAAAGGAGCTTATATGGTGTGAAGTAATGCTGTAATAAAATCCAATATTTCCCTGAAGGAGGAGTTTGCAATACCTGCACCTACAGCAGGTTATGATAACAGCCTCTGCTTTGTGGGGAGAAATAAACAGCTTTATGTTCCTGACCTCCAGCACACACAGCCATGAAATCAGAGTGCAATTGGAGTTATTTGCTGCTTTTTAGATATTCATTTCTCTTCCCTGGTGCTGAAAAGGCCTGGCTGAAGGCAGCTTATACTAGATTAGGCTTCCAACACCTTCATGCATTATAGACTCCAAAGACATTTTTTCCCCCGCTCTCACAAGGTGAAAGTGTTGAGTCATTTCTTTTAAAGACCTGATGGAAGCTATTGCTCATTAAACGAAAGAGCTGGTGTTCAAGGCTGGGCTCAGAGCTGTTGTTCCAGGCTGGGTTCAGGGATGCTGCTCCAGGCTGGGCTCAGGGATGCTGCAGGATGAGGATGTTGTAGAAAGAGAAGAGCTGGGCTGTGCTCAGAGCAAAGCATCCCACACCTGGAATTTGGGAGGTGTTCAGGGCATGGGAAATCCTTCCCAGCTGTGGAGCACGACCTGCAGTGCTCGGACACCCAGGAAATTCCAGCAGGGAAAACCTTGACTTTGATGGGATCCAAGCCATGACTGGGGAGGATCTTTGAATGATGGGATGGTTTAGGTTGGAAGGGACCTTAAAGATTGTCAGATTCCAACCCTTCCCTAAACTTCTCTCGCTTTGGGATTGCAAATTCTGCTCTGTAGGTACTTCCTGGTACATTTGAGGAGAATAATTCAAATTGATGATGCCTAATATGAGTGTTTATTTATTTGTTTGTTTATTTGCTATTTATTTGGGAACCTTACTGGGAGAACTTTTCTATTGGGGCATGGGCAGCACAACCTGGGAATGATCTCCAGGATGAGAGAGCTTTGGAACGTCTGGAAACTCTTCTGGATTCAGGCAGAAATTGCCTGGATGTTGATATATAAATATTCAATATTTATTAAATGATAAACAATATTGTGATTAATAATTCAAGCCTGTGGAACTGAGGTTAAAAACAGAATAGAAACCCCAGTGAGGATGGGAAAGGGGACAGGTGACCACGTGTGGAAGATGGACATGCCGAGATTCCGGAGGCTGGGAACAGAAACTCTGAATTAGTGAAATATTCTGTGCAAATTTTTACCTGGAATCCACCATTCCTGGGCACCTGGCTGAAATTTAACACATAAGCATTCAAGCCATGTCCTCCAGGTGCAGATGCAGAGGGAATCCTGTCAGGCTGGCCTTGGGATGGCTGCAGTTGGATGTCTCCAGTAAGAGCCGTTTAATTTGCTTGCATTAAATGCCATATGCTCTGTCTTTGTGCCAAACACTATTCCAAACCTTGGCACGCTGCTTCCAGGGATATTCCCTTCAGGAATAATGCCATGTCCCTCAAAACCCCACTGCTGCTGCAAAAATCTATGGATTACAGGCAATTTTGGCCCGGGAGCAGCAGGAATGTTTTTCCTTCTGGGTGCAAAAGCTCTTCCATAATTCAGGAGATGGGGTTTTCCATTGTTGTGTTCCAAACAAAAATTTGCTTCCAGGAAAATCTGTGTTCTCCCTTGGGAACTCTATGTTCTAATTCAAGCTCGTGTCCTGCTGGGCACAAACACCTCCCAAAACTTGAAATTAAATGGTTTTGGCTTCAGGAAATGCAGGTAATGGGGTGATTAGTGGCCTACGGGACTAATTAAGGTGTTTGATTTTCATTCCCAGTGAATCTCAGCACTGGTGAACCTCTGCATCCATGAAATGAATGGAGAGCTATCCAAGGAACTTGGAAAGATAAAAATGGGATCTTTATAAGGGATCTTTGGGATCCCTCCTCCAAAACACTTCAGAGGAGCAGAGCAATGGGATTTCAGGCTGGAAATCCTGATTTTTGATTTACAACTGCTGGCAATGGCTGTGCCTCTTGGCTGGAGGCTTGGGGCACCCACGGGAGGTAGGAAAAGAATTTCCAGGGGTATTTCCCGAATGAAAATCTGGCAGTGCTGGTGTTTCTTTGGAGCCACGCATCATTCCAGATCCCAATTTTTGGGGGGGGATCTCCCCCTCCTTGTCCCAGCTCTGCCTCAGGGAGGAACCTTGCTGTGTTTTAGGCCCCAACAGCTGATATGCAAAAGAAAAAAATTTAAAAAGGTCTAAAAGAGAAGGTATTGAACAGGTAAACCCTTGGAATAACTGCTGGGAAATGAAAATCAAACCATCACCAGCACCCTTAAATGGATATTTACAGAGAACTGAAATATTTGTTTGCCTGTATTTTGTCATCCTGTAAAACGCTGTTATTTCCCACCAGAAATGAGAAAATCTATTTAAAACAGCTGTTTTAGACTGTGGTCAATTCTAGTTTCGGGTTGTTTTTTTTGCTGCCTGTCCTGATTTTTCTCATTTCTGTGACTCAGGAATGAGTTCTTTACTCTTTTGTAAAGAGCTCACCAGAGATGACACCAAAGCCTGGTTGTTGCTGCTTTTGAGGCTCCAGATAATCACAGGGAACTTATTTGGGGACTGATGTGGAAGTTGTTAAGCGGCTGTGCTTGACTTCCACCGAAAATCAGCCTTAATTAAAAGGTAATTATTTGAAATTGTCCTGATCCTTCGGCAACAATATTAGAAACACGGAAGGGGGAAGCGAGGGGATTGATTTCAAATGAGATCCAGGCAATTAAAAGGAGGATTTGGAATGGAATTCTCCTGGAACCAGGGGTGGAAAGGCAGAGGTCAGGTAAATTTCCTGAGAAAATTTCTGGGATCCAGACTAATTCCTGGGATTTGGAATTATTGGAGCAGGGATATTGGTCAAACAGGCCCTGGTTCAGTGGCTGCTTTTCACCAGGCCCTGCCATAAGGAGCCAATCAATAAATAATCAATTAATGCAATCGATAATTATTGTAAACCATCTTTGCAGCCAATGAAAAATTGGGAAGTTTCGCTGTCCTTCCTGTGCTAAAGTCCCAAAGAACTGATTTCTTATCAAAACTGTTAAACTTAATTTGTTATTAATAACTCTGTCACCCATATATAAAAATATATTTAAATATATATTTAAATATATTCTGTATACTTAAATATACTCACTATATAAATATAAAATATATTTATTTAATGCTTAAATAAAAGAATTAAATAAATGCCTTTATTTAAGCATTAAATAAATATATTTAAATTAAACTGCTGTGCTGATGTCAATGGCAGCTAAAAACAAAATGCAGAAAGGCTATAAAAATAAAACAAAAATTAAATTATTGGCACGTGTGTCTGTCCTCTGCCTCGTGCCATTGAAAACTGATTTAAAAGCATCCAGTATTCTTCTGCCTTTCTGTTAAAATCACTGTAAAAGCAAAAAACAACTAAATTGTGAGGGGACTTTTGAGATTTTTCAGACACTTTTCCTTGCTGTAAGATTTTTGGAATGCATTTCTCTTTTTCACATGGTTTTAGTGATATTATTTCACATGCAAGTCAGAAAATAATCTGAATATTAAAGTGTATATATATTGGGGTAGGGTGGAAATGGAAATTTTCCTTGTGATGGCTGTGTGTAATTTGTGTTAATTTGCAGCTCCTGCCTCAATAATCCACCTGAGCCTTTGGGGTGGCAGGGGGAAGCTGAGGGTGTGCCTCACATTTGTGTGGGTACACGGGAATCCAGCTCTGGGATGTTCCTGCTCTTCCCCTTCCCGGTGGATCCTGGACTCTGGGACCCCTGAGCGTGTGCTTTGACCACAATCCCAAATTTCAGTTGGCAGCAAATAATGGAGGAGCTTCGTTTTCTCTCCAGCTCTAAAGAGCAAACAGAGGAAGGAGGGGGAGAGGGGAATCCAGAATGTGAATTTTTAATTTTTCTTTTTTCCTTGCTCGGCCTGAGGGAGGTGAAGGAAAACCCCAAGAGCCCCCAAACAAGGGATGCTGTTTCTCCCTGTTTCTCCTGTGGTGGTCAGGGCCCTTTACAGGGAAAAAATTCCTCATTTTCAGGACATGTGTCACATTTTTTTCCAGAGCAGGATGTGAAGGCAAATTCAACTCCCCCTGAGCTGCTACAGCAGAAAATGACTGAGTTAGACCCTGAAACTGAAATTTTTAGGGATTTTCAGATGTTTTTCTCCCCAGACAGTGGCAAGTACCAAACTCCAAAGGCTCCTGTCCCTTTGGAGGGTTCTGCCTCAGCTGCTGCTTAAAGAGCACATCCATGGCATCGATTTCCACTGGGTTTGTTCCTCCTTGCAGCACTTTGGAATCCAAGGCTGAACAAATGGTACAAACAGCAATTAAGGACCTTATACATTGATTCTCATGTAAAATCCTGGGGAAGCCTCAGGGAGAAAAAGGTGGGTTTGTTTCGTTTTGTTGGGGTTTTTTTTGTTATGGATCTGTAATTTTAATTTTAATTTAATTTAATTTTTAATTTTTTTTGTATTTGGTTTGTGTTGGGAAATTCTTCAAATGCTGGTGAAGGGTGATGATGAGATATAAACCAACAGCAGTTTTCTAAACTCCTTTTTGGACAGAGGAGGCTGGGAATTATTTATTCTGATAAATGATTAGGCAAAAAGGACTCAACTAGAGTTATTTACACAGGGTATAAAAGCTGAAATTATTATTATATAATAGGATAATGCACTATCACAAATAATATTAAAGCAATGATATTGCTTCAGTTAAAAATAATGATAGTAAAGCAATGTTAATTAATTATAGCTAGTAATATTAAAGTAATGCTATTGCTTTAATTAAAGCAATGCTATTGCTTAGCAAAAAGAAACAATTACTAGACATTGATGGGAAGCTATAAAAGCTAAAATTATTATTATTGTATGATGGGATAGTGTACGACATCAAAGCAATTATATTAAAGTTTGCAGAAAGAAACAGTTATTAGGGATTGATGGAATTCAGCCAGATTAAGGGCTGTGCCTCCAGGGATGCCCTTGATGAGCATCCCCAAAACCAAAGGGAGGGATCTCCACACACCCCAAGGAGGAATATGTGAAAAGAACCCACCCCATGCAAAGCTTTATG
Organism: Nicator chloris; assembly: GCA_013400495.1. NCBI lineage: Eukaryota > Metazoa > Chordata > Aves > Passeriformes > Pycnonotidae > Nicator > Nicator chloris. The sequence continues at coordinate 82,800 of WAAE01011496.1, read as the reverse complement.
GTTTAAAAGGATTGGCTGCCAGGCAAATGCCCCCAGATCCATTTAGCAGCTTCTCTGCTCCATTTTGACCTGAATGTCAGGGTGAGGATCTGAGGTTGAGGCTCCAGAAGGGTTTTAGGATAATTCCACCCCAAAACCCGATCCGCGCCTGTAGCCTTGCAAACAGGGCAGTGTTGGAGCTGCCTCACCACACCCCAGGCAGAGCATCCTGCTGCAGGGGAACCCAGGTTTTTAACTGGGTTTTTACCCTAAAACCTGGGCTTTTACCCTAAAATCTCTTTCAGCTCTGTCAGAACACAGGGCTTTTAAGGAAGGAACAAACGAGCGAATCCGTCGCGGGAATGACAATGAGTTTCGGATTCTGCCGCCATCAAAGGTGAAACACTGGAAAAAGAAATCAGAAATCTGAACATTTGGGGTGTTTCCAGACGATGCAGCTGCCGTGTGGTTCGGCCACAGCCTGGTTTTGTTGTGAGCAGAACATCAATTCCAGTTTGAGGCCCGTTGTCTGCACCAGGAATGGGTTTGCCACGCAGGGAATTTGTCGGATTTGCTGGATTTTCTGTGCTGCTCCGTGATCAGAGGCTCCTCTTTGTTTGGACAAGCTCCTCTCTGCATTTCCTTCTGCCTGCTGCCTCCACAAATTGCTTTCCCTGGAAATCAAAGGGGAACTGAAGCCAGGAATTTTCTTATTTTCTCGCAGCCTCCAGCTTCCTGGCCCTCTCTGTGACTTTTGCACTTGCAAAGGTTTTTTGGGGAGGAATGCAGAGCTACTGACACAAGGGCATGCATTCATATGTGTACAAAGACACCTAAACTCAACTCTTCCCCCTGGGATCCGGTGCTAGACTGGTGGGAATGGTTCAGACCTCTTCTGGGAGGTTTGCAGTGGGCATCAGGAAGCATTTATTTACTGAGAGGGTGGACAAACCTCAGATCAGGCTCCTCAGAAAGGCCATGGATACCCCTGGCCTGCTGGTGTTTGAAAAGGGTTTGGAGGATGCCCTCAACAGGCTTTAACTTTTGGTCAGGCAGCCAGGTTAGATCAATAAATGATTTTACATCCATAGGATCCCTTTCCCATCCCTAAGAACGAAGATGAGGTGAATTGCAATGACTGTAAACTCTAAAACTTGTTTTTCCCTAATTTCTGTGGTTCCTTTATCATTATTTCTGTATCCTCTGGTCAGGGACTGGCAGTAAACAGCTAAATCTTTACATTATTTGTGCAAGATCTGAATCCTTCCAGTACCTGAAGGGTGCTTGTAACCAGGACTTTGGATATGGACACGGATTTTAAAATGAAGCGGGGCAGATTAAATGTTAGGAAGGAATTCTTCACACAGGGTGCTCAAACAGTGCAACAGGTTGCCCAGGGAAGCTGGGAATGTCAATTAAATGACATTTAATTAGCAGATGGAAGTGCATGACTGAGAGAGAAAACCCTCATGGGATGAAAGCTTTTCCCCTGTCCTTCCCTGGAGGGGTTTCTGGGTTCCCAGCCCTGGTTCCTTCAGTGCCTGCCCTGCAGTGCTGTGTGTGAGCTCTGCTTTGTGCTCCTGCAAAACTGGGAGATTTTCAGTGATTAAAATGGGCTAAAAAAATTTTATTATAGCTCAGTCTACAAACCAGGGCTTTTCCTTCACAGATATTTAACCAAGGGAAAGCTCAGAGCTCTGCATCTGAGCTTCAGGGAGAAGAAAAAATGTTTCACACAAGTTCAACAAGTACCCTGGTGTTGTTTGGAGGAAAGTTCCTGGCTCAACAGGTAATTTTTTTCTCCAAAAATAAAAATACCTTTTTAATTGCACCAATCTAGCGTGATTGCTTTTATTTTGGAGCACCATGATGATGAATCACGCTGAGATAATTGGCTTGAATAAATGGAATAATCCCTACCTATGCAAGTAAAAGATGGAAAAATTGGATCTATTCTGAACATGTGGTGCTCAGGCAGGAGGGAAAGACTTCCACGGATGCTGAGGACCAAGATTAGTGCTCATCATCTGCACTTATTAGTGCTTTTAAAGTTTTAATTCATATGCAAAATGGACTTGTTTGAAAAAGAATCCGCTGAGTCAAGTCTGTCTGAATATTGTGCAGTTGTCCTGTTTTTTTCAGCTGTTGGGAATATGTGTGGGAGTTATTGGAGACAGCACTGCTTGGAGTTGTAGTCTGTGGTGACTTTCTCCTGAAAGTTTTCATTTTGTCTAAGACAATTTCAGGGAATTTAAGCACAACGTGTTAATAAAATTTTTTAAATTTTTTTTTTTTTTTTTTTTTTTTTGTTTAGGAGAAAGAGTTGTCCAGGATTTTGGAGACCTTTTTTTCTCGTTGCTGTGATTCTCATGGCCATAAAGATATTGCAAAGAAATTAAAGCAGCTTTTCCTGACTGAGGTAAAGATGATCATGTCCAGGTGCTTCTCCTGGTGTCCTGATCACCTCCCTCATGTGAGCAAACAGCTCCAGACTCATCTTTGCAAGGGAGGCTCCCACAATTTCAGTAAAGAAGGAAAAAGCTGAAGTTCCTGACCACTTTTCAGTGGAGGCAAAGGGGAATGTCCTGGTTTCAGCTGTGTTTGAATCACACCATGAGCAAGCTTTATTTCTTATTTTTTAAAATCAGAGTAGTTTGGGTTGGAAAGGATTTTAAAGCCCATCCCATTTCACTGTCCCAGGTTGCTCCAAACCCCGTCCAGCCTGGCCTTGGACACTTCCAGGGATGAGTTATAATGTAGAATTTTATAAGGATTACCCTGTGGAGCCAAAACCTTAAAGCCCTGAAGTTTCAGACTGTGGGGAAGGTTTGTGTTCTACTCAACCTGCCCCAGAGCTGGTGGCAGAGCTCTCCCAGGGCTTTCCCAGCTCCACACTCCAAGGAAGCTGGGAAGGGAGGCAGAGCTCAGGCAAGGCCAGGTCACCCTTGTAGGAGGCCAGGAGGTCTCTGATGGCCTGGCAGAGGAAGGAGGGAGCTCCCAGGTGGGCAGAGCCCTCCTGGCAGAGGAAGGAAGGAGCTCCCAGGTGGGCAGAGCCCTCCTGGCACTGCTGCTGCAGCTCCTGGGGGAGATGTGCAGGGTGGGGATGTAGCAAAGGGTGATTCCCAGCCCCTCAGCCCTTCCAGGCAGCAGGAACCCCTCCCCTGGGCCTGTGTGAAGCTGGCTCCTTGTTTCCTCCCATGCCAGCAGCAGTTTCTGTTGGATAAACACATTATTTTTTTTTCTCCTGGCAGCCCCTGTGGAGGCAGAGCCTTGTCAGCTGTTCCCACATCACATCCATGCTGCTCCTGCCTCCTGCTCCCAGGTGATGCCTCAGGATCTGAGCTTTTCTATTTCCCATCCATTTGTGCTCCTGCAGCTCTGTAGTGTCTGACTCTAAACCCCACACACAGTGGGAGCTGCTGCTTCCCCATTGGGGTCAGACACAACAATTCCTCTCCAGCCTGGGCATCAAGGACCCCTCACTGCCTCAGCCCCCAGAGATGGAAACAACAGTGAGCTGGGGGAAAGCTTGGGCTAAATGACTTCATTAGCTGCAGCTGGAATTGGAAGATGAACCCCAATATGCAAATGGCCCCAACTTATCAAAGTGTGCAAACCTGTGAGCCGTGGTCCATTTTGGGTGCAGCCCCTGGGGGGCTTTGTCTGCCCCAAATGTACCTGGAGGCCTTCAATGAATAGAACTGCTTTTTATCCTCCTAATTTTGTCTGGCCTCTTTTTAGGCAGCCCCAAAAGGCATCACAGGCACACGACTCCTTCCTCCTCCCTCCCAGCCTGTGGTGGTTTAATGTCAGACTGGATTATGGAATTGCAGAAGAACTCTTGCAGGGTGATCATGAGAAATACAAAAGCATAATTGGAAGTGAAATATTGGAGTTCAATCTTGGAGGTAATTAATTATCGTTGCATAAGCACATTGTATGTACAACTACTTAAATCACTTTATCAAAGCTATATCATTAATATTAGAAATATTTGGGTAGGAGACAGCAAAATTGCTGTACTTAGCATAAAGTTAATGAGTTAAACTACTATTATACCTAGAAAAAAATCTCTCAGTAGATGACAAATTATTGGTATTAAAGAGAGAGGGTATTTTTATAATTATTTTTCTTTGCACAATGCAGCGGAGTCAAGAGGCTCATAATAGATTTTTAAAACAATAAAGAGAAAATTTAAATACTTCCCAGAAATCAGGTAAAGCTGCCATGTGGTTATGTGATAAATGAGGGCTGAAAGCAGAGCCATCCTGAGCCAGCAGGAAAGATTAGATTAGAACAGCTGAGATAAAAAACACTGGAAAAGTCATGGAGGGGTGAAAAGGGATGAGTGAGAGTTATCTGGGAAATGAAAGGGCAGGAACAGGATTCAGGATGAATGGCAAAGATCCTCCTGGATTGGGCATGAGGCTCACGTAACAGCAGTGTCACCTGTCCAGGAGGAGGCCAGGATGAAGAGCTTCAGTCTGGGACAGCTGGACAAGTTGTTCCAGCTGTCTGGAGAAATATGGATGTGGTTGGGATGTTTGGGTCTGTAGAGAGCCAGAGTGAAGAGATGGATTTGTGCACCAAAGCAGCTGTGCTCCCTTCCCCAGAGAAGGTGGACGTGGTTTGGCATTTTGGAGACGTTGGAATACCTTGACTCCAGAGTCATGGACTTGTGGGAGTGAGTGGAGGCACCAGGATGAGCAGAGGGATGGAGCAGCTCTGCTGGGAGGAAAGCCTGGAGAACTGGGATTGTTCAGCCTGGAGAGGAGAAGGTTTCAGGGTGAGCTACTTGTGGCCTGAAGGAAGCTGCAGGAAAGATAGAGACTTTGGATAAGAGCAGGTAATGACAGAGAAAGAGGGAATGGCTTCAAATTGGCAGAAAATACGTTTGGATAAAATTTTGGGAAGGAATTGTCCTCTGTGAGGGTGGGCAGGCCCTGGCACAGGGTGCCCAGAGCAGCTGTGGCTGCCCCTGGATCCCTGGCAGTGCCCAAGGCCAGGCTGGACATTGGGGCTTGGAGCACCTGGGACAGTGGAAGGTGTCCCTGCCATGGCAGGGTTCTGGATAAAAAGGATCTTTAAGGACCCTTCCACCCCAAACCGTTTATAATTCTAGGGAAAAAACCCACCAACTTCGCAGTTTCAGTGCCACTCTAGAACTTGTGGGTTCCTCTGGGCTCTGCCAAAGTTGCTCACTTCCAGGTTTTTCCCCCAAAGCCACGGAATATCTGTGTGCCAGCTGAAGGCTCCACAATTGGGTGACTTTGTGACGGAGCAGCGGGAAAGGCACTGAAATAAATGACTTTTTAATTTGATGTGCTCTTTGTTTGGAAGCTGAGAATCATTTTCCTCTTTGTTCAGTGGTGAGCTTTTTTTTTCCCCTGCCTTTTCAGACCAAATGAATAAAGAGCTGTAACAAATATTGAAGGCTTAGAATTCATAAAGCAGTGCATAAAAGTATCTCTCCCACTTTATAAATCATATTGTCCCTTCGAAAGATTTTGCTTTAATGACTGGAAATAAATTGCAGGATGAGGTGTTTTTCAAGGAGCTGTGAAGAACAAAATAGCTGTGGAAGACTCTCCAGCAGTTAAATGTACCGAGAGGAGAAGAATTGATTGAGAACCCCAAATGCACGACTCCCTCCTTCCAATCAATGAGGAAATTGCTGGACACGTCATAATTAACGACAAGCGGGAAGAGTGCAGTTGCAGGAAAGGTGTTTTATGCAGATTGAATTATTCCAGGGATGCTCTTTCCTTCTGATTCCCTTCTCCAGGTGTTGTGTGCATGGACATCAGCCAGTGGGATTGATGGCAGTGCCCAGCAGCTCCAGGTGGGGATGGCTGTGGATGCAGGGATCAAACCCACCAAAGCTCTCAATAACACCATGGTGGGATGGCCTGGCAGCATCTGAAGGTTTGTTGAGCACACTTCTGATCTCGGGGATGGTTTTTCTGCTCATGTGGGGATGGCAGGGGGAAGCCAAGGATAAAAACCTGTTGGGATCAGGCTGTTCACAGCTCCAGAGAGTCACCATTCCTCCCCACACCGTTTTGTTTCAGTAAATGAACTCACACTCTGATTTCTGCAAACAATGGTGTGGCCTGAGCATCTGCTAGGGACAAGAGCTCCTCAGGGGGGTGGCACCTTCTGCCTGCTGCCTGGGACTAATTCAAAACATGCCACTTTTCTCACCTTCAGCTTCCCAACCAGGCTGCTGCTCTTGAAACCTCTGTCAGGGTCCGCTCATGGGTGCGGGGCCCTGATGGTTCATTTTAGGGATCTCAGAGTACAAAAGACACAACAGGGGACAAAAATCAGTATGGTTAAACAGAAATACACTTTTATTGAGTGCCAACTTCAGTATTGCGATAGAGGGGAAGGAAGAGAGAATAAAAGAATGAAGAAGAAGGAAAGAGAGAGAGATTTGGGATAAAATTCTGGGATAATAGCTACCAACACGAATGGAGCCCTCGTGGTTTCTGCAGGCCAATGGAACCTCCGTAGAAAAGTGGTAGGAGTCCTTGTGGTCCTGGTCCAATGGGTCCTCCTTCCTGCTGGGGAAGATCTTCAAAGGAGCTTCTCTCTGAGACAGGATATATAGGTCTTTTCTGAATTGAAGGCAGCTGGCCAGAGCAAAGGCAGGGGGGTGAGTTCGTGGCCCATAGGCAATGGGGGAACAGGGCAAGCCTGATCTGTTCCATCTCCAGCACAGGTGGTTACAGCCATGTACCGTGGCTTCCATTGTTTCAACAGGACATGAATGTGGGTCCTGGCGCCAACCAGGGTAGCCAGTTCAGTTCTGTACAGGCTCCAGTGAACACAACCTGCAGACAGCACTTGGCAGACATCCCACCTCAGCCAGGCCAGGGGCCCCCCGCCCTGCTGCTCCCAGAGTCTCGGTCTTTGGGGTCTCAGTTCTCAGAGACGGTCGTGAGGCAAATGAGGGATCTTCAGACCGACTCTTACAACCTCCCCACTAAACAATTCCTGCTGTAAGGTGTCCCCTGTTTCCATGGCAAAGAGTGAATTCACTGATGTGTCATTTCCCCTCGGGGAATCAGCCCTGGAGAGTGCTGTCCCTGGAATGTGGCAGCCTCCTCTCTGTCCTGAAGAATTGTGTTTGGATAGAGCATCCTCAGGGTTTAATTGCAGCCTGCTCTTGGGCCTGGCTCAACAGCTCTCCAGCCTTGCATTGAAGGAAAGAGGAGACGAATCAAGGCTGAGCGTGCAAAGAATACCCAAAACCACTCTGAAAGTAAAAGCTCTGCTTAAGGAGCTGGTTTTTGGTTGGCTCTTTTTTTCTGAGGTTGTCTCGATGCTGTCAGTAACACCTAAATTAAGGTAGGCCTCAACTTAGCCCTCATGGTTGTCAAAATTAGGACACATCAGAGTAAATCTTCAATACAGTTTGCCTAAAAGTCTTTTAGGATTTATTCTGCTGTTTGTACTTCCACTTTTTTGGCTGGCTGTTTCCTTGCTTCATTAATTTAATGAGGAATTGGTGCTTTGGGAAGTAGGAAATGTGTTGACCAAGCAGCTGTGTGCTCATTTTTTGTGGAAGGAAATCCCAGGGTGGGAAGCAGATCCCCATAAACAAGAACAGGTTATAGAGGAACTTAAATTGATGATGACAATTTCACCAAGTCTGTTTGGGGCTGTCAGTGGGTTTTGCTTGGTTGTAACACAGTTAAGGGAGGCCCAGCTCAAAACACTCTAATTGAGCCTATTAATTAACAGGAAATGGTGCCCTGTTCCTTAAGGGGTCATGGGAGCACAACCTGGCAGTACCCAATTAACCAGCAGGTTTTTAATTTCCTTGTTTTGGGCAGCCTTTAAAAGAGGGTGGGAATGAAGATACTTGGAATTGCTGTCGTTGGGAGCTGCAGTTTGGGGCAGTGCAGGGAACTGGGTGCCAGCAACAGAATTGTTACTGATAAAAAGGAGGGTTGGGATAAAGAGGGGTTTGGCTCTTAGGATGGGTTCAGGGGAATTGCAAAGTAGGTGAGCATTGAGAGAAGTGAGGTTATGGCAGTGATAACCATTAAACCAGGGCTGTTTGCCAAGACCTCCCCCTGTAAGAGAGAATTGTCTGGACTGGGAGATGTTCCTGTGGATCTACCAGAGGGTTAAACCCTGAAACACCCAGTGACTGCAAACTTGTCCTCACCATACCTGAGAAAGATCCTGAACAACTAAACTGAAAAAAAAAAAAAAAAAAGAGGCAAGAAAAAGCTAATTTTAGCTCAGCCACTGAGACCAACATGGGACAGAATAAACCCAGCATATTTAGAAGTGCCTGAGGCTTTTCCAGTGCATGGAGAATGCCTGATGCAGTTTGGAAATTCAGCAGATACTGCTTTCCCATTGCTGTTATCACCCCAAAGATAACCCAGCTCCTCCCTGTCTCTTTCCTGATGTTAGTTCTGATATGTGCACATTTCTTTTTGTGGCCTAAACCACTTTCAGAAGCATTGGTCTTCTTAAAATTGATATATTTTTAACCATGTAACAGAACAGAGACAATCCCAGTGGACTACACACGTGGAATCTGCATCTCCTCCACACAGAACCCACTCAGTCAATAACCAGAAAGAATGGGGAGTTTTCTGTATGTTTTTTATGTCTTTTGCAAAGAGGGAAGAGAGAATTGTGAGTGAGGAGTAAAGAACTCCTGAATTTTAAAGAGATGGTTTTGTTGGATGTCAGCAAAACCTGTGCCCTATGAGTTTCTTTAAATGTCACCCACCTAGGAGAAAAAAACCCCAACTTATCAAAACACACCAAACACCCCAAAAAAACTGGCCTAGAGGCTGTGACTGTGTGCTGTAAACAAGGATGAACAGTTAAAGCATGAGGCAGTTGGGCTGTCCCTCAGAGCCCCATTCCTGGGAGGACTTTTCCACCATCCCCTTCCTCATCCAAAGGTCAGTAAGGGGCTAAAGGGTTCACCATCTCTCTTCCCTGACCTATCTCCTTTTTCTCTCCCAAACAACAGCCAAAATTCAAAGCTACCTAGAGAGTCANTCACCATCTCTCTTCCCTGACCTAATAACAGCTCTCAAATAACAGCCAAAATAACAGCCCAAATAACAGCCAAAATTCAAAACTACCTAGAGAGTCGAGAGAGGTTTTCACCTGCTCTCAGAATTTGTTTTTGAGGGTGTCTTATTTTTATTTATCAATTTATTAAAACCTCAATTCAACTCCTGCAAACACCTAAAGTTTTGGGTACTTCCCCTTTTTGCCTTCGTAGCCAGCAGCAGGAATATCCAGAAAATCCCAATATTTGCACAGAGAGTGGAAGGAACTGCAGAGGGGAGCAAAAGGCACATCCTCTGCCAGGCTTTGGAGCAGCCACTTCCATGGGTGGCTCCATGGGGGCAAAATCTAGGAAATTAAGGGAAAATTTCTTTGTGGAAAGGGCTGTAAAACATTGGATCAGGCTGTCCAGGGAATGGGGGGGTCACTATCCCTGGATATATTCCAAAACCAAGGGGATGTGGCACTTGAGAGCATGGTTTAGTGATGACCACAGCAGTGGTGGGCTGATGGTTGGACTTAAAGGTCTTAAAGGTCTTGTCTAAAATTACCAATTCTGTGGTTTTACAATTCCATGAAAATACTTCAGATCTAGCAAAAAATCAGTTTTTCCTCAAGAAATAAGGATTGGCACAAAGTATGATTTGGTTTTGGTCACATCCACTAATTCATGAGCTACATTTTTGGTTAGGGCAAGGGAGAAATTTTTTCTCAAGTTTAAGTTTATGTTGGAGCTCAGCTTCGTGTTTGGCTCTTCACAACAATTAATACAACACAGAAACCTCATTTCTGCTGGGCTTTCTGTGTTGGAAAGGGATTCACAGGTCTGGAATCCACACAGAAAATGCTACTTGCCATTTTCTTCCTGTTGATTTTAATAGATAGTGGATTTAACTCAGCCTTCCCCATGAAGCAACCAACTCTCCCAGTTGTTTCAGACAAAATGGAATGACCTGATCTGAAATAGGAAGCTCTTAAGTACATCAGTTTTGTTCTGATGTAATTTCAAGGGGTAGAACAGAACGTCTGCACTCATCTCTCTGCTCTGCTTTGAGTCTGGAATGTTCCTTCTGAGTGACTCCTGTCAATTATCCCTGGCTTCTCTTGGCTGACTCACAAAATGCTGGGAAAAAACACAAAAGCCTTGTGAGTAATGGTATTGATGGGAACCCAGAGCAAATGCTGATGGCTGGGAAAGAAAGCCGTGCATTCAAATCTCCTTAGAAAGTTTGGGGAAGGACACAGGGACTGCATAACTTTTATATTGTTAGAGAGGGACGTGCTCTGCTCTTGTATTTATTCCTGCAAAAACAACATCTTCTCTTGGAATTATATTGACTGGGTGGTTATTTAAATCTGTAGTATTTCAACATTTTGAGGCCTTTTTTTGTAATTACATTTTCCTTCCATCCGTTGTCATTTGGTTGTACTTTGTCAGGCTCTTCCTTTTGTTTGGATTTTATATTCTCTTCCCCAAGAGAGTTGTTATATCTGGTTTTATTTTCTTGCCTATTGTTTTCCTGAGCTAATCTCCTTGTTTTCCTTCATTTTGTTGTTCTCTTTGCCATTTAGACTCATTGTGTGTGTCTTTACTTCCAAGCCTGCCTTGATCTCATTTTGCTGGGGAAGAATTGCTCCTTTTGGCTGCAGCTTGAAGCTGTGTCTATTTCTGCTGATATTTTTTATCACCATGACAAATCCTTTTATTTAAGGGCATCTTGTTAAGACAGCATCTTGTTATTTTTGTTGCTTCTTGTCTTCAGTGGGCTTAAGGCTTCTCTGCCAATTTTGCTCATGAATTTTGTATTGTCCACTTCCAACATTAACCTGTGGAGAGTGTGCAGGCCCTTTCCCACGGCGTTTCTCCCTAATTTTTCTTCTGATGCATCTTTTTTTGGCCCTGAATTCCCTGCTGCTGGAATTCTGGCCCTGCAGGGATTGGAGGTGTGTTAATTCAGCTGTTCCACATGCAGGGTGCAGACTCGGTTTTCCTCTTTCTATTTGATACCAATGGTTAAAGCAGCCCTTTTGCATTTTTTGAGGGGCTGTTATTTCTGAGAGGGTCCTGTAGAGGTTCTCTGCTCCTGCAGTTCAGCTGGGCTTTGGAATCAGTTGGACATCAGATCAGTTGGGATCAGACTCTCTTAGCTGGAATCAGCACATCTTTGTAATTGCAATGTCCTTAACCCTTGGAACTCTTACACATCCCATTGGACTGCTCATGGGAATTCTGTTTCCCTGCCAATGTCTCTCACAGAGAGACATTGAATTGCTTTTTTTTTTTTTAGAATTTCATATATAATTTCTCTTTGAAATTTGAAGACTCCAAGAGCCCAAGAAGGAGCTGAAGTCTGTGAGTGCCCTGTCAGGATTGAAAAGGGTTTTCTCTCACAGCTGACAGGAAAAGGGTCCATTTGTGACAGTCCCTTCAGAAAAAAACACTAATTAACACTTGTCGTCTGTGAGAGTCACAGGGAATTCCCACAGTGACAGGTCTTTGCATGGATTCCCATTTTTTCCTTTGACAACTGGACCGTGAATTCTAATTTTACCAGGCCAGAAAATGGTATCAGTGTCTGTGCCAGGTTTTGAAAGGCATCAAAATGAGCAGAGAAGTTTCTGCAGAGCCCTGGGAGCACCCAGGTGCTCCTCTCAAGACGAGGGGCATTGCTCTGACAAGCAGCAACAAGTCATTAATTACAAACAGCTAATTGGCCTCACAGGGCAAGCTTGAGGATCATAATCCAAAAAAGAAGAAGAAAACCCAAACAATTTGTTGATGGTTGGCTGCAACGAGGGAATTAATCACTGAATCCTTGAAAGACAATACAAAAACCCACCTGACTTTCATTCTGTAAAATCGTTCTAGTTAATGAGTTGATAGTGGCTGTGAGTATCCTCTGAGTAATCCTGCACACAGGAGTAGCTCCTGCCTTAGTAAGAATCACAGAGCCACAGAATATCCTAAGTGGGAAGGGCCCCACAAGGATCACCCAGTCCAAGTTCTGGCCCTGCACAGGACGCCCCAAAAACCCCACCCTGAGAGTTGTGAAATGGGAAGAGCCTGGGAAGTTTTAGGCGGATCTGGCATTGACATAACTGGAATCCAAGAAAAAACCCTTCCCATTTCCAAGTAGATCAGAATGGTTTGACCCCACATCTATCGGATGCGCTGTCCTTTGACACCCCCTGTGCAAATCCCAGCAATTCCTGACTCATTTTTCCCCCGTTGGGGCTGATTCCATTTCCCCCCTTGGTTTCAGGGAGGTGCCAGTGTCCTCCTGCAGCAGATGGTGGCCAAGCTTCAGCTCCTGGGGAAGTGGCCACTCCACTTGACACTCGACTTAATTATCTCTGTAGCTGCACATGCAGTGACTTCTTCCCCCCGACAGCTCGGGCAGGCCTGGATTTTGGAATGCCTCCAGCTCTGGTTTCAATCCATGATGTGCAGCTGAGCATGTGCTTTGGGATCTCTTAAAGAACAAGCGTAGCATGAAGGCTGAAATGAGGCGTGGACGTGTCTGCTAATTAGAGCAGCAGAGCAGGGAGCTGGAAACGAGCTGGGAATCAGCTCCTCTGCACCAGTGATCTCCCTCACCTGCAGAAATTCATATTTGGGGACTCATGATGTTGGGAATTGCACTGAAAGACTGCGAGGATTGCACTAAGAAATGTTGGGATTGATGTGATCTTCAGACAGGGGTCGTGACTGTGAGGGGAGAGACCCTCAACAGAGCTCTCCTGAGGGATTTTCCTGAGGGAAGAGAGTGCAGGGGGAATCCTATCCAGAGGGGAATGAAGACGGTGTAGCAGGATGAGAAAGTTTTCTTCAAGTACAATTGTGCCATGAATTTCTGCTGCGTGGCTTCCCAGCAATTCCCAGTACCCTGCGGGTTCCTCAGGGCCCGTATCCGTGCTGGACCTTTCCCACTGGTGCTCTGATTCCACAGGGAGCCTTCCACACTCCTGATCAAACACTGAGTTGCTCTAGGAGGCCTCTGATGCTGCACTTGATATCCAGATATTCCCTGCTTTATCAAACCCAGTCCCATCTCGGGTAGCAGCGCTTCCTCCAGCGCGCGGCTTCGCTGCTCCCGATTATCCCCCAGCTCCCAAGTCTCACCAGCTTTGTCATGTTCCACCAGACAGCACCTTTCTGCTCGATATTTCAGCTCGTTCTGGTGCAGAGATCGTGGTAAGCTGCACGCCTGGAGTTTGTCAGCCAGCAGCTCAGCGCTGCCTGCCTTGATGGATGGACTTTTATCTCCTGTAATTTCCTTATCTCAACAGCTCTTGCCCTCCTCCTTTTCCCAGAGCAGGGAAGCCTGGCTGCCGCTCTCCCATAAAAGAAAAAAAGTTTATACATCAATGCAGGTGAGATGGGAATTTAGCCTTAACATCTGTGCAAGTGCTGCGTGTTCTGATGTTCAGGCAATGGATAAAAGTTTGGGCCTACCCAAAGTCCATAAATACTCATTTTATTAAAACAAGATTTATGGGGCTGGATCTGGGGCATGGAAGTGCTGAACTTACCCCATAGTACTCCTGGAAGTCTTTGCCTTGTCTGTCCACTTGGATTTGTGAGTGTGTGTGCCTGTGTTAAACTTCTTTCTGCAGCTGCTATTGCTAGTTTAGCTTTTTAAATCTGATTTTATTGTGCTGTAAACTCCTTTCTCTCTTCTGGAAAGTAATTTCACTTCCCTCTGTGCGAGGAATGTGGTAAAAAAAGTTACAACTATTAAGTAAAAAAATATAGAGGGTTTTGTTTGCCTCCAGGCTGGTTTTTTTATTTTACCTCTGGAAGCTTTTGGCAGTAGCCGTGGCCTGGGAAGTGATGCTCGTTTTGCAAAGGCAGCTTTTCAATTAAGCTGCTTTTCTTCACCAAATTCTGCTCTCGAGGACTTTCAGCATCTGCTGGCTCAGAGGAAAAGATTCTCAGTGAAAATCTTAATTTCAGAAGTCCTTTCTAATCATGGCATGTAAGTTTTTATGGGATGTTTCGGGTTTTCACCCCAAACTCTGACCTGTGTTTTGAGAGATAATTAAGCTCAGTCTAAGCCTTAAAGCAGCTGGGGAAGAAGGAGCAAGCAGAAGGGATTTATCCAAACTTCTGGCTACTCTGAGATGGAAAAATGCCTCTTTTAAAACACTGAAAGTTGAAAAAGCCACATGAATCCATGGAGGAATAGCAGGAAAATTGTCCTGTCTTCCATTTCATGTTTATTTTATGGACACTTTCCATGGCTGAATAAATGATAGGGACTCTTACATCCTAAATGACAGGTTTTGGCTGGTTTTAAAATGTTCCAGTTTTTCCTACAGGTTTTGAGGCTCCAAACTTGGGAAGTACCACATGAGACCAGGGAAAATGGCATTAATTTGGTGAGTGGCACAAATCGAAGTCTAAAAAAATTTTCATGGGTTTTATTTGGACCCAATGCTGTTGTTTTAAAAATTATTATTATTATAACTAGCATTATAATATTTCATTTTATTAATAATTTTTCCTATTTTTCATTATTATTTTATTATTCTTCTACTATCATCATTCTTATTATTCTCATTATTATTAATTCTGAGCAGAGAATCTGCTCCATTCACCAGATCAGGATTACATTCTTTGTACAATACTTTTCCCTGCATTTTTTCATTTTCAGCTCCAGGTTTTCAAGCCAGCTCCAGGTAAAATGTGGAATATTCATGAGGAATGTGGTGTCAGGCACAGAGAACTGAGGTAGAGCCACATTTAAGTCAATTAAAGCTTGACCTGCAGAGGTAATTAATGTCTTTTCCATTGACAACAATGAAGGAAAGGTTAAAAAATATAAATAGTGGAATACCTAAAAAAACCACCACCACCGCCAAAAAACAAAAAGCAAACAAAAAACCCAACTAACCAAACAAAAAGTACCCCAACCTGCCTCCCTCAAAAGGAATTAAAGAAGAAAATCATCAGCACAACAAAATAAATCCAAGCAATATTTCATATTTTTCATATTAAAAGCCATTTATTTCAAATTACTCACAGAAAATATTAATGTACGATTCAACCCTCCTTAAATATCCATTTGGGTTGATTATAAAAAACAAAACTCATGTTTTTTGAACGGTTTTTCTGCAGCAAAAACGTGTTTGGAACACTTGAAAAATCTGTTTTTCTTTTTGTTCTGCCTCATTTATTTGTTGTATTCAGCCAAGCTTTCAGTTGTGCACTGCAAAGTGTCAGAGGTGGTTAAAGAACATTATTGATTCCAAAACTGCTGAAAGACAGAACAAGTTTGGGCTGAAGGGATCATTTTCCTGCACGGTGAAAGTTTCTCAGCCTCCAGTTTTTTCCAGGGTGACTGGGTTGAAATGGGTTTTTAATGAGTTAAGGGAAATGCTAAACAATAGAAGCAAAAAAGAGCAGATTTTATAAGATTTAGGAGCAAAAAGAGGGAGACTTTGTAAAATTTCAGAGCAAAAAGGGGCAGATTTTATAAAATTATTGGAGGCAAAAATAATGAGAGGCAGATTTTATAAATTAATTCAGGTTTTCTTGGCTGAACAGGAAGAGTTGTTGGCTTGATCTACAGGAATTACATGAAATGGCAGGAAAATCCGAGTTAAAACAGGCAGAATTATTAAGGTTAGCAAAGAGTTAATGGATTTGGAAAGGAAAAAAAGGTTTGACAGGGCTGGGTACAAAACCAAACAAGGATTTTTGCCTATTTTAGTGCTGCTTGGAAAAAACAAACAAAGAATTAAGTGATTTTAAATTAGAGGATGGAAATAATACCTCAATTACTATTTGGGAATTTGGGAATCCATCAGAGGAGCTGTTGAAATCCAAAACAACTAAAAAATGAATTTTAGTAAAGAAGGGAAGTTTCTTGTACTTGTTGTGCTCCATATTTTAGGAATCAGCAAAAGCAGAATGGATTCAAGGATATCCTTGCAGGAAATTTCCCGGATTTTGGTTGGAAACAGATTTGGAATCCCAGCGTCTAAAACCCACCCCTGAATCTTGAAGCAGCAAATGTTCTTGGGATCACAGAGAGTCATGAAATGGCTCCTTTTCCCTCATTTTCTGGTCTCATCCATCTCTTCCAGGAGCTGCCTCATCATCCTGGCCTGTGATTTCCACTTGCACCAGGATTTTTTGGAAGACAGCTCATGAAAGGTTGGAAAAGGGCTCCAAACCCACGCCCAACTGTTGGCTCGGTTCACCGCCAAACCCTGTCCCCAGGAGCCACATCCTGAACAATCCCAGGGATGGGCATTCCACCTGCTCCAACGCCTGAGCAACCTCGTATTTGGAAGGAGAAATTGTAGGAGAAAGTTTTCCTGATATTGAACCTAAACTCTCCAGCTCAATCTTGAGGAACACCTGGGAGAGATCCCCGCTGGATCAAGCTCCTCCGTGAAGTCACATGGATGATGCAGGTGTGGGTATTTTTTTACCCAATTTATCTTTTTTTTTTTTTTTAATGTTTATTTTGATGAGAAAGCAGAGGGATCATGTTTCTTGAGCTGTTCCATCTATTCCTGCTCTTTATTCCGGGGATGGGAGTTGATCCTGTGGTGGGATTGCTCCTCTGGTGAGCTGGCAACAATGGAAAAGGGGATCCCACGGTTTCTGAAGGTTCCCTGACAGCTCTTGTGGGCAATTCTGTGTGGTTTTGCTTACCTGGCTTCCAGACATAACAATCAATAAATCCTGGCTCCTGCCTGGGTATTTTCTGCTCTTCCTGAGCTCTAACTTCTCACGCTGCATTTAAAAATTGGCTTTTTCCAAAGCTGTTTCTTGGAGAGGTTGGGGTTGAACATCGCTGTTTAAGATCAACCTGTGAAAGAAATCAGGTTTAAACTTGGAGTGAAAAATGCTTTGCTGAGACACAGCAAGCTGAGATCTGACCGTGCCTTCAGCTGCTGTTTTCAGTCTCTTCTCAAAGTTTTTGTGCTTCATCCTGAACCCTCCCTAGAGACTTGGTAAGGCAAATATGGAAAATGCCACTGTGCTCTTCATGAATGTAGACTCAAAGTGTTTCAAACCCCAAAGTTTATCTGTCAGCATCAGGAAAAGCTAAATTTTATACTCTGGGTTTGATTTGTTTCTCAGTGACAGCTCTTGTTCATATCGCAATCTTGACTGAGTTCAGTGAATATTCTTTAATTTTGGTGAAATTTTGGATTGTTTTACACATCCCTCGTCTTTTTCTTAAGAGAGCAGCTGTTATAAAAATTGATTGCCACTTGGAGTTTTCTCTTGGTGCCTTCGTTTCTTTTTTTTTTCAGAATCACCTGATTTTAGAATGAGGGAAAGGAAATGGATATCCACTAAAACTTCTGCCACTGATGATGTTCTCCTTGGCCTCTTGTCTCCTGTTTTTTGCCAAATTCCAAGGACTTCCAATCAATGCATTAGAAATGTGGGTGGTTTGGTCCTGCATCCCAGCAGATCCCTTGGGAATACGACCCCCCCTGGGGGGCCCAGAGTGTGGGGATGGAATCAGAGGGTTTATATTGTGTAATGGAGCAAATCTAAGTTTTGTATCACCTTGGAGGGTTTGAAACCTTAAAACAAACAATGAAATAACGACAAGTCGAGTTTCACCTGCCCCTTGCCCATCCAATCTCTAAGATATCCACTACATGAAAGACTGAGAGTCTTTGCTCTTGAGCTGCCTTTCCAAAGGGATTAATCTGATTTATTCCACTGAGTCTCTGAGCTGCCATTCAGAAAAGCCCCGTGTTTCGGGAGGGATGTAAAACCGTGGAAGAAATTTCATTGTGGTGTCTCCTCCCAGCTAAATCAACTCACTGAGTTATATTTAGCAGTGATGCTCCTGAACTCGGGAACAAATCTGTCTGGGCTTTCAGGGGGGCTTGGGAATGATGAAAACTGATGCCCTGAATGCAGTTTGTTTGGTTTTGTGCTCGCTGGCTTCATAAACTCTTGAAAAATTGCTATGAATACAGTCAGGCACAACGCAGCAGAACCAGAGGAAAGCATAAACCTCTCCCCTGGATTTTCCAGTTCCGTGCACATTGTCTTTGAAATGCTCCTTTAAAATGTGGATTACTCACTGTATTCCTGTAGCCCTCAAAAGGTGACAGGAAACCAGGGGCTCTGGGGGCTTGTCACTCACATTTGGGACATCAGCAGGCTGAGGGACAGGACCCTAAAGGGTGAGGGGAAATATTTAGCTGCACAAAAAGAAGCGTTTTGACCCTTTCAAGTGTCAGTCATTCATCCTGCCCATGGCGAAGGAACACAGCTGACAAAAGGCTGAATTTTATTGTCCCACCTTGCTGCTGTCAGGTGCTCCTTAAATAACCTTTGTTGTTGCAGCTGCCAGGACTCAGCTGATAAAAGATGTTTGGATTCAGTTCATCATCCCTTTCCTGGAGCCAGAGAAGTGAGGCAATACTTCATCCTCTCTGAAGGGTGGAAAACAGAACTTAAACCCTCAAAATTTGGTGTGGTTTAATTATTGGGAAGCTGTTCCCTGCCCCATTTGGATGAAATCAGAAATCAGAGAATAGGGGACAGAATTTCTGGAACATTTGCTAAACTGTGCAGGGCTGGATCTCTTCTGGAGTTGAGACTTCTGAGATATATCTCTTCCGGGATATAATCTCTTCTGTAGCCTTGTGTTTCTTGAAAACAAAGGTGCATTTCTTGTCTTCTGTGGGCAGAACTGTCCTGAAGCCCTAAAAGAATAGAAGTGCTTTGAATACAGTTAGGTTTCAGGCAAAAAAAAAAAAAAAGAAATGTGTTAAAATGCTGGGGAAAAATTATTCCTCCCCTCATTTCCATCAAGGCTCCCTTTTGACTTTTGGGTTTCTGATTATTTTCTGAAATTAAAAATATCCAATCCATGTCCTGGTCTGCACAACTTTGAGGTCACTTCTCCTTGGTGGGTTTGAGGTTCCAGGCAAGACTTGGACGTTTGTGGGCATTAGAACACGCCATGAGAATTAGATCAAGGTTTAGGAAGCCTTTCAGAATCCCCTTCTGCTGCCAGCGGAGATCAGGATGGACAGGCTCGACCTAGGGGTGCAATTTCTGTAATGGGCGGGGAGGAGGAAATCAGTGACAACCTCTGCTTGTCCTCTGGCACCACCAACAAAGTCTCTGCCTTCCCTTCATCGTGCAAAGCTCAGATTTTTATTAAGCAAGAGCTGCTTATCACTTGGAAGCTTTTATTTTGCTTTAGAAACGCCTTTAATCTCAACTTCTCTGTTAATTGGGTTTCATCTGCTGCTGGTGTGGAGCTGTTTTTCCTAGGAAGTACAAATAATATTTATTTAGTGATTTTAAATTGCATTTATTGTTATTGCCACAGATTTCCTTGGTGGCCACCTCCCTTTTTGATTGTGCATATTTGTGTGATCTTCAAAAAACAATTCTCTAGGTAAACGATGGCAATCATAACAAATTATTCTTCAGGATGAACTTCTGCTGTAGCTCCTGTAAATCCATGAACTCTCCTGGACACATTGGATGGTGGCCACCACAACTCCTCAAAACTTTTAACCTCCAAACTGATTTCTCACCTGGTGATCTCCAGTGGTTTAAAATACAAGTTATTTATGTGTGTTTAAGCCTCATGTGATTAAGACCTGAAACGACAGACTCTTCAAATCCCAAATTCAATTTAATATTATTGCTCCAAATTGCTTCCATTCCTTAAAGAAAGTCCTGAAGAAATGGAATCAGATTCTCTAAGTGGCCTAAACAAGAGGCAGAGCTGTTCTGGGAAAAATAAAAATGAGAGGAAAAAATCATTGGCCAAGCACAAGTCAGAGCCTGCAGGGCTCGTGTTGGACTCGCTGGCCCTGACAATGGTGCTCCCCTACTTTCCTCTGTGGGAAAGGGAGGGCTGAGAGGATTTGAATCCCTTCCCTTCTGATCCCAGGGCACACTGGAAGAGGTTACCCCAACCCTTTAACAGATATTTTTCCTTGCACT
This sequence comes from Nicator chloris, assembly GCA_013400495.1. NCBI lineage: Eukaryota > Metazoa > Chordata > Aves > Passeriformes > Pycnonotidae > Nicator > Nicator chloris. Next base: position 62,813 of record WAAE01011496.1, on the reverse strand, counting down.
GAAATGTGTTCTCTAAACACCTGCATGTGAAAATGCCATCGATTTTAGCAGGGCTCAGGAACACCAGGGATCATTCCTTTGGTGGGGCAAAGGCAACTGCTTCAGGCAGCTGATGCTTTGATCTGACTTGCAGATGAGAGAGGGACAAACAGGCATTTCCCAGCATTTTCCCTCCATTCTTACAGCAAGAACCAAGCACTGTCTGGGAACAGTGGGTGTATTGCTCAGCCCCACGTATTTGCATAAATAACACATTAAAATTGCCTGTTTATGTTTGCCTTCTCCCCTCCTCGATTCCCAAAACCAAGCTGAACTTTAAAGCATACCTGAATTAAAAAAAAAAAAAAAAAAAAAACAAAAAACCTGGAGCAGTTAGAGTCATCATTTTGAGTAGATGGAGAGACATTTGTGAATTTTGCATAGGCATTAATAAATAATGATAATATTAAATGAGCAGTAGCCTGTTTTCGTGTCTAATGTTCTGTTTGTTGTGCTGTACCTGCTGCTATAAATCATGCAGGATGTTCCTCCAGCTCCTGAGACACCCAGAAGAGGCTTTGGCTGGGTCATGAGCTTAGAAATTCGCTTTTTTTGCCCGAAACATCTGGTTTACATGCTCACCTTCACCCCAGGTGAGAGATGGCAGGAGGAAAACATCATTATCTTTGGAGCTCTGCTGGGTTATTTGTACAGGAGCCATGCCCTGTACAAATTATCGCATGCCCTGATTGAAAAAGATGGATATTGCCAGCTGCAGGGAGCTGGCAGTGCTGGAACGACTCGCTCAGCAAAGGAAAAAGTGTTTGTGGCAATGAAAATGTAAAGATTGGATTCCAACTGCTTCCCTCTGTGCAGAAGGGAGGCGAGGGATGGAGTGGGAAGGGCGAGGCTGCTGCAGAGGAATGATCCCAGGGGTTTATTTGAACAGAGGCCGTGAAAGCGGAATTTGAAGGGGCTCACGGGAATCTCTGCTGCAGAAACCCCTGGAGAACGTGGGGGTTCAGCCCGGGTGCTGGCAGAAATATCAAATGCAGCACTTTGTTGGCGAAGGGGAGGGTGGACGTGGCCTTCCTGGGGCTGGCACTGGCAGGGAGGTGAAGCTGCACAGGGCCAGCCCGAGCTGCCGTGGCCAAGGCAAGGGACTCACTTGTAGGTCAGTGACTGTGGTCCAGTGGTTTGGAACTCTGAGAAACTTGTGTTAAACCAAATAAATTTTTCTTTTCAGGGCGGCTATTGCATGCACTTTTCTCTCTTTGGAGCCGTTTTGCAGGAAGAGGAAAGATGTTGTGCTGTGACAAAACAAGAACTGCCATATTTCAAACAAGGTCCTTTGGTTCCCCTTTCTGTTTGTTGGTTTATGTTTTGAGGTTGCTGTGACCCCCACACACCCCTAAAAAAATTCCTTGGAAGCTTTCTCTCCCCTGCATGTGTTGTCTCAGGCATGATCCAAACGTTCCCCAAATTTTGTGTTCCTTTGTTCCATATTCCTTTGTTCTGCTCAGTCCTGGCACCACGAGGCCTCTGTCCCACAGGACCTGGCTCTGGGAATAACTGGATGTCCATGAAAACTTCTTCCATCTTGACTTGGGAAGAAAAGGCTGGAGGGCAGAGGATTGGGGCAGGAAGAAGCTTGGATTGAAAGCAAAGGTAAGGGTTTGGTTCCTTGTGGCTGAAATAATTAGTTGTGTTTATCTTTACGATCAGCTCTTCAAATTTCATTTTGGATCAAGCAAAATAAGCCAGACTTCCAGTTGATATTATCTTTTAAATTGTACTTCTTGATATCCTTGTATTTGTTCATTTCATGTAATTTCAGGTCACAACATAATAATGGAAGAAGTGCTCTTGTTGGCAGCTTTTATTGAACTTAACGTCTCTGTGCTAAATTCAATTTAGGATTTACTGCACTTGGAGCATTTTGCACCCAGAATCTCATACTGTGGAAAACTTCTTATTTTGGTGATGCAGGTATTTCCCTTGTTAGCTGCAGCCCGTGGTTTTTGTGTTTTGATGGAATGAATCAGTCTAGAGGCCAAGAATTCTGCTTTTAGGTTCCATTTCAGTTCCTGCCTAAGGAATAAATTTACAGCTGCCCAAAATGTAAACCAACAACGCAATAGGAAAGGTTTAGTTCCCAGGAGCTGGAGGAAATGTGGCAGGGCAGCCTCGTGCCTGGTTTTCACGTGTGCCAGCTGAAGGGCACGAGGTGATCTGGAGCAAACTCAGAGCAGGGAAAACTCAGGGAATGAGCACTTGGATCCTTTCTATTCCAAAATGCCCAGGGTGTAAAAGTCAAGCTATTTTTTTGTACAAAATTATTTGTGGCAGTCCCTAATCTGATGCAGACAAAGAATGGGAGGGGGGGAGATCACCCTGCTTGGCTCAGAGGGAAGGTCCTCCTGGAATTCCCATTTATTCAATGGACACAAAGGATATATTGAAATTTGCAGTGGATCCCTTGCTGGTGCCATAGAATATTTCCTTCAATTCTGCACCTGGGTTTTTAATTCCCACTGCACCTTTCAGCACTTTAAGAGGGCAATTCATCTTCAAAATTTAGGGAAGAATTAAAAGAAACCATGAAAAATTCATAGTTTAGCGAAGACAAAAACATCAGGTGTAGAAAAAGTAAATCCTAAGTCCTAAAAAACAAAATCCTAAAAACTAAATCCTAGAAAAACTAAATTATCCTTCCCTGCCCCCTCAAAATATCCCTTACTGTCCAACAGACAAAAACTAGATCAGAAAAGCTTTGTTTGCCTCAGGAATCATTTCAGTATTAATGAGAGTATAATTGTACCTTTCAGATGATTTTTATTCCATGGTCAGAAAAGCCTTTTGGGTGTGAATTTTTCTCCCAGCTGCACCCTTTACATCAGTGGGATCTTTGGTAGGATTTCTCTCAGCCCTCAGCTGGGATGAGTGAGTCAATGTGTTTGCAGTTGGGTGGGAGTGGGCAGGGAGAGCTGCAGGAAATGGGATGTGAAACATCCACATGGAGAAACAGGGCTGGGAAGTGACTACAAAACTCAACAGTTGCTCCTCTCAGACCAAAACACAGCTTCCACACCAAACTCCACAAATATCACAGCTGCCACAAGCTGTGGAAGCAAAGATTCCCACGTGGAGAGGTTTAGGTTTCAAATTCCTGAAATTCAATCTCGATTTTTCAGGAAAAATTCTCAAGCCCTGGCACAGCTGCCCAGGGCAGGGATGGAGTCCCCATCCCTGGAGGGATTTAAAGGTTGTGGAAATGTGGCTTTTGGGGACATGGGTTGGTGATGGCCTTGACATTTCTGGTTCACTTGATGGATCTTAGAGGGCTTTTCCCACCTTAATGATTCCCATCCTGTGATGCAAAACAGCCCTGGAGAGATTCCAGCCATGAGTAAAATCTCTTTCTGACAGTTGTGAGGATATAAAACAGGAACAGATATTTAAACCCTTTAATGGAATGCTTTCCAAAGGACTTTTGGGGAATTTCACCCCCCAGTTTGGGCCCAGTGAGGCTTTGGGGGGTGGGAGCAGAAACAGAATTATTTTGAATAATTGGTTCACCTGGAAATGATGAACAGCTTGGGAAATAATTCCTTCCTAAAACAAATCAGGGCAGAGTGTGGGTTCAGAACACAGCAAAGATTGGTGGCTTTCCTTGGTTATTTGTTTAGTTTGGTTCATTTTGCCAGAAATTTCTACCCATACATTTGAGGACAAAACTGTACCTCTGGGAACTTCAGGTACAATGCACAAAACAATGAATTTTTAAATGGGAAATAATAAGAGTAATGCATCATTACTGACTGCCCCGGTGCAAATTTATAGCAGCTTCATTTTTAGCCATTAATAAACAGGCTAAACATTAACATTAATTTCCCTGGGATATTGGTTATTATATTATCGAGTTATTAATGAATTATATTATTGAGTTGTATTCTGAACACCCAGCATGCTAAATGTGGTATTTAATTGTAAATTACTGCCTCGTTGCTCCATATTTTCAAACTACAGTCAATATTTCACAGTTTTTGTGGTTTACATCTCATGCTTTGGGGTTTTCACCACCTATTTTTGAAAACTCTCTTTTGTTAGAACCCTGTTGTTCACTGCTTCACTCCAAATTGGGATTTTGGTGAAATATGCAAGAACTAAAAATGGGAGGGTGAGAGTTTAATGCTTCTTGAAATGCTGTGTAATGCCTGGAGGAATCCCATCACTTGTACCTGGAGCCCTCATGCATGATCCCAGAATGGTTTTTTATATGGGAAAAGTAAGGAATGGAATAGCTGCTTCATTCCAGGCACATTGGCTTTTTGTGGAATGGCAATCTGATCACCTCTGGCTGCTAAGAGCAGGATTTTAACGTGCTGAACAAATTTGCTTTTAATATTTCCCTATTCATACAAATGTGTATCACCTTAAAATACAGGCTTTCCATTTGGGATTATGTTAATGGAAAAGTTCAGCTTCGCAGGCAACAGGATGGAAAAAGCCATGGGGTTTCAGCCTCTGGTTCAGTTTGGGGATGTGTAAAACTCATCAAACTGGGCCACAGAATGAGCACCTGGAACATGAGCTGCAGATTTGATCCTTGTGGGCTTGGAAAACAGGAAATTCAGTGTTGGGAGGTATTGAATTCTGAGCTTAAAAACCAATGCTGGGTCTGCATAAGAGGGTCCAGAACCAAATCAATCCCCTGAAGGCCAGGGCTGTCAGCAGCTCTGCTGTCCCTGTGGGGTGACCCTGCTCAGGTGGGGATGTGGGATGGGTGTGTGGTCCTGGAGCAGCTCTCAGCTCTTGGTGGGAGTCCCCAAACTGTCAGGGTCCGCTCATGGGTGCGGGGCCCTGATGGTTCGTTTTAGGGATCTCAGAGTACAAAAGACACAACAGGAGACAAAAATCAGTATTCTTAAACAGAAATACAATTTATTAAGTGCCAACTTCAGTATTGCGATAGAGGGGAAGGAAGAGAGAATAAAAGAATGGAGAAGAAGGAAAGAGAGAGAGATTTGGGATAAAATTCTGGGATAATAGCTACCAACAAGAATGAAGCCCTCGTGGTTTTCAAGCCAATGGAACCTCCGTAGAAAGGGTGGGGAGTCCTCGTGGTCCTGGTCCAATGGGTCCCCCGTTCTCGTCGGGGAAGATCTTCGAAGAAGCCTCTCTCTGAGACTGCCTATATAGGTTTTTTCTGAATCGAAGGCAGCTGGCCAGAGCAAAGGCAGGGGGGTGAGTTGGTGGCCCATAGGCAATGGGGGAACAGGGCAAGCCTGATCTGTTCCATCTCCAGCACAGGTGGTTATAGCCATGGGCCGTGGCTTCCATTGTTTCAAAAGGACATGAATGTGGGTCCTGGCGCCAACCAGGGTGGCCAGTTCAGTTCTGTACAGGCTCCAGTGAACACAACCTGCAGACAGGACTTGGCAGACATCCCACCTCAGCCAGGCCAGGGCCCCCCGCCCCGCTGCTCCCAGAGTCTCAGTCCTTGGGGTCTCAGTTCTTGGGGTCTCAGTTCTCAGAGACGGTCGTGAGGCAGAATCAGGGATCTTTGGATTGACTCTTACACAAACCACGCAGCAGCTCCGTGCCTTTTATGCTGTTTTTCACTCCAGCAGGGAGCCATGTGTGTGGAGAGGGAATGGAGGGACTTCAGTGGGAGGTGGGGAGATGGGATCAGGTGAGAGATTGATCCCAGCCCAACACACGGGGTCTCAGCAAGGTCATGGAGTGGCTTGGGTTGGGGAGGACATTGAGACCATCCAGTGCCACCCCTGCCATGGGCAGGGACACCTCCCACCGTCCCAGGCTGCTCCAAACCCCAGTGTCCAACCTGGCCTTGGGCTCTTCCAGGGATGCAGGGGCCGCCACAGCTGCTCTGGGAATTCTATTCCAGAGCCTCCCAATCCCCACAGAGAGGAATTCCTTCCCAATATCCCACCTAACCCTGCCCTCTTTTGGTTAGAACTCTGGAAAGTTGACACAACAGACCCTTAGATTTCATCCAAAGAATATTCTGGGGGGTGGAGATCCCAGGAGCAGGAATATTGGGGGAACAGGAGAAGGAGGAGCAGTTTGTGGAGCTCAGACCTCAATAATCCTCATTTTTTCCTTCTTCCTTAAGCAGTTACAGAGCTGAGGTCGCTGGAGGAGCAGAAGGAAATAAAGAAGAAGGGGAAAGGAGATGGTTGTAGTCATAAAAGTTGCAGGAGAGGCATGACTTGTTTTATTGATGTGAAATTCCCTGGATGCCCAAGTGACTTCACTTCTTAGGAGAAATCTCAGCGATGTTCCAGAAGGGGATATTCTAAATTAAATGATCCATCTGTAAAGTGCTAAAAATACATTTCCTCTCTGGTGAGCTCTTTAACTTTGAGGTTTCTGGCTTTGGGAAATTCCCTTTGAAGCTCCTGTTGTCTGCACCACCTCTGTGAGAGGTCTGTTCCCTAAAATTGGGGGATTATGAGGGAAAGCAATGTTTTCCTGGGTTTTCCATTTTGCAGGAAAGGTTGTTCCTGCTGTTCTGCCACTTCAGGATCTGTTTCCCCAGGAACTCAGACAAGGAAAAATATGCTGACACAGCAAGGAGACCTGGCTGCTGTTGCAAAGGGGTTGGTGCTGTGAGACTTTTTTGGAAACCTGGGAAAATTCGTGTCGTCCCTGGCTAAGGTCTGTCCCCAGGGTGTACAAACCAACTCCGAGACAGAGAGGGAAAACAGAGCACCCCAAAGATGTTCAGAACATGTCCTCAGCTGTTTCCTGCATTTCTCCAGACACCAGCATATTTTAGGATTCACTTTAGCACCGCTTTTCTCCTCCAGGAAAACCGAGGTCCTTTTTTTTTCCCCCAGGTAAGCTCTTAGAAGTCTCCTTGTTTTGGTTTTCTGTATAAAATAAATAACCCTATATTCTCATGACAACCCTTCAACAGAAATGGATAAATGGGTACAGTGGCACTTGGAGAGGATCCTTCTGTTTTAAGAAGCCTCAATTCCCTTTCTGAAGCCACTGGGGCACCACGAGGGTAAAGCCACCTTTCAAGAAATCTCTCTCTTCAGACTTGCCCCAGATGAGAGCCCTGTGCTGCTGGAAGGTGGCAATTAATCCTTAAACAAAGATTTCTTGCTTGTCCCAGGTTCCTGCTGGCCCAGTCGCAGCAGAGCCTTTTCTAGCTGGGAAAATCTGACTTTCTTCTTCGTTGTCTCCCCCTCTCCCACAAACATTAGCTCCCAAACAGGAATTTCTCTTTCATTTTGCCATTGTGGCAGCTCGAGGAGGTGTTTTTCATTTCACAACCACATCCCTGAGGACAGAGAGCCAATAGTGAGCCTGAATTCCCTAAAGCAATTTCCTTTGATATCCGTAGCCTCTTCTCCTTCTCTTGGTGCAATCTAAAGTTGGAGATGGATAAAAGCTACTCTGCTGCAAGTTCATCTCCTGCCAGGGCAGGAGCTGCTCTCTGCAGTTGATTTCTGGTGTTTTGACCAATTTGTTGTTTCAAGCTTTATTGTATCTGTCTGTTAGGAAATAGAAGTTTCTCCTGCTATCCATCCTAAATTTTTGTTCTCCTTATTTCATTTTTTGCCCCCCTCCTCCCATTTCTGTTTTCTTGCAGCTCGAAAGCAGAGAGTGACACCTTTAATACTCCCAGGGAAGAGTCTTCCTGCAAAAATAACTAACTGAGGAAGTTTCATGTAAGTTTTTACTTCTGACTCTTTAGAGAAGGTAACTCTGGGTATGAAACTATAAGACTGCTGGAGAAAAGAGCAGGCTGACCCTCCTGGGGGCCCTTGAATTGCTCTAGGACAGTCTGTGGCTGAGGAATGGGAGAGAATTTCACCTGACAACTGTTGGCTTCTCTGTGGGTTCCGTGGGGTTCTTTTCCTTGGTTGTGTGTGACAAACATTTGCTGCCACTGTAGTTCCCCCCAGTTCCATGATCTGATGTAGAAGCCAGAAGCAGAGAAGCGTTTTGGGCAGTCCTGCTTGCTCCTTCCAGTGTCCCTCACGGGGTTGGCAGGTGTCAAACCCACAGAGAGAGGTCCTGCCCGTGCTGGGAGGGCTCAGCATTGATCCCTCTGGGAAAGGCAGTGGTAGGAAAGGCCCCCAGCCTTCATCTGAGTCCCTTTGGGAAGGAGCAGAGCTGCCTCGGGCAGATGATGGATACGGGGAGCCTCCAGAACCGTGGGGATGTGGCTGCTCCGGGAGGCAGGAACGGGTTAATAAACACTGAGAGAGGGAGGGGGAAGAAACCAAAGCACAAAAGAAATTTCTCAGTCTGTCTTGCAGTCCTCTGGCTGCAGCCTTAGCTCTGCTTGGCCTCCCCCTTTTCCCTGTTCATAGCGCTGTATTTAACACCCGTGTTTGCTTTAAAATCCCGAAGTACATCAAGCCTAAACTGGAGCATCTCTGCGGCTCTTTGTTGTCCCTGACAAAGGCTGCAGCTGAGAGTCCTCACCTCCAGACACTAATTACAGATGTCAAACGAGGTGTGCTCTGCCACCACCGCCACCAGAGGAGAGCTGGCTTTGGTGTCTCACACCTTCCCTCCGCTGACTGAAGGCGCTGCCAGAGGTGCAAGACATCCTAATCCCTCCCTCTCTCCCTGCCCGTTCATCTCGGGAAAGCTTTCCAGCTAAAATACGGGAGGGAAACAGCGTCCTGGTGATCCCCTCCTTGCTTTGAGGGGCTGCTTGTGTGAAGTTTGTGCTGCTGCTCAACCATCCCTGGTCCGAGTCACCTCTGACGTGAGGTCAGATGCACACACAGCTTTTACTTAAAGGCATTTTGCCATTTTAGTGCAATGACAGCACTGATAAATCTTTCTGTTCTCATGGAAGAGAAAACCTTGATGCTTAAGGTAAACGCCATAATTTTTTTCACTAATTAAAAAAAAAAATTATTTTCTATAAAAGTTTTGCAGTGATCTCGCTGAAGGGAGGTCGTGGTGAGGAGGGGCTCAGGCTCTTCTCCCACTAAACCAGTGACTGGACAATGGGAAATGGGGATTGTGTCAGGGAAGGTTCAGGCTGGATGTTAGGAAGGTTTTTTTTGCTCTGGAGGAGTGGTTGAACTTTGGAACAGGCTGCCCAGGGAAGTGATGGAGTCCCCATCCCTGCAAATGTTCAAGGGGTTGCAATTTTCAGTCTGGTTTAGGGCAGGGTGGTGATCAGTCAAAGGTTGGTCTTGATCTTGGAGGTCATTTCCAACGTTGATTTCATTCACATTTATGGTTCTACAATCTGTTTCTTTAGAGAACTCCCAGTCCTGGTGTTGCTGACACGGTGTTCAGAGCACACCAGAATTCCCTCTCCCTCTGCCTTGTCCTTCCCTGCATTCCTTCCCCCTGCTCTCTCTCTAACGTGTGGTGGACACCCCGATTCCAGGGAGATTTTCTCATCCACCTGCTCGTGGGGATTAAAGGTCCAGGAACCCTGAGACCCCAGCTCACACATCCCTCCAGGAGGGACCTTCCACTGAACCACTCCACACCTCGCTGCTCTTCTGTGAGATCACAGATAAGAACCCGTATACAAAACATTTGAATTTAACCCCAAGCAGGGGTGTAAAATATCCCCCTGTATCTGGAGGCACCTCTGTGTCCTGAGGAAGCCTTGGGGCCATCCATGTGGGATGTGTTTATGGGAGACTGGGTGTAGCCCTTCAGGAAATGGATCTTGTAGTAAACAGGTTTGAAAGAGACAGATCTGCCACAATTCCAGCTTTGAGCAGTGAACACTGTAAATATAAATTGCCCTTATAAAATGCAGTAATTGTGATTTCCAGGAGTTTAACGTTCCTATTTTATCCTGCTGTTTGTACCCAACCAAGATCTGGAGCGATATAAAAATACATAGATTCACTCAAATGCTCACTAATACACTGTTTAATTCAAATTGTCCTTAAATAGCTTCCTAAATTCTATTTCATTTTGTTATTTTTGGATTTATTGCTGCTTCAGTTCATAAAGCTGCTGGATTCCAAAATCTGAATTACAGTCCCTCTCTTTTTTTTTACTACAATAAGTTGTATACAAGTATTCTTGATTACTTTGCTTTAGTTCCTCGTGAAATAATAAAGTAGCAGCTTTTTATGCTCTATTTAAATTTTGAGTGCCAGCCAAGCTCCATCTCTGCCTGTTTTAGCACCCATTTAAAGTGAGTTTTGTAATCAGCTCTGCCCTGCACACCACAAAGCCTCCCCTCGCTATCTGTGCTGATAACTCCAGAGATTTCCAGGCTGGGAAATTGTTGGTCATGCTTCCCTGGCTCTGCTTCCTCCCAAGAATCCAGCCCTTAGGAAATTCATATTCCCTGATCCCGAGATTATACAGATTCCAGGAGCAGAGGGTTCCGTGGAATTTCCAAGGTCAGCATTCAAGGAGGTTGGAAAACTTTCACTGGATATTTCCACGCCCCACAGCCTCAGTAAATTCTCCTTCTGGTAAATTTATTTGGTTGATCTTGGGCTCATTTTCTCTCTGAATGACCTCTCACTTTTCAATAAAAGCCCTAAAAGGACAAGATTTAGTTTCAAGTCCTAATATTAGCTCAGAACAAGACTCCTGTTGATTTAAAAGGACCTTTCACCCTTCCTGGGGCTCCTCATGATGCCAATGTTTTATTCTTCTGGCAGCATTCGACCCAAACTTGGTAGTACCTCCAATTCAATCATATAAGGTAAAAATGAAGCAGAGTGACTCTGGACCAAATTATGGCTGTGATGATTCAAAGGATGGGGTGAAATTTGCAGAACTCAAAGCAACCCCATTCCAAACCCCTCCACCACAGGCAAAACCTGTTCCCCCTCAGCAATCCTCCCTCCTGACAAACGTCTGAGAAATTAAAAGCAAACAAATAGATGGAAGGTTAAAATGCCCCTTTGCACACGCTATTTTTTGGTTATATTCCCCCATCAGCAGCGGGCTGATGTTGCAAATGAAAAACGTGGATTATTGCTGTGAAAATAATCTCTGCAGAGGAGGCATCCAGCTCCATTCAGCTCCAGGAAACGGTGCTTAACTGGGGCTGTAAAATGGAAAGGCAGCAGCAGGGAGAAAACAGCTCTGGGAGCTGGGTTATTACGCTCATATTCGAACATTATCAAGGAGTAAGATGCAAAATGTGATTTCTGAACATCCCCAGAAGCCTGTGTTCTTAAAATGGATTCATTTCAGGAGGCACTCCAATGTCTGTATCCCCACAACGACTCACTAACCCTCTTATTATGCTTCAAGATTATTATTAAAAGTTTTATTTGTAACACTTTTATTTTCTGAGATGCTTCCATGTTAAAAATTACCTCACTCTTAGCATTGCAGTTGATACTTAAATTTTGTCTTTTTTTTTTTTTCTTTTTCCTCTGAGCTTTGTCTTTTAAAGAACAGCTCAAAAATTTGTCATCCAGCTGACTCAATAAAGCTGAATAGGTCTGAAATGCTCCTCCTGATCTTTGTTTTTCCAGCAGCACTTGTGGCAAACCTTCCCTTTTCAAGGTCAGTTCCCTCCTTATTTAGACACCCAAACGTTGTGAAGCCGCCCTTAACAGACCCTGATGTGGGATTTTGGTTGCTTTTCTCCTTGTTCCAGCCCGGTTTTGCCCGGGCTTATCCACCTGAGGATATGAAATCTGTTCCAGGGCACAGCGAGGACCAAACCTCCTCTGCAGGGAGAGGGTTAAAACGCTCCGAGTCAGGGAGTTCTGCTGGAGCTCCGCGCTGCTGCCCCGCTCCGAGTGTTCCTCTTGCTCGAGTTGGTTTCATCCTTCCCTTTTCTGTGTGTTTTTGTTTGAAGGGAAGGTCAGGGAGCCGCTGGTGTCCCAGCAGAGCAGGAGGGAGCTGCTGCCAGAGCGCGGCCGCGGAGGCCGCCAGAAAATGAACTTCTGAAGGGAACAAAGGAAGCTGGAGGGACCCAGAGGTCTGAGCCACAACCCTTTGGAAACAAGAGGTCAGATGGAGGTTTCGGATTGTGTATGGTTTTCTCCTGGCTTTGATGGGAAGTTCTTTTCCAGCCCAGCTGGAAGAGAGGGCTCGGAGGGAGGGGAGGGTTTGCGGCCGCGCTGATTTTTCTGCCTTCTCATCAGGGTTGCCCACTCTGCAACAGCCCTAGCCTTTTACTCAGCTGCTCAGAAGCCTGTGGAGAGGAGAGTAAATTATCCCCTTCAATGACGAGTCGACTGTGTGGGTAAAGTGCACACAGAGAAAATTAATTATGGCAACTTCACCTCTGAAGATCTCCTCCCTCGTCCAGCCTGGGGAAGGCTGAGGTGGGGCTGCCTGGGGCACCCCAGAGCAGTGTTGGTCCTCGCTTTGTGGAGCTCCACACGGTGCTCTGAGCACAGAAAATGTGGGGAGGTGAGGTTGGCTTCGAGCTGGGCACCTGAGGGGGCTCCACGACACACACAGGGGAGCAGCAGCCCTTGGAAGGTTTAGAAGTGGCACAATGGGTCTGGAGGAACACGCCAAATGGTCCCTCTTCTTATCTGAAAATTCAAATCGTGGAATGGCTTGGGTTGGGAGGGATATTAAAGGTCTCATTCCAACCCCCTGCCAGGATTTGTCTCAGCTGGTTTCATGTTTCTGATGAACTCGTTCCTATCCTGGTGAACAGAGGTTGTGAAATGCATTCAGGTCTTCATCCCTCATCTAGACGTACTCAAATTTTTGGAAGTTTCACAGGTTTTTTTCCCCCCTTTTTCATGCCTTGTTTTCTCCTAGACTTGTCTGCTGCGCTGAGGTTCATGAGGCTGTTGTGAGGACGCAAATGTAGAAGCTGTAGAAATTTTCACAATCATTAATTACACATTTTAAGCAGAAAAAAGCCATAATCTGAATAAATAACCACCCCCTGCCATGGGCAGGGACACCTCCCACTCTCCAGGGTGCTCCAAGCCCTGTCCAACCTGGCCTTGGACACTTCCAGGGATGAGCACCCTGTGCCAGTCCCTCCCCACCCTCACAGGGAACAATTTCTTCCAAATAATCCCATCTAACCCTGCTCTCTTTTGATTTGAAGCTGTTCTCACTTATCCTGTCATGTAAAAAAAAAAAACAAAACCCAAAAAAACCTATGGAGTGTTGGCAATTTCCATTTCTTTACCTTTTCTCCCTTATTTTTTTGGCAGCACGGTTGCAGAGGGGTGACACTCTGACATTCTGCAAAGGACAGCAATTGAATTTTTTGCTGCTTCCAAATTGATTCGGGTTTCAAACATGACTCAAAAGACATACAAATCTTACTTAAACTTGTCAGATCCAGAATGAAATGTATCAGTTGATACAGAGTGACATTTTTAACTGAGATGTTTGGTTTGCAAAAATGTCCTCAGTTCCAGCTTTTTTTCGCTCATGAACTGTAAAAGGAGTGGTTTTTGACATGTGCTTGCATATCTGAGTGGCCAACAATTGCCTTGATGGCTTTGCCAGATCAATAGATGACATAATTACATAATGAGGCTTTAAATGTTTATATTTTGTAAATGGAAGGACAGTGCTTTAATTATTAAATTCAAATCAATAAAGCAGAGTAACTGCATGACAACATTCTGAAGGCTGAGAACGTTCCTGGAATGAGGCTGGGCTCGATCAAAACACAAAACTGAGAGAAACTGTAAAAAAATTTTATAAAATAAGATGTGGACCAAGAGCTGATTGCTCTTGAACCAGTGCAAGGTGAACAGAGTTATCCCAAAATCCACTCAGACTTCCAAATCCGTTCCCTTCACTGCCTCAGACTGCTGGAATGGTTTGGGTTGGAAGGGAATGGTTTGGGTTGGAAGGAAATGGTTTGGGTTGGAAGGGAATGGTTTGGGTTGGAAGGGAATGGATTGGGTTGGAAGGGAATATTAAAGCCCATCCCATTCCACTCCCTCCATGGGCAGGGACACCTTCCACTATCCCAAGTTTCTCCAAGCCCCCATGTCCAGCTTGGCCTTGAATATTTCCAGGACTGGGGCATCCCTGCCCTTTCTGGGCAAACCACTCCACTTCCTTCCCACCCTCAAAGACTTGGATTTTGTTTTCATCTGAAGTAGAGGCCATGGAGTCACCACATCCCATTTTTGTGGTGGCTTTCTGGTCTGCACTGAATTTATGGATGTTAATTAGTGAAGTTCAGAACGGCTGCAGCAGCACAGATCCATAACCCTGCTGAGGCTGATCCATGTCCAGGGCTGGTGGAAGGGGTGGGTTCAGCCCCCCACCAGCTTGGGGAAAGTAAAATGTAAATCCACACGCCAGCACCAGAACTCTTGAGGAGAACTTGGTATTATTCATGTCTAAAATGGCCCAAACCGTGTGAATGAGCAGCAATGACCTGGTTCTATTAAAAAGAAAAAAAAGCTGTACAGAAAAACCTACTTGAGCTGTTTTAATTGATTGTTCAGTCACCTGCAAATGATGCCCCTGGCTATGAAATGCAAATTGGCCTCAGATATTCTTGTTCCTGTGAGGAGAACGAGGGCTGGTGTATTGGAATCTCAATAAGCTTGGCTTGAGGAGCCTCTCCTCTTCACAGAGTTATTTCTACAATTTGAATATAGAGATTATTGTATAAATTATATATTTTTAACGTAGATGTAGCATCTGTGTGCATTCTCCCTTTGGTGTCCATGGCAGGAAAACTGTGAAACCAGAGACAGGACTCTGCCACCGTTTATTTTCCAGATTGTCCCCTCAAATCCTGGGATATTTGCTGCATGTTTGAGCTTTTGGAGTATTTTCTCCAATCAGACCTTAAGTTATCTAAATGATAATGTTGTTCTTTCCTCCTTTGAGAGACAATCTGATATTAGAATCTAATTTCACAATCTAATATGTCTCTGTCAAGGAGATATTTCCCTTTAAGCTGTGCTCCCTTACGTTACCCTCCATCATTTTTTCCCAACTTCAGCTCATTCATCAAACATTTATATGCAGTTTATGCACCTATTTACTCATTACTTAGCCAAATTTTACACCCTTAACTCATCCTTCAGTCTTCAAGTATTTACCCTCAAGGCTTACTGTAGCTCAGAATGTGATTTGACTGCTAGTGAAGAAGAAAGATTAATTTTTTTTCCCATTTATGTCACCATAACTATATTAGAACATTACCTGTCTTATTTATCCAGTGTCAGTGCGTGGAGAATGATGAAAAAAAGAAGAACAGAAATTGGTCTGTTGGGCTCGTGTTGCACTTTGGGCAGAAGCTGGTAATCTGAAGTGACATCCAGCTGAAAAAACAGCAAAGAGCAGTGGGCCAGAATTGCTGTGGCCAGATCCTATTTCCTTCCTTGCACTCTGGCTGTTGGAGAGGCAGAGGAATAATTGTGGTCTGTGGGGCAGAACCCAAAGAGTTCCCAAATACGGATTTCTGAGTACAGGTGTGCGTGGACACCTGGGTGGTAAAGTGAATTGCTGCTGCTTTGAGAGAATGAGCCAAGCCCAGCCAGAAAATAACAATAATCGGTGTTTTTCACACCTCTGAATTAACATTTCTGCGTTCCTTTTGCTTCACTTGGGAAAACAGAGCATTTTGTTGCTTCAGTGCTGCTCAAAGGGCTCTGTGGGTGTGAATCCTCTGCTCTGGCTCTGTGCTCCTGCCCTGTCCCAGCCCTGTTAGAGGAAATCTTTGTTATTGACCCCAGCAGCGTGTGAGCTGTGCTGAGCAGCCCAGTTTATTGATGTCATTCATGCTGAGCAGCCCAATTATTGATATTATTCGTGCTCTTGAACCAGGGGGGCTCCTGGGCAGCTGTCTGCTGGGGGAAGCGTGCCCAGCCCTCAGGTCTGGTGCTCTGGGGTGTGCTCAGGGAAGGGAAAATGGGATTTCTCTGGAACTCTGCGAACCTTTATTCCGGGCTGGGAACAGGTGTTTGGGGGGAGTGGTGTGTGGGCCATCTGCCAGCCTTGGATGTGTTGCTGAAACCCCAGCCTGAGGCTCTGGGGATGAAGGGAGGGAGCTTCTGTCAGTTCTCTCTGGTTTTAAATCACATTTTTTTCAGGCATGAGGCAGTTTTAATATTTCTCCAAGAATATCTGGTAGAAATGATGGGGCCGTATAACACAATTTTTCAGGCAAAGGGAGATGCTCTCTCCCACAGGTGTTGTCTCTCTGCTGGGTTCCCCTTCCCACGTGTGTTATTCCACATTTTTTTACCTCTGCCAGAACCCAGCAGCTCCCAGAGCCTTTTCCAGCCTCCAGCTCCCACTGGCACCTTCCAAACTCTGCAGCAGCCCCAGACTTTTGGGTTTGTCACCACCCCCAAGGTGCCAAACCCACCCCTCCAAGCTCCCTTTGAGCTTCTCCTCAAATATCATGATTTCCTTCCATAAACTCCCAAGGCAATAAAATGGCCGGAATTCACAGCCAAAAGAAGCACAGAGAGTAAAATCAATTTTCAGTGGCCGCTCTCATTAGGACTCTCAAACTCTGGCCAGGTGTTACCTGCATTTATTTATCCCTATTTATTCCTCCTGGCAGTTGCTGCACGTTCTCGTTGCTCCAGTGGTTTTCCTGGCTGCCTCTGCCTTGGTTCAGTTTTGTGTTGCAGTTGTTCCCTGTGGTTTCAGGGGTTTTGTTCTTCCCTTTTCTCTGCAGTCCCTCGTGCTGAAAAAAGCATCACCTGCTGCTCTGGGCTCACTCACCTGGGCTGAACGGGGAGAAATAGGCTTAAAAAGAAGGGAAAGGCTGTAAAACTTCACAGGTGTGGTACTAAAACCTCACCCCTGACAGCTGGATTTTAAATCTGGACAGGGCTGTGATTTATTTACTTATTTATGTGTTGATTTTCAAAGCAGAGACTGCCCTGCCAAGCTCCCAGCTGACTAAAACTGTGACTTTCCCTTCCCAAAACCAGTAAATAAAAGGGAGAACGTGGTGTCAGCACTGTCAGTCTTGTCCCATATAAATTTTAACAGCATATTTAAAGAAAAAAACCAAGAGGGATGCAGGCCTTTATGTAAAAGATGGTGAGTCTAATTTCATGTTTTTGTTTTCCCCTACAGAAAAAGTTGCTGGAGAAAGCACGTTATTAAAAGTTGAGGAGAAAGAACATTATGGGCTTGAACAGAAGAACATTCTTCCGGGATGGACAAGTAGATGTCAGATGAATTTATTTTCCCTCATTTTATTTATCTGGAAAAGGATGAATAAACCCACCACAGAATGTTGGCTACAAACATTTTTCTGGGATATCTTTAGGAAAAAGAAAAGCGTTTAAAAAGTAAGTGAGAACAATTATAGCTCTAGTTTAGTTTTTCTATCTTTTAGAGGACACTGCATCATAAATAAAAATGTTTAAACAATTTCTAAGGTAACAGTAAAAGTTCAAAGATTCAGAAATAACTGGGCTCCTTTTACATATTTGCACTTTTTGTTCAGATTTTTCCATTTGTTTGAGTTAAAATAGCCTTAAAGTTGTTCCTTTAGTACAAAGCTTTTTATATATCTTTGGGTAAGATCTTTATCTTCTCAATTTGGAGGTTTTGATCCCTTGTAAAACACTGGCTATAAATGAGAAAATATGGTCCTTTCAGTGGTGACCTGGGAAGGGAACTTTAAAATGCTCTGTTAAACTTCAGAGCCTGAAATTTCTAAAAAGAAAGATAAATAAGAGAGCTGGGGAGTGCAAATAAAAGAGTGAGAGGTTTATGCTGCTGGCTGCCAGGAATGCTGAATGCATTCAGGCTGGGGGGAAGGAACAGCAATGAAACACCAGGCTGCAAATCCATGAAGGGGTTTTGTGGGAAGTACAGGGACTAATCATTCTTGTCAGGCTTCAAATGTAAATGAAGGTGTTGTGGGGATGAATCCCAGAATCCCAGACTGGTTTGGGGTGGGAGGGACATTAAAGCTCATCCAGTGCCACCCCTGCCATGGCAGGGACACCTCCCACTGTCCCAGGCTGCTCCAAGCCCCAGTGTCCAACCTGGCCTTGGGCACTGCCAGGGATCCAGGGGCAGCCACAGCTGCTCTGGGCACCCTGTGCCAGGGCCTGCCCACCCTCCCAGGGAACAATTCCTGCCCCAAAATCCCGTCCATCCCTGCCCTGTGTCAATGGGAAGCCATTCCCTGTGTCCTTTCACTCCATGAACAACAAAACCTCCTCAAAAAATCAATTCACCAATGGCATTGCTGTCCAGCAAAGCTGGGATGTATCCCAGGGAAGCTTCCACCAGATCATGAGACAGCAGAAGATGAGAGACCTTGATGCTCCCTCTTCTAGGAGTGTGCCTTCAGCTGTCCAAAGTTGGGTGCATGGGGATGCCATTGGTGAGTTCATTTTTTTGATGGCGTTTTGTTGTTCATGGATGAGCAGGGATTAAACAAATTGAACGTAAATCCTGGGAAAAAAGGCAGTGGGAGAAGCAGAGCCTGCAAATCCCCTCTGGAAGAGCCATGCCAAAGGGACAAGGGGCTCCAGGCTGCCTGGGAAATTGGTGGGAGGGACTCTGAGTCATGGCAGGAAATGCAATCCTGTAACAAAGCTTTGGCATATTGATCCACAAACATCACATAAGTTCCATTAACATCACAGAACATTTTCTCACTTTGCAGGGATTCTGTCCTTGTGTCCAATCTGAATGTTTACATCCAGCCTGGCACCAGGAGCATCCCCACCTGGGCAATTCTTCCCTGCTCAGGGGCTGCTTCCCCAGCACACAAAGCTCTGGGGTGGACGTGGCTCGTGTTTAGTTCTGGAGTTGGTTCTGCCATGACAAATCCCTCTCATTTTCACTTGCTCATATTTGTCGAGCAAGTGGGAATCCAAAATATTGCGAGAATTATTTTCAAGCCGAGCGTTTGTTTTGACAGTATTGAAAAAAAAAAAAACAACAGGGGGAAAAAGCAGAGATATTATCCTGTGACAATACATCCTTTCATACCTGAGAGGCATCGACTCACAGCAGAGCCATTTGCAGCTCTTCACACGCCTCAAAAATTGTTTACAAGAACAAGGAACCACTGCCAGGCTGCTCTGTGAAATCCTGAGGATTTTTTTCCCCCTGTAAAAATCGTTCCATATTCAGGATGGGGTGGGTGGAAGGTGGCTTTGAACAATCTCTGTGCTCCTGCTTTGCAGGTCCTGTCAATAAAAGCAGAGCAGATTTATGGACTGACTGCACAGCCCGGGACAGGAGTGGAATGCTCAACAGGGGATGAGATCACCAGAAATGAGCCCAGGAACTCCCAGTGCTCACAGATGACACAGAAGGTGCTCCAAAGGGTGGTAGGACA
Source organism: Nicator chloris (assembly GCA_013400495.1). Lineage (NCBI taxonomy): Eukaryota > Metazoa > Chordata > Aves > Passeriformes > Pycnonotidae > Nicator > Nicator chloris. Next base: position 43,603 of record WAAE01011496.1, on the reverse strand, counting down.
AGGGGGAACGGCCCTAAGATGTAGGAGGGGAAGTTTAGATGGGATTTTGGGAAGGAATTCCTTCCTGTGAGGGTGGGAGGCCCTGGCACAGGGTGCCCAGAGCAGCTGTGGCTGCCCCTGGATCCCTGGGAGTGCCCAAATCCAGGCTGGACGGGGCTTGGAGCAGCCTGGGACAGTGGAAATTGTCCCTGCCCATGGCAGAAGGTGGAATTGGATGACTCTGAAGTCCTTTCCAGCCCAAACCTTCTGTGATTTGGCGATTCTCTGTCCTTCAGGGAGGAGTTTGGATTCCCAGAGCTCCCATCACATTGGTGTCAGTTTGTTCAAAACAGAGACCCCTAAACCTTGCACTGGGTGTGGAATTGTCTTCAGCTGGGGGATTCTCCTCTCAGCAGCATGGGTGGATCCAGAGGTGCCAGCCTGAAGTCAATGAGATATTTCAGATTGATTTGGTCTTCAAATCCTACATCTGAATTTCAGTTCAGATTCATTGCATAAACACATCCCAAACGAAATGTGCTTTAAATGAATCCATTTGCTCCCGAAATCTCTATTTTTTTTTGTGATTTAAGTGCTTCCCAGTTTTAAATAATACAGAACCATCCAGAACGTGCCCCTTATGTTTGACTGGCTTTATCCCTGCATGTGCATGGCCCTGACCTTGGAGAAAATGCCAGTAAATGTTTAATAAATCCACAGGCCAGCCTGAACTGTAAGAATTGTTCCAATACACGGATCAATAGCACATGTTGGAACGCTGATATTAAATAGAGAGCTGCCTCAGTAATGAAAAAAACACATCAACTTTCTATGAAAAGCTGTTTTTTAGAGGCAGAGTGAGCCATAGATCAAGCTTTGACAAATTCTGCTGCTGTTGAATAGATTAATTTTTTGCTATCAGCCGCTGTTCCACCTGTAAGAGAGAAAAGAAAGGAATTTGTGCTACAGAGACAAAGAGATTTAAAAGGAGGTGAAGGAAGGCACAGCTCCAAACAGCAAAGTTTTGATTCAAAAGCCTAAACGCTGGTGCATCATAAATTGTAAATTGTGTTTATTTCTGCTCAGTGATAATTTCTGTTTTAGGAGAAAAAGGCTTGCTTTTGTATTTCTCACCATCTGAGAAAAAAAATAATCCACTCCTGCTGTCTTTTTGCAGACGGAATTCCATTAATTCGCAAATCCGTGAAATTTCATTTCTTCACAAGAAGAAAATAAATGGTAAGATACTAAAATGTGAAATTTCGGTGCCCCTCCTGCTGCTTTGCCCCAGCAGCACACGGCTGTGGAGCCCTCAGCTGGCACTTGGGTCTTCGGGGGGAAAAGTGGGAGTGAGCAGCTCTGACAGAGCCCAGAGGGATCCACAACCTCTGGAGTGGGACTGAAACTGCAAACTTCCTGTTTTTCCTCACAGAATCCCAGAATGGTTTGGGTTGGAAGGGACCTTAAAGCTCATCTCATCCCACCCCTGCCATGGCCAGGGACACCTTCACTGCCCCAGGTGCTCCAAGCCCCGGTGTCCAGCCTGGCCTTGGGCACTGCCAGGGATCCAGGGGCAGTCACAGCTGCTCTGGGCACCCTGTGCCAGGGCCTGCCCACCCTCCCAGGGAAAAATTCCTGCCCAGTACCCCATCTAACCCTGCCCTGTGGCAGTTTGAAGCCATTCCCTGTGTTCTGTCCATCCATCCCTTCTCCAAAGTCTCTCTCCATGTTTCCTGCAGCTCCTCCAGGCCACCCTGAGCTCACCCCAAAGCTTCTCCTCTCCACCTGAACAATCCCAGCTCTCCAGCCTTTCCTCCCAGCAGAGCTGCTCCAGCCCTCTGCTCATCCTGGAGCCTCCTCTGGACTCACCCCAGCAGCTCCAGGTCCCTCCTGTGCTGGATCCAGGGCTGGGGCAGCTCTGCAGGTGGGGGGAGCTCTCAAAAATCAATTCTCAAATGTTACCAATGATCAAAAGCGTTTTGAAGTTTGTTGGTCCTGGGTGGTGCCTTCCTGCCCTCTTGGCAAAAGGAGGAGGAGTGTGTCTGAGGTGTAACCCTATAAAATGCTGCGTGTTCCCCCTCCTGCTGACAATGATGTCACATCACGGGACAATGTGTTCTGAATAATACCTGATATTAAATTATTCATCCCCTCCTGCATGATCCCATTGTCAGTGACCTCAGTGGGGCCCTGGCTGCTCTTTTGTGCTGCCTCCCTGCTCTGTCACCTTCTCTGTCTCCCTTCCCAAGCCTCCCTGGCAGGTCGGGCAGCACCAAATGTCCTCTGAGAGGCAATTTTCACCCAACAGGTGCAATAATCACCATTTTCCCAGTGGTTTCCTGACGTGTCTGCCTCCACGGTGAGATCAGTTCAAATTCCTCCTATCCCCCTGCCCACCAGCTGTGGAAAACAGAATTATCTTTGTGCCTCCCTTTTGAAAATTTGGCCATCAGCCCATGGTGTCTCCACGGCAAATCCCCCCTCAGAAGTCCCCAAAGTGCACCAGCTAAGCACAGGCAGCCAAAATATCTCCCCAAATGTGAAATAGGATGCTAAGGTTATGTCAACAAATCCAGGACAGAGGATAACTCTTCCTATAGAGTAACTGTATCATAAGAGCAGCCACGAACACAAATATCTTGTGTTTCCAAACCTTGGAAACACAAGATACTTGAAATCTCACTTGATTGAGATGATTTGTGCTAAAGCAATTTCTCCCCAAGAAATGTGGATCTAATTTGCCAACTGTGATTTGAAAGAAGAAATATATATATATATATATA
>WAAE01011496.1:0-35050 GCA_013400495.1 Nicator chloris | reverse complement strand
GCTGACCCTGAGTGTGAGCCCAGAGCTGAGTGACCCTGAGTGTGAGCCCAGAGCTGAGTGACCCTGAGTGTGAGCCCAGAGCTGAGTGACCCTGAGTGTGAGCCCAGAGCTGACCCTGAGTGTGAGCCCAGAGCTGAGTGACCCTGAGTGTGAGCTCAGAGCTGAGTGACCCTGAGTGTGAGCCCAGAGCTGACCCTGAGTGTGAGCCCAGAGCTGACCCTGAGTGTGAGCCCAGAGCTGAGTGACCCTGAGTGTGAGCTCAGAGCTGCACCCTGGGCAGCACAGAACCTGGAAAACATCAAAGCTCAAACTTAAGGCATCAGTGGCAGTGGTGGAGCAGTGTCAGGGCCAGTGTCACACCATGCTCTCAGAGCTGGCTCTGCATGAGCAGGACAGTTCCACAGCTCTGGAGAAGGTCACCCCTGCCCAGGACCTGCTGCCCAAGGCACCTCCTCACCCCCTGGGAACTCAGCCTCACCCAGAGCCAGGGTGACCAGGGGAGGTGGAGCTGGTCTGAGGCAGGACATTGGTGTCATTTAGTGTTTGTAGATGGCCAAAACCTTGTCCTTCCACCCCGTGAAATGTTCTCCTCCTCCTCCTTAGAGAAGAGATTTTTAGGACTGGAATGTTTGAACTTCCATACAGGTCTATGGATTATGGCCACCATAATGAAGAACGGTGCTGAATGCTCCTTTTCCATCTTGTTATTCCTTCCTTTTTAAGTGTTTGTTATCTTCAGAGTGGATGATGTCTTTGGAGAGGATCAGCACACAGAGGAGTCTGTTATCACTCTTTAACCCTGTGAAAAACACCTCCATTCTGAACAAAGCCACCTTGCCTTTGATGTCCCTGGGAGTCCTGTGGAAAACAGGAGCAGGTGAGACACCAGAGCAGAGCTGCTCCCTTTGGAAGTGTGAATCCATCAAACAAAACCTTTGGACATTGTTTTAAATGCTGAAAACAAAGCAGAGCCCTGATGGGGGCACATTGCTTTGTGGAGTTAATTCGGGGAGTTCTCAGATCTTTGGTGGGTGAACAGAAATCCTTTCTTGGAATATTACTGTGGAGATGCTTCACTTTTACACCCCCCACAGAGGAGGATTTTGTCACAAAATTCCACATCCCAGATGCTGGATAAAAGCAGGGATGCTGTGAGTGCCCACAGATGAGGCAGCTCCAAAATGCCTTTTTTTTTGTTCATGTGTCATCCATCATTGTAAGAAGTTTGAGGATTTTTTTCAAACATTGTATCTTTGAATCACTATTAAATTATAGCCTGGTCATAGACTGGACACGAGGATGTTGGTGAAATAACCTATGGATAATGCAAGGATACTCATCCAGGTGCCTTACGTAGGTCTGGCTGTGCCATCTCTGGAATTTAATTTGAAACCTTAACTTTACCTAGAATTTTTTACAGTAATGCTAACAATTACTATAAGCACAGAAACTAATTTCACTGACAGGAAGAAATTTGGCTTCACTATTTATTTTCTTTTATCTAATGCAAAGTGTTTTTTGAAATAATCTTAGAAATTCCTTGTGTGAAGTAGCTCCGGGCAAAGATAAAACAAAGGTGCAGTTCTGCTACATTTAACAAGCAGAGAAATGCTTTATGAGTATAAAGAAATGATTAATGAATTTCTTATATTTTATTTTAAGTGTGTCTCATTATGAGGAGAAATAACAGAACAGACTGACACTTTTCCCTTTTTATTAAGTCAAAATTTATATTAAGTTTTAAAGATCCATTTTCACCTGGAACTGGCTTTAAAATGATGCTTTTAATTCCTCGAGTTTAATTGTTGCTCTATGAATATTTGAATTTAATCCCTGCTGGAGAGGCAGAGGTCCAGGACAGCAAGAGGTGACCCTGAAAGAGAGGGAAAAGCCAGCACAGAAGCTTTAGCTCCTTTCACAAGTTCAGACACATTTGCAAATAATTATTTTCAGCATCTGCCTGCTGCATCCGAATCTGTCAGATCAACCTCTTCTCAGCTTGTGTGGAATCACAGTTCCTGCTCCCAGGTGAAGCCTCATTAGCCTTCACAAAACAATACCAACAGGAAATGTCTGGGATGATGGGACTGCAGAGGTGTAAAACTGCTGGTGCAAACACAGATACCTGACAAGCCATTAATGAGATCATTAAAAACAAGCAAAAATTCAATTCCATCTGAAAATACGAGGCTTGTAAAATGCTGAAAAATACATCAAAATGCTGTTACGTGGCTAAAAATGCTCAGGGAGTTTTGCATCCTAATGTGGAGCATTGATTGACATGGAAGTGAAGGAAAAATATCAATATTAAATCAAATGGAATGGCAGGCTGTAACTTCTCCCATCCGTGGGAAGATTTCACGTGGGGATTGTACAAGTATTTCGATGGAGGTGCACAAAAATCCCCTTAGGGAGACAGAGGTGCAGAGGCTGCAGGTTTGCTCATGCCCAAAGCTACAGTGAGAGTGAAAATGCAGCCTTGGCAAAGAAATTGCTCAGTGAATTTTGTCAGGGAATTGTATTTTTGGAAATATTGCTGAAAGTGTTCAAGGCCAGGTCGGACGGGGCTTGGAGCAACCTGGTCTGTGGAAGGTCCCGTGGCAGGGGGGGAACTGGGTGGGCTTCAAGTTCCTTCAAACCCAAACCACTCTGGGATTTATGCTAACATTTTATGAAGTTCTCAGGAAATTTATCGGGTTTAAATGATCTGGAGTGTGACAAAGGGGATCTCTAATGCAAAAGCTTTAGATTAATGAATTTCTCCCACAGAATCATGGAAAAATTTGGGTTTGAAGAGACCTTAAAGCTCATCTCATTCCAAGCCTGTGCCGTGGGCGATTGCTGGTGCTCAGTGTGGAATTCCAGCTGGGTGGAAGGTGGGAATCAGCTCCTGTGCAGCTCCTTCCCACCCCAAGGGACAGTGCCCAGGCTCTGGATCCATCAGCCCCCGTTCGACGCCCGCCTCGTCCGTCATCCCTCGGCAGACTCCTGCAGCTAATCTTCCCATTGATTTTGGCTTAGGAACACCTGGAGCCCTTCAATCCCTCATAAAATCTGAGGAGCTCAGTTTTCGAGCCGTTTAACTCCTTTGGAGGCAGAGCTTGTTTATTTTCTGAGGAGCAATCGAAGAGCTCTGCTGGTTCCTGAGTAAAGGCGTTGGAGGGACGAGTGAAAACCGAGCCAAAATCCATCCAACCACACCGAGTTCCAGCCCTGCAACTGGGGTCGTTTGGGCTACCATGCACCTGCCTCATTTTCTTCCCCTCCTTTTCCTTCTCGTTCATTTTCCCAGTTTAACTTGGGAGAAAAAAAATCCATCTCTCTTCCTGACTCTGTGTTTCAGGACACTGCCATAATCCAGTACCGCTCCACACATCCTGGTGGATCCAGGTGGGAAGGAATGCCAAACTTTCTGATTGCCCTTCCAGTTGTTTTTCCCGTGTCCCCTTCTGTTATTTTGTCCCCCCTACTCCAGATCCAGATGTTTTGTCCAGGACTCCTGGCAGATTTGCTGAGGAGAAGCCAAGGTGAGACAAAGCAAGAGGTGCAAATTTGGGGGGATGGGGTGTGCAGGTGGGGTCACCCTCCTGTATCCCATGCCAGGGGCCCTGGAATCCTGCTCAGTTCTTCAGGAATGGCAGAAATGACCAAACAACAAAGGCACTTCAACAGCAAAAACATCAAGGAACTTTTGTCTGGGTAGAAATCGTTAATGGGATGGGGAGAAGGCTGAGGTATGGAAATGGAAAAAAAATGGGGATAGTTCACATTTCCAGATATTTATTTACTTTTATGTTCTCTACCTTTAAATAATGCCATTACTTTAGTAAAAATGATGTTTTATTTAATTGAGTCCCTTGCAGAAAGCCTCGAATATTTAATTGCATAACTGATAAGCCCAAATCTCTGTCAGATAATGTCTCACTTTTCTATTTATTTAAATGATGAAAGATGGATGTTTTATGACTAAGATGATTTAATGACTTTTTCTTTTACATTTTCTTAACCAGGATGACATTTAGACAAGGGAAGGGAAAAAAAAGTCAGACCAGCCATCAATAAATGGTTTTATTGGTTAAATTTCAATGTTATTTTTAAGCAAATAATGAATTACTTTGACTAATAACTGCAGAGCCAGACATGATTCATTCTATAATTAGCTTGACAGTCACCATCAATCCTGCAGTTTTGTTCAGCTGATTATAGAATCTTGTCTCCTTTTCCCACATAACATGTTCCCAAGTTGCATCCCATGGAACAGGAGGTTCCTGAGGATTCTCCAAGCAAATCTTTGGCAATTACAGCTCTCCAGCCACTGGGGGTGAGCACCCAGCCCTGAGATTGAGCCTGGAGCCAAAACATGGGGCATATTGAGAACATTGACAGTCTGGGAGATCTTTCAGCATGGATCAGGGCAGTTTTTGTAGGAGAGTTAAACCTGGAAGCTTCAGATGGAAATCAACCTCTCCTGGAGAACCGAGCCCAACCAAAGCACCTGCAGTGGTTGGGCAAAGGCTCAGGGGGACTGAGGTGACATCACACAGCCTTTGATCACAGCTCTGAGGAGAAGAAATTACCTTGGGTGAGAAGCTTTGGCACGTTGCAGGTCAGGCAGGTGGGAGATTCCTCAAATGAAGAATCCAAATGAAGATTCCCACCTTTCAGCAAAACAACTCAGTCTTGGCAAGAGAAGAGAGGAGAAGATGTCCCCAAGCTGTGCCAGGGGAGGTCCAGGCTGGAGATCAGGAAGAATTTACTCATGGAAAGGATGGTCAGGCATTGGGAGGGGGAGTTGAAGTCTCCATCCCTGCAGGTGTCCAAGGAATGCCTGGACGTGGCTCTCAGAGCTCTGGGATCAGTCACAGGTTGGACTTGATGATCCTGGAGGATATTCCATCTGAAATAATCCTATAATTCCATACCCAGCAACAATGCCAAAGATGTGAGAAGATGTGGGGATTTGTGCATTTGGGAAAATGATTGTAACTCTTCCACGAATTTATTTACTTTCATTTTATGAAAATACAGCCACGTCCACTGAGATGCTACAACTCCTGTAGATAAAATGCATTATCTCCCTTTGCTCATACTCCCAGGGAGAAATCCTTGGAAGCTTCCTGGGTTTCCCACAGCAGCTTGCAAAGTGCTCATCCTATGGACGTGTCAGAGAATAAACGTCTATTTTCCAATTTAAAAAAAAAAAAAGAGTACAAACCTATTGCTGTGTGTGAATAGCATTTAACACCTGAATTTGGGTGTTGGGAAGCCAGCTCCCACTGCTCCCTCTGCAAGAAGAAACTCCTCTTGTAACAAGCGGTTCGGAATCCTCGCGGTGGTTTTATTCTGCACTTCACGCTTGCGCTTGCTGACAGATTTAGAGCTCTTTGTGGAAGCAATAATTGGCCTGGAAACGCACCTGGCAGGCTTCCCCAGGAAGGAGCAGGAATTGCAGTGCCCCAGGCCGTTCATTAACTGCTGGAACCGGTGGGAGGTGGTGCCAGGGCTGCCGTGCCCTCCCGGGAGCGCTGGGAGCCCGCGGCCCTCTCTCCTCCCTGGAGCTTTGTGGGACCTGCTGCAAACGGTCCACAGAGGTCTGGAATGACAGGACATGGGGATTGTGGGTCTCATTTCAGCCTCCCGGGCTGCTGCTGGTTCTCTCGGGCAGCAGAGAGGCTGTGGAAGAGAGAAGATTTTCCCAAAACATATCCCAGGAAGCTGAGAGGAGGTGGTTGGGTGTTTTTGCGCGGTCTAGGTTTTGAACGTGGGACCTTCTGTGTGCTGGGCAAACGTGTTAACCACTGCACAGGCTTCACCAGCAGCTCTGGGGGACAGAGGTGACATCACACAACCTTTGATCACAGCTCTGAGGAGAAGGAATTACCTTGGGTGAGAAGCTTTGGCACGTTGCAGGTCAGGCAGGTGGGAGATTCCTCAAACGAAGAACCCAAATGAAGATTCCCACCTTTCAGCAAAACAACTCAGTCTTGGCAAGAGAAGAAAAGAAGCTTTGAGAAAAACTTCTCTCTTCCACAGCCTTTGTTCTGCCCGAGAGCACCAGCAGCAGCCCGGGAGGCCGAAATGAGGCCCACAGGGAATGGCCTGGTGCTGACAGAGGGGAGGTCTGGGTGGGATACTGGGAGGGAATTGTTCCCTGGGAGGGTGGTGGGAGCCTGGCACTGGGTGCCCCGAGGAGCTGTGGCTGCCCCATCCCTGCCCCATCCCGGGCTGGGCGAGGTTTGGAAGATCTTGGTCCATGGAAGGTGAATCTGTGATGACCCAAGAGTCCTGGAGTGTCCTTTGGTGCAGAGGAGAGTCCAGAGGAGCTGAGCTGATCCATCTCCATGGAAGGATGCCCAGGATGGCATCCATCCTGCAGCACTTCTCATTCTTTTTCAGGAAAGGAGTTGTCAGGACAGACTTGACCAGTGGGAAAGGCATTCAGCTGGGTTTTGGGGTTGTTTCATTTTGATTTTTGGGGGTTGTTGTTGTTGTCATTGTGTTGCTTTTATTTTTATTTTTTTTTTAATTTCAAACTGTCCCTTTTCTCTCAAAACCATAAAATCTCTTTTCATAAATTCATAGAAACATGCTTCAGGAATTGAATGTAATGGGGTCATATCCTGGCTGTTAATATTCATGCTTAAGCCTGGATTTGGAGATATTTCCTAAAATAAAACCAGAAAACTGCACTTTTGGAAGAGTTGTTAATAATACAGAAGGAGTAAAATCCGTCCCACTTGAGTTATTGATGTGGAAAGTTCCCACCTGAAGAAATATTCCTGAGGAAATTCAAAGATCCTGGAAGAAATCATAAATAGGTAATATTTAGATTTATTGTCAGTTGTATGGAATTGATACCTAAGAAACTAAAAAGCATCCTCTGTGCAATCATCAGATCTTTTTGAAGTGGAGAGAGATTGGATAGAAGTCAGTGGGAGGATAAGAATAGAATGATTATGTAAAACTGTTTTGGAAGGAAAATGAAGTGCTTTTTCCATCCGAGACATCCCAGTTTGTTCCGTTCACCGTGGTTCTCTTTCCTCTGGAAAAAAAAAAAAATCTGATTATATTCCTTATGCCTGTTTTCACTCACGGAAGGTAATTTTTGGAAATTAATTTCCCTCATTAGGTTGTATAACTCAATACTAATTTACTGAAATGATCTGAGAAAGGAGAGGTAGGCTCATCTTCAGATATTAAAGTGTTTCAGTAAGAATCCCTGGAACTTTATTATTCCTGTCAGCCTGGGGAATTTGGTTAAGGTCTGGTTTGAAGGATGGGCTATGAAATCCCTAATAAACATCTCTGCCCTGGAACACTTAAATGTTTTAAGGCTGCTCTAATATTCCTCTCACAGATGTGCTACTGAATGAATCAAAACTGAGCTTATACCCTTAGGTTAGGCCCTGTCTCAAACTCAGACTAAAAGTCCTTATTCAGGGAAATAATTTATGAAATATAACTCATCCTGAAGTGCTTCTGAAACCTCTATCCCTGTAACTAAAGCATAAGTAAATAATAAAAGCCCAGGATTAATCCAGATGGTCTTTTTGGTAATTTGATGTTTTTCAGAAGGAAATAAACAAGGGAAATTACACTTGGGCTCTTTGGGAGTGGATCTTGCTTAGCAAAGTCATGTGCATTAAATTATAATATAATTACTTGTGGAAAATATAGATATTCCAATAGCTGGTTCAGGCAGTAAAACTATAGTAAATTAAAACAGAAATAGGAATTCATAATTTATTCAAGCCAACAATACAAAATCCATTCCCTCCTTAAATCTCAGTAAATAAACCGTGGTTTTCCATGGGTTTTTTCCATAACGTAACAACAACAAAAAAAAAAACCCAACAAAAACAAACAAACAAACCAACCCCAAAAATGAAAACCCACAACAAACATAAAACCAGATATTATCACCATTATAAGGCAGAAGAATGGCAGGTTAAAACTTGAGGTCTAAAAGTCAGTATCAAAGTGGAGATGTTGATTAATGATCTTAAAACACAGGAAATAATGACAAAGCCCCCAGAAAAGCAGGTTTTGCTGAATATGATTTTCAGTGGAAGAAACGAAGCCACAAGTGGAGAGCAGAACATTAAATAAATATAAGTGAGGAGAACTGGGAATAGAAAAAAGTGCAAGACAAGTTGGTGTGTTCCATAAAACATGAACAAATGCTTAGCAACATTTTCCAGCTAAAAAGGGGGATTTTGTTGAGCAAGTACAGGTGAGGGATGTCTGTCCCTGTGCATTTGGAAATCAGCAGCACAGATGGGCAATACATTTATGTGTTTGTTACATCCATGCACAAACACATTTGTATATGGACCAAAAAACTCCCAAATTCAACTTACTAGACAGAATAAAAAGAAATAAACGCAGAATTTTTGGTTTTTAAAACCTTTAACTGGACCACAATTTTAACCAAAAGGGTTTTTTAGTGATATTTTGAGGGATTCTGTTGCTGCCTCATTGTTAATCTTCAATCTGGGCTGAAAAAAAACTCAAATAAAAATATTGTTTTGCATATTTGCTGCTTTAAGTAACACATCCAGCTTCCTTCTAACCTCTTGCCTTGCTTTTGGCTGCTTCATCAATACATAAAAGCTTCCCTTGAACATTTTAGCAGTTGTTAAAGAAGCCAGAGAGATAAAAGAAAGTTAAAGGACATGCAAAAGATTGAATTACGGCGTTTCCCAGCATTTGGATGACAAAGTTTGACCATTGTGAGGAATAAATCAATTTGCAGGCAGTGTGGCCAGCGAGCTGAGGCTGGAGCTGAAACTGCTCCACTGGGAAATGTGCTCAGAGATAAAAAGAGTCATATTTCTTATTTTGTGTGGAGAAACATGGAAGGGATTTTTAGAGACCAGGAGATATGCAAAGATTTACCAGGAAAATGAGAAGGGAGAAGAGAGCATGTATCCTAGTTCTAAAATTTCCCAGTTACCATTCTAAAGATATTTCCCATTATTTGGAATTTGAAGTGAAATTTGTGCATCAGTTACAAAAATTTGGTTATTTAAGAATCAGGACAAGGCCTCATATTTATTGGTCTACGGTATTTTAATTTTAAAGGAATTCTGGGTTCCCATTGAAGAGTCCCACGATTAATGATTGGAATTGATGATCTCACAGTCAATGTTTCTATGAAACGAGGAGCACCATGAGAAGCTGAAGGACATCCCCTGGTGCTACTGGAACCAAGAGCAAATGGCAGGGACTGCTGTGGAACTTCTGTTTGTTGTCCAAGGTCCCAAAGTGTCCCTGGAAGGAGTGTCCTGGAGAAGGTTTGGAAATCTGGTGAGTGCTTTATAACGCGAGTGGAAACTTCCCTCTTTCTTATCCCCTCACGTTTTCTCCTTCCCTTTTTATTCACCAAGAATCCCTAAACGATTGCAGATGTTCCTAATCCTCCTCAGAGTCATTCTCTGCCCTCAGCAAGGTTTTGTCACAAAAATGAAGAGTTTCATCCACCATAATCACTTCTCAAATGGCAACCACTCCATTTCCTCAATTTTTGGGGCGACCCCTCCATCTCCTCCACCTTTGAGGCAACCCCTCCATCTCCTCCACCTTTGAGGCAACCCCTCCATCTCCTCAATTTCTGGGGCAACCACTCCATCTCCTCAATTTCTGGGGCGACCCCTCCATCTCCTCCACCTCTGGAGCCTTCTGTGATGGTGGGAACAGGAGATTGTCCCCTGCTGCAGCCTCAGCAGCCTGGAAGGAGGGGAATGGTGATGGAAATGCAGCTTTTAAAAGTTCAGTGTGGTTAGTCAGGCTGGGGGCTGTCCTGCCCACTTGCTAAGTCAGGCACGAAGGTTTATTTTCTGTTGTTTGATCAGCGTGAATCAAACCTGAAAAGGACCAAACTCAGGAACAGCACAAATCAATTGGTGTGGTTCTGGCTGTAACGAGAGAGACAAAAAGCAAGGGGGGCCTTTTTTATCCTGCTCTCCATTTCAGCTGAGTGTGTGCTGCTAATTGAAACCCATCTCCTGGGCTCCAGCTGGAGCTGTTCCAGACACGAGCAGGGGGAGCAGAGGTAATGTCTGCTCAGATTTGTAAAGCTTTAACCTGCCTCAGACACCAAATGAGTCCTTTCATAGCACACGATCCATGGGAGCACTTACAAAGGAATTTGCACGTGTTGGAGTGCTCTTCCAGCCTGGCAGAAGAGCCTGAAAAATGTCTGGATAAAGGAATCTGGGAAGGAAGGAAGTAAAGAGAAGGGAGGGAGGGAGGGAGGGAGGGAGGGAAGGAAGGAAGGAAGGAAGGAAGGAAGGGAGGAAGGAAGGAAGGAAGGAAGGAAGGAAGGAAGGAAGGAAGGAAGGAAGGAAGGAAGGAAGGAAGGAAGGAAGGAAGGAAGGAAGGAAGGAAGGAAGGAAGGAAGGAATGCTCTGGGAAAAGGAGCCACCACTCTTCTCCCAACAGCAGCTCAGATTTGCTTCTTGGGATAGATCCCTGTATTCCTCTGAGAATAACAATTGGTGATTCCATAGGCTGTTCCTCTCTGATATCACAGAATTCCAGAATTATTTGTGTTGAAAGGGACCTCAAAGCCCATCCCATTCCACCCCTGCCATGGCAGGGACACCTCCCACTTTCTCAGGTTGCTCCAAGCCCTGTCCAGCTTGGCCTTGGACACTTCCAGGGATCCTAGCTTCTCTGGGAAACCTCAAATATCAGCATAAGAACTGTTTGAACCCTAATGCAGAGAAAGTTTTCAGGGTAAATGATGGTGCTGAGAGTGAGGGGTGTAGAAACCAACGTCCTCTGCATCCCAGTCTAAACGCTAACAGCACAAAACATCAAAGTTATACCCCCAAAAAGCTGTCTGGCTGCTATTTCTAAAAACCCACTGAACCATTCTGACTTCAGTTCTACAAATATTTCTCTCCTGATGTGTACATGGAGTTCATTAGTGACTGTCTGGGAGTAAAACCTTGAATATTTATCCATAGCCCGAAGCCCAGTAGTCACATTCAGTGAAATCATCTCCTAACTGTGCACTGGTTGTGGTTGCCCACATAATTGGGAGAGATGGTAAAATATTTAAGTGCTTCTAGTGAGCTTTGTGTCAAAGTTATTTCATCAGGAATTCATCTTTGGTGTTGTTACGGACCCGGCTGGAGCCCCTTTCCAGAGCACAGCCCTCATTTCAGCAGAGATGAAGAAATCTCTCTGATCAGCCCCCTCTGAGAGGAGATTTCCTGGGTTAATTGGACAAACAATGACATGTTGAAAAATTAAAGGGTTTGGCCATTCCAAAAATATTCTGAGGATGTTTTGCTTCCACAGTTTGACCTAAAAAAGTGCTTAACTTGCTGTGCTGCAATGTCATTTCTTTGGGAATTTTTAGTGCAGTTTGGAGTGCTCTGGATGTCTGATTCCAGCATGGCCTGTCAGTGCTCCAGGAGAGGGATATTATTTTCTCTCCCCAACTCTATTTCAGTTAAATTAAAGAATACCAGCTTACACTTCCAGCATGAAAACCATCGATACCCAAAATCGGGCAAATTCCTGTTCATGCTCCACTCAAGAGTTCGAGACCTAAAGGGAGCTGCAGTGGCACGAAATGAAAATGATGCCATTTATTCTAGGTAATTTCAGAAATAATCCAGTCAGCATATTTAGGTGTGTTCAGACAAGGTGATTTCAAAAGCAGAACTCCCCCCGAGCAAAATATTGTTCGGTGCAAGATGATCCTGCTGGGGTGGAGCCTTGTGGGTGCCTCAGAAATGTTACTGTCCCACGATGTTTACAATTGCTTTATCAGGTGGTTCTCATGTCTGGAAGAGGCGTGTGACACTTATTTTTAGATTCTGTCCTTTTCTCCCTCTCCTTGCAGCTCCCCCAATATCGGTGTTTCCTTAGAAACCCTGGCTGTCAGCTGGCATCATAAAAGTCTGAGATGACACCGAGCTGGCTTTGGGAGGAGGTGATTCTTGTGCAAACAACGTGTTTTCTATTGTTGGCTTTAATCCTCGTCCTGAAAACAATAATTTCAGTCCAGATTTAGGAGAGGGAGGGGCCCTTCTGTGCTTCCCTTTGCATTCCTGCTTGAGAGCGAGGAAAAGCTCATTGCTATGCAGAGGTAGAACCTTTTTTAAGCCCTGGGTTGATGCTGGATGGATGTGTTGTCATGAGAGCTGCATGCTGGGCTTGCATAACTCTTTGGAGGTGTTTATGTACGAGCTCTCCCAAGGGTGATGTTTTATCAAACCTTATTACCAAAGTGCTCTTCTCTGCAAGCCACCAGATACTTCGGGAGCATTAAAATGCAGAGTTGTGTCTGGTCAAGGATAAGCAGAGGCTGTGTTTCATATTCATGGGAGAGATAACTACAAGAAATTTCCAGAAGGTTTTGTAGGAGCTGCAGCTGCACTGTGCTGTGGTCACCTACAGGGATCTGTATTAGAATCCCAGAATAGTTTGGGTTGGAAGGGAACTTAAATCTCATCCCATCCCACCCCTGCCAGGGGCAGGGACACCTTCCACCATCCCAGGCTGCTCCAAGCCCTGTCCAGCCTGGCCTTGGACACTCCCAGGGATCCAGAAACCCCTGCCACATCCAGGGATTTCTGCTGCATCTTTTAGTTGCTCCTCTAACAAAAAATGCAGATCAGAAAGAATCAGAGGGAAATACTTGAGGAAAGGTCACTCTGCTGAGCTGCTTTGAAGCTCAGATAAAGGAGCAGTGATAATCCCATTACAGAGGAGCCACAGATGCTTTAATTCAACCCTACAAACCAGAGGAGTCCACAGGGAGCCTTCCCTGCCCTCAGGAAGTTTTTGAGCTGCAGGAGAAGGTGCTGGTGGCACCTTGAGCTGCCTCCTTGGGCACAGAGAAAAGGGATGGGATGGTGAGGATGGGGGAGACTGAGCGCATGGAGGTGCTGAGGAGGGACATCTCATTCCAGGGTGATCCAAAGCCTCACCTAAAGGAAATTGCAGCTTTATAGGCTTGAGTTTTTATTCATTTTTGGCTAATTTGGGCAGTGATGCTCTGCCAGCTCTGGTGAGAAGGGGCACTTGGTGCCTTGGCCTGCTTGAACCCCCTGAGGCCAAGGAGGAGAGTTTTATTTTCTGTTTGCAGAGTTCATTCTTCCCCCTCTGGAATCACAAAGCTCAGTTCTTTTGTGGGCCACGGCTTCGGGGCCTGGAGCACAAAACCTCTGCCAGTGTTACTAGGTCAGATCTGCTGTCCTCTATTTATGTTTATTTTATAACTGAGCAAGAAGGGTCAGGGCTGGTCTGTGGCAAAGGTCATTTTTCTGTGAGCAGACTGTGATGGACTGAGATACAAAAGGTGATAAAAGTTATCACTTTGAAAATGCCTGTGGTTAGAGTACAAATATTATGAATTCATTCCTTTTTTTGCCTTGAATTAAAACCCACCAAGTGCAGCTATCTTTGGTTGCCTTGTCTGACACGGCTTTGCCAGTCTGTAAATTCTCTTTCAAATTAGCAGCCCGAGTTTTCTTATCAACCCTTAGCCAGTTGCAATTACTGTCACTCTTTTCAGCACAGTTAATAGGTTTGTGCCAACCAAACTGAAACTTTTGTCAGGAATTGTGATTTTCCTGAGTGCCCTGAAGTTGCTGATATTGTTTTAAACATAAGAGCTCCTTTAGACATGGGGGTGACAAGCAGAGCCAAACTTTGTTCCCTGACTTCCCAAATTGCACTGGACAATCCAGCAAAAGCTGAGGGCGTGAAGGATTAGCTTTCCCCTCATTTTTGTGAGGGATTACATATATATATATTTTTTTTTTTTTAAAAGAATACAATTTAAAGGAGAATAAACAGAACATGCACAAAACAGCTTTTGAAAAATGTGTGGTACAAATGAAGGGTCTTTTGGGAATCACTGTGATGCATCTAAAATGCTGCTGAAAATGTTAATTAGTCCCATGTATCCTGTACAAAAGAGCAAGTTTTCTTAATTAAGAAATATATAGAACTAAGAAGAAAATAGATTCAGATGCCAGGCAGCTGGACTTGCCTTTCTCACTAATATTTTTTGGGAAAAGATCTTTTATGAGAGAGAATCCTATAGAGGTGCAGGTATTTCTTCTGACAGGAAAGGTGGTTTCAGATCTTTCCTGATGGAAGTATCACTAAGGATACCTCACATCTCTTCCTGGTGTTTCCTGCCAGTGAATATTTAGACATTTACCAGTTTGGGGCTTTTGAGGTCGTGGGCAAGGGATCTGTAACATCTCTGTGAGCTCACCTGCTCTGTAACCCAGGATATTTTGGGGTGGGAACCCCTGTCCTTAGGGCTGAGCCAGGCCTTGCCCTTTGCATGACAATTTCTGTAAAAAGTGATGTTTACAAGGGATTTTTTTGGAAAAAGAGCAAGTTTTCCTGATTTAAGAAGAACATCCCTGGTATGGGACACTGAGGCAGAAGAAGTGAGGGCTCCTTTGCCTCTTTGCTGCTTTTCTGTGTTCAGCTGTGGGAGGAGGGGTTTCTCAGAGGATTTTTTTGCTGAACTTGTATTTATATACAACACTGAGGGGGATTTTCGTGGTTTTTCCTGGGTTGTCCAAGCTTTTTGCCCCAGATGAACCAAAGCAGCAGTGAGACCTCTCGGGCCCTGTCGCAGTGCTCGGAGCAGAGTGGGAGAACAGCCCCAAAACCACCTGCCCATCATGTCCTTCCTCTGGCAGGGGCCAGGAGCAGATGTCCAGGGCCAGAATGTGACAACTGAGAGAGAATTCCTCTGGCTCTCCTCTCCCAGCTTCCCATAATCTGCTGTTTGAGGGTTCTCTGGGGAGAGGCAGCTCCATCACAGCCTCCGGCAGCCCTCGGTGGCCCTTCCTGCTGCAAAGCCTGCCTCGTCATCCCCTTGCACAACGGGATGCAAGGATGTGAGGGAGCAGAAATTCCTCCCTTTCTCGTGCTGGTTATGCCACCTCCAAAGCGTTCTAATGGGATTTATCCTGATTTGACAAATCTGAGGCAATGTTGCACAGCCAGACCTCCCAATGCTCGTTACTGGGGTGTCTCTAAATAAGTGTTTGCTACCAGGGCTCGGCCTCCAAAGGATAAAGGACAAGAGCTGCTGTAAAAAAAGATGGTCCAAACCGCTAAAAATACGTTGTTCTGGGGTTTGAAGTCACATTCATGCTTCCAACAGAGAAATTAATTTGGTTGTCCCTGACAGAGCCTTTGCTCCCTGTGGGTTTCTCCACAGAACTGTTTCTTCAGGGGACAATTAAAACCCACAGTGCTGGGAGTGAGGGAGAAGGGGATGGGCACAGTGTAATAATAGCAGGGCCCCAAATGCTCCTTTCATTACTTCCTTCTCTTCAGATCTCCGTCCTGGCCTGTCTCTTTGTTTGTTTTTGTGTTTGTTTTCCATCAGCAGGATCCAGTCTCTTCCTGGATGTATTTCCCTGAGTCACTCGCTGGAAATAGCCCACATTTGATCCTACACCAAATGTTTTCATGGGGACCTAAATCCAACTGAGAGAAGAACACTGGATGCAAAATATATGTTTTTAAAAACCAAATAAACTAAAAAACAACCTCCCCCCAGCAAACCCAATCCTCAGGAATAAAAGTTCCTGCTGATACCCTGTTTTTCCCTTTTTTTCCTTCCCTTTTTTCCTTCCCTTCCCTCTTAGTTTATTTCAAAATGCAAAGTAGACAGCAAAAAATTCAGGATAGGGCTCCCACTGTTCCTGCAGAACCATCAAAAATATCTGTTCCAAACTTTTTGCAGGTTAGTTGTAGGTTATTATGAGTAAAACACAGGAGAAGAAGTTTTTGGAAGTCTGCTTGGCCCCAGGAGAGTGGAGCCTGCACCAGGAGGCTGCCCAGCCTGGCAGGAGCATTTCTGTCCCACTCTGCTATCCAGCTCTTTAAAAACCCCATTCTGCTGGATTTTTAATTCCTGATGTTAAGCCAAGCATTGGGTGAACAATTATTACAGAAAAAAGAAATCTTTGCAACTCAAAGCAAAGGATTTTTACCCTTGCGTGTTCCTTTTCACTTTTCTCACTTAAAACCTGTGTGATTGCCCTTCCTGAGCTTCCTGTGGTCCCAGCCACTTTCTCTGCAAGTCTTCCTCCACCACCTCGGCCAAATTAATCCCTGGGGTATTTCCCACCCAAACATCAGCACTGGGTTATCGAGGTTTTTCTTCAGAACTCAGTGCCAGCAGCTCCTCGGGGTGGCAGTCCCTGAAATGTTCTGGTGGCTGGAGGGGCTGTGAATTTACAGTTTTTCTGCCATTTGCATTTATAGGTAGAAATGCTTGCATTTCATTTTGTTCCTTGTGTTTTCTTGGGTTTTTCATTGCCAAAATCCAGCACCAGTGGCCACATCAAATGCAGATGATTGAGGCTGGTGGAGTGTGCTTGGCTTGCATGCTAACGGGAATGTTCAACCTCCAGACGGGCTTGGAGAGAGGTCACCTAAGTTCAAGTGAGAATTGGAGAATTTCAGTGCAGATTTGTCGATTTTGGAGGCCAGATGGCAGCA
Source organism: Nicator chloris (assembly GCA_013400495.1). NCBI lineage: Eukaryota > Metazoa > Chordata > Aves > Passeriformes > Pycnonotidae > Nicator > Nicator chloris. Next base: position 18,544 of record WAAE01011496.1, on the reverse strand, counting down.
CTACGACCATCCTGTGTGATCTCCTGCAGAACACAGGCCGTGGGATTGCACCCATCCATTCCCTCCTCAGGCACGACGTTTTCCCTGCAGACGTTTGACTTCTCCTCTGTCAGGCCCACATTTCAGCTGACCTCACATCGAGATCAGTGCTGTTAATAACCCAGATTACTGCAACTTTAAAGAGAAAAGGTTGCAAGGTCTCCCTCAGAATCTTGTTGGCTTGGTTGCAATCTCTTTTTTTTTTTTTTTTTAAATTATTTGTTGTAAGATCGATAGAGCTGTGTGGTTGTTTTCAGGAGTGTCTCGTAAGAACTCCAGAGGGAGGATCTGACAGCCTTGCTCTGTGATGGATTGGAATGTCAGACAAGCATATGGTGAAAGGAGGGAAAAGGCAAGAGGGACAGCCAAACCAGAGCTCTTTTTTGAAACACCCTGGAAATTGGGTTGGTGACTAAATAAAACTTTCTCGCCACCAAAAGTACAGCAACAACAGCAAAAAATTTGATCTGAAAATAAAACCCCTTTTTAATTTTTTTTTTGGACAGAAAATCATCACATCTTCGTTGTTCACTTTGAGTGATTGTTATTTTTCCCAGCAGGATTTCTCACTTGCCTGGAGAAACAATGAATCTGTGAAACTTTTTCTGGAAAAACCAAACCCATTCTGATGCTTCACAGCCAAATCCCGGCATTGCTGTGTCAGCCAGCCAGGACAAACGTTGCACGAGGTACTGTGAGCCCAGTTCCCTGCTCTTTATTCCCCTAAAAAGGCTTTTTTTTTCCTTGGAATTGTCTTATTTGGTCTGACAGGAGCTCGGCATGTGAATAAAACATCCTGTGACATGAGTAATGATTGCAGAATCAGATGTTCTGCACGAAGCTGGTTTGAAGAAGGAATAAATAAAAAAATCAGAGGGCAAATATTGTTCATGCTCATTTTGCAGCCTTGGCTGAAGTGAGTTGTCTTGGAGCTGGCTCAGAGCTGGGAATTCCAAGTTTCAAGTCTTCCCTCTTGAGGTTGGGGTGTTTCAGCAGGAGGTGAAATGGGCAATGGCAGGATGGCAAACAGGGACAGGAGTTGGGCAGGGAGGATGAATATTGGCGGGGAAAGAGGTGATACAGGTCTCAAAAGGTGTTTTGGAGATCGGTCACCAACATCTCTCCCCATTTCTTCTCCCCCCAGGGAGCGTTGCACTGTGTGGTTGAAGGTGTGGAAGGAGTCAGCAAAACCCAGCCCTGCAGCTTCAGCTTAAGAGGGATCCAAACACACCCTGTTGTGATGATGCATCCTATTCCAGTGTCCTTCATCCAGAATCCTGGAATTGTTCAGGTTGGAAAAGCCCTCTGAGGTCATCAAGTCCAGCCTGTGACCGATGCCCACCTTGTCCCCAGCCCAGAGCCCTGAGTGCCACATCCAGGCCTTCCACGGACGCCTCCAGGGATGGGGACTCCAAACCCCCTTGAGAAGTCCCTTCCAATGCCTGACCACCTTTTTTTTCCATGGGGAAATTCCTCCTGATGTGTGTATGAACACGTGGATTGTGGCTGCCGTTGTTTTCCCATAACTTTCAGGGAACAAGCGCTAAAAGCAATAAACAAACAAACGCTCAGAACTCCGCAAATCAAATCCTCAAACCCAGAACATGTGGAGGATAGAATGTGGGACAGCCTGGGAAGGGACAGACTCTTGGTGGAGATCCTCAGAGGCAAACAACAAACCTTTCCTGACCGTGGCCAGAAACACCTCGGTGTTTCTTCCAGGTCAAAACGACGTTAATTTGCAATTCACGGAATCATCTGCAGGGTCTGGAGGCAGTCTGCGTGCAGGAAGGAGGTGCCACGGGAGGGAGGAAGAGAATCCTCGGTGTCATTCCGCAGTGTTTACAGCTCCTGACAGGATGGCTTTTAGGAATGAAGGTTTCGACGTGGCTTAGCACACGCACGCTGCAATTTGTCTGTCAGTTCCCTGAAAGTTCATTGGCATTGTCACGTCGTGTTTAACTCAGTGGGGGAATATGGATTTCATCCCGGGTGATTTCATGGAGCACTGTGACAGCCTGAAGGCTTCCCATTAGGACCACGGCCTCCCACCTCCTCCCCACCTCCTCGGGAATTACTGCACCTCTTCGTAGGACTTGCAAAGCACCCAAAATGAATCTGGAAGGATTCTTTCAAACTGTGGGTCCTGCTTGAAAGGATTAAATGTCTCCTTGTGCAGGAATACCTGCAGGTCTGGAACCTCTCTGGATATCTGTGTGGGAAGGGGTTCATAAAGCCAAAAGAAGGACGTGGACAAAAATCAGAGTTTTCCTTGTAGAAGATGGCTCCTGCCAAATATAACAGAGAACTCCACTTGCTGTGCTGGGCATGTCCAGAGAAGTGTGACAGGAATATTTTGACACTTTTCTCCCCCTTTCCATTTTTAAAGAAGAGTAGGAAACTCTTTGCAGCACTGTACCTGCTGGGTTTGGTCCAACATCAACAGATCTCCACATCCATTGTGGATGCCCAGGCCAGAGATGCCTCTGCCTTTCCACAGCTGTTGCAGACTTCAGACGGAGACCAATAAACCCTCTGTATCTGGAGAACATTTAATTTTTCATGCTCGGCCATTTGGTTAAAGGTGTTTCCAGACCACATTAACAAAAATAAAATCTGACAGATTAAAAGGAACTCTGTTCATTTTGGAGGTGTGCTCTGAGATAAAATAATTCTCCCTGCTGATCCTCCACTGTTCAAACCTGAGCTGTTCAAAGCACTCTTTGTGTGGCTTTGGATGGGTAAATATTCCATGTAAAAATAAGAGTGTTTATATCAAAACAGTCTTTATTATTTCTTTTCCACTCTTCTGCCATGCTGTGGTTTTTTAAATCTGATTTCATGTGCACATACATAATTTTTATGGTGTCATTTTACCTGGTGAGTGAAAAGGCAATTTTTATAAACTAAACTTAGTGCTAACAAAAAGCCTACATTTCTTTGTGGTACAAATGAGTGTAATTACAGTAAAGCACTGCTTTTAAGAGTGTTCAGCTGCTGCCAGCGTGCCTGACACACAGCAGAATTGGATACACATTCTGTTCCTGGAAAAATAGACAGGAGACGTGGGCTCTGTTTGGTACAACTTGAAGACAACTTTTAACCACCAGAAAACAACTTTTAATTGTCAGAAGCCAACTATTCACCATCAGAAGCCAAAGGGCACCATGCTGACATTGATTTTCAGTCTGAACCTGGGTTAACAAGTTGGAGAATGGAAAGAATGGAGAAATAACTTCTGTTCCTGGAAGAAAAGACAGGAGACGTGGGTTCTGTTGGGTGCAACTTGAAGACAACTCTTAACCACCAGAAAACAACCTTTAATTATCAGAAGCCAGCTCTTAGCCATCAGAAGCCAGCTTTTAGCCATCAGAAGCCAGCTCTTAGCCATCAGAAGCCAAAGGGCACCATGCTGACATTGATTTTTCAATCTGATGCTGGGTTAACGAGTTGGAGAAGGGGAAGAATGGAGATGATTTTTCTGCTGACTGCACACAACTGGCTGTTTGTTAAACTCCCAGGGTAGATTATTCATTCCCACGTGGTTTTGCCTCATTTTTTGGCCTAGGCAGAGCTGGCTGTGCAATGTGGGACGTGCCACACTGGATCACTGTTAACGTTCAGCCTCCAGTGCTGCTCATCTGGAACACCAAGTGCTCTTTAATAGCCCTGAAATGTCCTGATCTGCTGCAGGTTTGAGGGGATCCCACCCTGACAAGCTGTCACAGCATCCCTGCAGAGGGAGAGGAAAGGTGTGTGAGGATGTGACAGACACGAGGACTCCTCCCGAAACCCCTCAGGGCAGGACCAGGTGCCGTGGGTGGAAGGCTGGGTCTGGGTATTCCCTCCCAGGCTTCTCCAGCACCTCAGCAAAGCTTTGCCAGGATGGCAAGAAGGTTTGCTCAGCTCCACTTTGTTGTTCCACTCTCACTCCAATCCCTTTCCAGGATTCAAGAGTGGAAAGAACACTGAGCAAGTTGTGATAATAATTCCGTGGCTGTCTCGGTAATGCTTCTGTAATTAACATTTGTCCTTATAGATACAATAACTCCCTGTAATGCAGACATAAATATTCCATTTTAAATAGGCACCTGAATTCTGGGGATGAGTGGTGTAAACTTTAATTACATTTCACAAGTGCGTTTCCCTCATAATCCCATATTTTTCATTAGACACAAAATAACATTTCTGCTCATTTTGGAGAGGTTTTTTTTTTCTTTGCTTTGGTCTGTTTAAATACAAAAAATGTGAACAAGTAGAGGAAAGCCTGTTGACTTAGACAAATTAAATATGTACAGAGTAATTCATACAGAAATTTTAACTTTTTCCCTCTGTCTCAATAAAGATATGATAATTTTCTGAATCAAAGTCTTAAGCTTCATATTGCTACCATCTCTTCAGGAAAACAAATACTAGATTCATTTGAAAGTTATTATTTAACATATTACAAGATTAATCTCTCAGTTGCTATTGAAAGCTCCTGTTGTTGAGTTTCGATATAAATACAATTGAATGTGATGAGGGTCCCTGTTGATGGAATATAGACTTTGCTTCCCCACCAGGATTTACCTGCTGATAAATGCTTCTCATTTTTCCACGTAGGAAACCACAGCTGAGTTTGGGCAGAAATGGAATTCGAGTTTTGTTCTGAAGGTGCATCCCGGTGAGTAGAAACATCTCCTTAGCCTGGCTCATGGAATTCATCCGAGGGCCTGGAGTGCCAGGACAAGGGGGAATGGCTTCCCACTGCCAGGGGGCAGGGATGGATGGGAATTTGGGAAGGAATTGTTCCCTGTGAAGTTGGGGAGGGCTCAGAATAGGATTCCCAGAGCAGCTGTGGCTGCCCCTGGATCCCTGGCAGTGCCCAAGGCCAGGTTGGATGAGCTTGGAGCAGCCTGGGACAGTGGGAGGTGTCCCTGCCATGGCAAGGGGGGAACGGGATGGGATTTAAGATCTCTTCCACCCAAACCATTCTGCTTTTCCATGGTTCCCTGAGATAAAAGTTTAGCTGTTGTCTAAAATGATAAATCAAAAGTTCCGACTTAAAGCAGAAGTCTCTGTCATTTCTGAAAATAGACTCAAGAGTTAAACGTTGCATTTTTGGTTGTTTCCAATTGACAGATCCCTTTTCTCTCCCTCCATTTATTGGATATTATCTCTCCATTCTGCCTGTCATGGCAGTACCTGAAGTTTTGTGATACGCAGGCTTTGGCAGCGTTATTGACTTTAAAAGTTCCTGTGTCCTTCACATTCCATTGTGTTCAGCTCCCCAGATAAGTTCATGGTCATATTCCATAGCTCTGATCCAATTTATTTCAACAACAAGATATTGCTTGGACGGAAATATATCCTGCTCTCTATCTTTAGGAATTACCTAAATGTGTTAAAATCCGAGCATAACTATTTTTCACAATTAGGCTGATGGGGCTTGATGCCTTTTTGAGGGAAAAACCTGAGAAATATGCCCAGAATAAGAAATCATTAGATGTGATATGCCAGGAGGTCCAGTCTTCCTGATAATTTTTCTTAATTATCTTTTGGGGGGTTTGTTTGTTTGTTTGTTTTTTCTCTGGGCTACTTGTTTATATTGGAAGTAAAAATAATCCCTCTGTCATCCTTGGATATTCCCAGCAGCCAAGAAAATCTTTTCTATCTATTTCCCCTCATCTCCCCAGCCCCTGCAGCCAAGCTGCCTTCCAAGGTATAATTAATTTATAGTTTGTCCCCCAAGGAGGAAAAACTGAGTGTTCATCAGTGTGATGTTCCAGCACTTCAGTGCATTATTTTTGGGGGATCTTATTGAGTTTATTCCAATATCCATGGCAAACAAACCTGGACTCTTTGCCCTTCATTTCCTTCTTGAACATAATAAATCAAATGCTGGCACTAATCATATTACAAGGATTTTTCATGATGGCAATTCAGACTAAAAAGGGCCTGGTTTTGGTGCTCCCAGTGTAGCTGGTTGGGAGGGAGGTGGGTATCCACTGAAATAGTAAAATACAAAATATAACGCCCAGAAATTGGCTCTGTTCTAAAAGAAAACCTCAAGTTTATGTGTTTTAAAGTGCTTTGTGATGCAGAGTTTCTGCACAGGGCAAGAAAATCTGCACAATTCTTGGTCCAGTTCATGCCACACTTTTTTACTGGCTTGGGAACCTGAATTTCAGCTCCTTGTCTGAGAGTCTCCACCTTTGTGGGCAGTGGCAGAGCAAAAATCCCACTGCCAGCAGCTCCTGTTGTAACTGTCTGCACTATTTCAGCAATTCCAGGTGAGTTTGTGAGCAATTTTAATTTTACAGGGACTGAAAGGATGTATTTTTCCAAAATGGTCAGTGTGGGTCCCAATTTAATCCAGAGATTTTTATCCATTTTATTCCTTTTGAATTTGGCATTCTATTTTCTCTTCCTGTTCAAAACTGAGCTGTCAAAAACCAGTGTAGTGTCTGGGAAGTGTGCAGGGAGAAGGGAAAAAAGTCACATTTTTGTGTTCTTTTATCTCCTTAATTTACCAGGAGACTCAGTCTGACCCAGGACTTCAACAGGGAGAAAATACATTTATAGAACAACAGGAAAAGAAAGAGCAGAGAAAAGAGTTATTAAATGTGATATTTTGGTGGATAAGACTAAAATTATATTTATATTCCACATTCAATCAGAAATATCAAATAGTTGAGTGCTGGTGAACTGTGGTGAGATGGTGAAGGGGGCACAGAAATTCTTAGCCAAAAATGACAGAATTCCATGTCCCTAAAACTTGGGAAATTCTCCTTAAAGAGAACACCAGAAGCCATCAGCATAAACCTGATGTTTATTTTTCACAATGAAATGTGGTATTTTCTTACTTTCTCCTCTGAATACCAGGGGCCTTTGTTGTTGTTTGTTATTAATAATTCTTGGAATTTTGCTGTACGTTTTACTGGCTATACTTATAGAACTGAATTTAATTCAGCCTCACATTAGGAATACAAATATATTAAATTCCTAAGTCATGGTTCTTTTTCTTTCTTTTCCTTTTTTTTTTTTTAACTCCTCACATGCATTTAGCAAAAGCAGCATTTCCAAAATTCCCATCTGTTCTGCCTGTAAATCCAGCTAATTATACACTGATTGACAAGGCTATAAAAGAACATTTTTGGGGAGATGATAGGTTTGGGAGCTGCACTAAAAATCCCCATGCGGAGGCATTCTGCAGTTTTCCCATGGAAACTCTGTGTGGGAGTCAGGGAGATCCAAACACACCCAACAAAATGTGCTCTGGCTGTCACCCCTGTGGTGTCAGAAAGGCTTTGGGGTTGTATGTGTGTGTTTATCCAGGCTGGAGTAAATGTGAGTGCGGGGAGGGACCGATGATCCACAAATAATGGCACAGGGGACAGCCCTGCCCAGCCCTCACCTGGAGCAGCAGCCGTTCCTCAGGGCTCTGCCCTGGGCTTCCAGGGGAGCTGGGGGGGATCCCAGAGAGCTGTGGATGGCCCCACAGGCACTTCTGGGATCAGAGAATCCCAGAATCCCAGAATCACTGAGGTTGGAAAAGCCCTCCAAGGTCATCAAGTGACTGATGCCCACCTTGTCCCCAGCCCAGAGCTCTGAGTGCCACCTCCAGCCCTTCCTTGGACACCTCCAGGGATGGGCACTCCAGACCTCCCTGGGCAGCCCTTCCAGTGTTTATTCACCCCTTCCATGGGGAAATTCCTGCTGCTGTCCACCCTGAGCCTCCCCTGGCCCAGCCTGAGGCCGTTCCCTCTGCTCCTGTCCCTGTTCCCTGGGAGCAGAGCCCAAACCCCCCCGGCTGTCCCCTCCTGGCAGGGAGTTGTGCAGAGCCACAAGGTCCCCCCTGAGCCTCCTTTTCTCCAGGCTGAGCCCCTTTTCCAGCTCCCTCAGCCCCTCCTGGGACTCCAGCCCCTTCCCCAACTCTGTTCCCTTCTCTGGACCTGCTCCAACCCCTTTATTCCTACACATATTTCCATGGAGAGCATCGTATCCAAGGGATGATGGATTTAGCAATTGAGCTGGAAGACAAAATTCTGGGCATCAGAAAACACCTTGGATTTGAACCTTAAATGCTGAACTTTTGTCTAAAAATAGCCACAGTGCAAGATGAGCTACTCAGTTTCTTTTTAATAAATCACCCACTTTCAAAGTAATTTATTTTATGTTTCTTTGTCCTTTCTGGTCTTCCTTTTTTTTTAATTTTCTTTTTTAATCTACATAAGCCACTTTTACTCTAGACAAGGAAGAGGAGAGCTTGTGTTTTAAATAGATTTGTGTATGAGCAGGGCTATTTATGAGAGAATCTGGGAGAAAAATTATCAGATAATTTTGACAGAATTGGAAGGAAAATTGAACACAGAAAAAGGTCAAACAAAAAGCAGACAATTTCTTAATTGTATTCTTAACAAGGGTAATTAAGCACTGGAACAGATTATTAATGGATGTGGTTCATGCAGCATCAGATATGAGGAGCCTTAAAATAAGATTGAATCGCTTCCTAAAATGCCTGATCTAATTTCAGCATGAGTTATTGGGTTAGATGAAGGCACCAAGAAATAAAATCCCAATCTGTGGCACAGGAGAAATGCTCACAATATTTCTGATGGCCTTGAAATAGCTGAATCTGGAAAAATCCACCAGGAGAAAATCCAATTGTTCTTCTAACGTGAAATGTGAGTATAATCAGGTTAAAAAATTAACACATTGCCTAGACCATGGAATAATATTGGCTTTGTGGGTTTCTTTTTTAAATTTTTTTTATTTGTTCTTTTGAAGATTACAGATAAAAAGGGTCAATCCGCATTTTATATTTTCTGATTTCAACGTGTTAATGTGATGCTCGTTGATCACATCCACATGGAATTCCTGGCTGTAGCTCCCAGGTGTTTGTAGGGAGTTTTAGATCATTTTAGTGGGATTTTGAGGATTTATTTTTAGCATAGGGAGAGGAAACAACAGAGTTGAACTGCTCCTCAGATGCTGCCACAGATCCATGTCACAGCCATCCTGCCTTTCCCTGTCCTTCAGTGAAATTTGAGAGTGCATTTAGCCTTAACAGGAAAAGTTAAATCTGGGAATGTTGTGTTCTGGAAATGGTTTTCCACAGATGGAATGGTTCATTCCCCTGTCCTCCAGGGGAGTGCACCAGATGCAACCCAAGGGCATCATGTAGCCCTTGTGGGATCAGCTAAATCTGGGAATGTTTTGTTCAGGAATGAAGTGTCTTTCCATGGATGGAATGGTTCATCCCCCTGTCCAGTGAAATTTGAGGGTACATGGGATGCAGTCAAGGAGCATCATTTAGTCCTTGTGAGAACAAGTATATCTGGGAATGATGTGTTCCTGGAATGAAGGAGTTTTCCATGGATGGACTTCTTCATCCCCCTGTCCTTCAGGGGGTTGCACCAGATACAATCCAGGAGCAACATTTAGCCCCTGTGGAAGAAACTAAATCTGGGAATGTTCAGGAATGAAGTGCCTTTCCATGGATGGACTGGTTCATCCATCCTCCTGTCCTTCCGGGAAACTTTGGTGCACAGGATGCAATCCAGGAGCATCATTTCACTCTTGTGGGAACAGGTAAATATGGGAATGATGTGTTCTGGGAATGAAGTGGTTCTTCATGGATGGAATGGTTCATCCCCCTGTCCAGTGAAATTTGGGGATGCAATCCTGGAGCATCCTTTAGCCCTTACAGGAAAAGCTCAGTCTGGGAATGATGCGTTCAGGAAATGGTTTTCCATGGATGGAATGGTTCATCCCCCTGTCCTTCGGTGAAATCTGGGTGTACAGGATGCAATCCAGGAGCATCATTTAGTCCTTGTGGGAGCAGCTAAATCTGGGAACGATGTACTCCAGGAAGGAAGTGGTTTTTCATGGATGGAATGGTTCATCCCCCTTCCTCCAGGGGAGTGCACAGAATACAATCCAGGGCTATCATTCAGCCCCTGTGGAAGAAACTAAATCTGGGAATGTCTTGTTCAGGAATGAAGTGCCTTTCCATGGATGGACTGGTTCATCCATCCCCCTGTCCTTCAGGGAAGCTTTGGTGCACAGGATGCAATCCAGGAGCATCATTTCACTCTTGTGGGAACAGGTAAATATGGGAATGATGTGTTCTGGGAATGAAGTGGTTCTCCATGGATGGAATGGCTCATCCCCCTGTCCTTCAAGAGGTTGCACAGAGTCCAATCCAGGGGCATCATTTAGTCCTTGTGGGAGCAGCTAAATCTGGGAACGATGTACTCCAGGAATGAAGTGGTTTTTCATGGATGGAATGGTTCATCCCCTGTCCAGTGAAATTTGAGGGTTCATGGGATGCAATCCAGGAGTATCATTTAGTCCTTGTGGGAGCAGCTAAATCTGGGAATGAAGTGCCTTTCCATGGCTGGAATGGTTCCTCCCCCAGCAGGCTCTGCTCCAGGTGGGGAATGTCAAGCACCTCACGAGGTACTAAATGTATCACCTTCCCCAACAACTAAATCTCCCCCAAACTCCTGTCTAATTTAATGAGTCGTCATTCACAGAGCAGTGTCAGGAAGGACCAAAACATTGGCTGAGGTCTGTGGGGAGCCTTAAATCAGGGAAGAGCCCCGTTAATGACTCCTGGAAGTCAATCCAAAGGCTTCTCTGAATTTTGGATTGACAGGACAGCTCCTAGTCCCTCCTTGTTGCTCGAAATAACAACTTCACCCCTCAACCCCGAGGGTGAGTTCCTGGTCCCTGTGCCAGGGGTGGCTGGGAGCTGGATCCCTCTGCCAGTGATATTCCCAATTTCCAGCCAACGGAAATACAGGATCTTTCCCTCTCATTCCCAGGAAATTGCACTGCACTGTTTCAGTGCTCTTTGATTTTGTTGCCGCCGTTTCAGGGAAGTGTAAATTCTTAAATTTGGTGGATTTGATGCTATGAAATCCCGTAGCTGATAATTAGGCTGCAGCCTGGATGTTTACAACCCCTGGCTCCATGTTCTCAGCCAGTTCTTTCCCACTGAATTCCAGGAGGGTCTGGGTGCAATAACAGGAGCATGTTTCTGAATAAAGCAACTTCTGGCTGAATGAGACTTTCATTTCTGCCTTTCTTACAACCAGGGATACAAAAATATTTGGTTTTTATTCCTTGTAGCCTTTAATTTATACAAGAACCCTTAATAACCAGTGCTTAGCCACCAGGAGGCTGCATTTATTTAAATCAATATCTAATTAGCTTCCTTTCACTCCAGAAATTTAAGGAATTTAAGCAATTAAGTTTGGGCAATGATATCCTCCTGCTTGCTTTTGTTTCTGCTTGACTAAATTTTGCCTGTAATTGATCATTTCTAGACCTCCAAATCACATTGATTTGTTTAGTTTGTTGGTTTACTTGTGTGTTTTTAAGGATTATTTAAGGATTTTTTTTAAGGATTTTTTTAAGGATTTTGGGGTGCAAGAATCTTTCCTCTTAACTTTCATTTTTTTCCAGCCAGCGGAGGATGAAATTAAAAGATAAGGAGAATGGTTTTATGGATCCAAAACACAATGCAAAGGTGAGATTTCCTCTTACTTCTACCTTGAAATTGCTTTGATTAAAAGGTAAAAATTACTTCTGTGCAAAGGAATATTTGTAAAATGTAGAAATCCTTATTCATAGGCAAACCAGAATATTTTAGGAATTTTTACTGCGGAAGATCACAGGGAAATCCATCCTATGATAATTTATGTAGTACTGCATTTGATATAAGTAATTTTTAAACCATTTAATAAGTTAAAATCTTCTTTCATTTTTTTTTTACAAGAAGGACCTGAAATGAAAATGAGGAGGAAATATGAGTTTCCCCCTTTCAATATAAATATTAAATATATGAAAATTCAGACCTGAGACAAAACATCCTGAGTTCTTTGTAAAGCAACTGAAAGGCCTCACGATAGAGGCTCATTAGGAAGGATGATTCCCTGCATGGGGATTTGTGGGAATCACAGCTTTCCAGGAAAAACGGAAGTGCTGAGTTTTATTTTTTTAAAATCCGTGAAAAAATGAGCAACCGTTTTGGGCGGACCAGAACAGCTGATACCCTCCTGCCAACCTCGTTTCTTTCTATAAGTGGTTTATTTATATATGGAGATGTATGCAAATGCTCGACACCGAAAACACCCTGCAAGCAACGGAATTTACAGGAAATCAAAGAATTCCTGCAGCTGCCAAAGAAACTCTACGGAACCAGAGATTCCCGCTTCAGGACGCCCCTGGTTTGGAGGTTTGGGATTGTTTTAGGAGTTTTCAGCTTCTGATTGTAAAAACTGAGGTTAATGGTTGGACTTGATGACCTTAGAGGGTTTTTCCACCCTGACTGATTCTGTGATTTTAGGGTCGCACGTACGGAATATTCAGCACAAAAATGTCTGAGCAGATTTGTTTTCTGCCGGATTTCAGGACCTTTTCCTAAGTAAACTCATCATGAAATTGGTGCATTGTGGACGGATATCACTGGATTTAATTCTCACCTTTGGCGGGAAAAGTGGCTGCCTATTGTATTCCAGGACAGAATGGTTCAGAGCAAACATCCCAGAAGGAATTTCTTGTTATTACAGGGCTGTCAACCTGAAATTGGACTTTCTAGGACTTGGAAATCCCACTCACACAGAGATATCAATTGTAACAAATAATCTCTTGGCTCACTTCATTCCTATTCACCTTATTCAGCCTTATTGAATTAAGGAAATACAAAAATAACCCACTTGCTGAATGTTTCTGGGTACGTATTTGTCATTCATGTCAGTACAAAAATAGCTCGATTCTTCTGGTGTGACTTTTATTGTTCTTCCCCCAAAAATTGAGAACAGATTTTTTGAGCTGCCTGGAGAAAAAGTTGCCTCAGAGATGACATTTCAAAGATCCAACCCAATAAATCAAGATATTGTGGCCAGTTTCCCTGTATTTCTAAGCTCGTTGTTGGAAACAACAGCCTGATAATTGTGGCTGCTCATGCCATTAATGAAGCTAAGCCATCTGAAGCTCAGATTTTGCAATCTTTTCTGCATATGAATAGTCTGAAGTTCAATGTAATCAGATGATCAAGACCCACTCGAAGCGTTTGATTGTGCAAGATGTTGTTTTGTGCCGCGGCTTTCGGCTCCCTTTGACTCCCGAGTGGCTGGAACGCTGTGAATCACAAGTGGGGGAGCAGCTAAATGGGGAAAGAGAAGCAAAGAGATGAAACAGAAAAGAGTTCTGGATTCTCTCTCCTCTATCCCAACTCTGGGCATACAACGGCAGCTCTTGACTTGAGGAACGCAGGGGAAAAGCGTTGGGGGTTCCAACAACCTGCCGATATTTTAAATGTGAATTTGAAGGATAACTCAGATTTGCCAAATGCTGCTGCCGTGGGTTTTGGGTGCTCCACGCTCAGGGGGTTTGGGGTGCTTGGTGCAGAGTCTGACCCCAGCACCTGCATCCACAGATGCACCCTCTGCTTGCATCCTGAATGTCGTGGCTCAGCCAAGTCCAGCAATGTCAATCCGTGCAGAGCCAGCTGAGGTGAGGTGACTTGAAGAGCACAAAGAGCACACACAGGTCCTGGCTTGGTGCTGATTATAAAAAACCAAGATAAAAATTCTCCTCCTGATCAACGCCACACCCCACAATTTCATTTTTTTTCCTCTTTTCTGTCTAAACAGGGAGGTTTGGAAGCGTGGTTTGATGGCAGCCCGCAACAGAAACTGATCCTGGGAAGGTGTTTTTAATAAGGACGTGCAAGAATGAGCCAAATCAAATGTAAACAACTTTTTTTTTAGCCTAATCTGCCTCAAGAGAAATGGCAGATTCACTTCCAGCACTAATGAGTGAATCCATTCCAACCTCACTTGATTTTCTAACAACTTCCTACAGGAAAAATACACAGAATATCCTATATACAAATATACAAAAGTGGAGCTTAATGATGCCACGTGTCCATTCCAGCTTGAGATATTCTGTGATTTATGAAACAAAGGTTAAAAATGAATTTTAAAAACAAGCCTGCCACTAAATTAAAGCAACACTACCGGTGTTTTCTGTCTTGTTTGGGACTAGAACAAGGTTGGTCCAGCTGGATCCAGAGTTTATCAGTTCTTGGTGGCTTTTACTGATTCTTGGTTTGCAGAAGTATTTATCCATACCACAAACACCTTCTATATCACATTGAGAAATTGCTGGTGGGGACATGAAGCTGAGTCTCAGGTTGTTCTTCTTCAATACGGAAAGTGTTTAAATATCACATTTGATTGAAAAAAGTCATTATTTCCTAGTCAGTCTCTTTCTCAAAGATGTATTTCCCCAAAATACTTCTGAGGCACTCCTCTCATCAGGATTTTGAGGTGCAAATAAATATTAAAGTTTTGGAGCTGGCCAACAAGCTGGAAAATCTGTTTCTGGACCAGCTTTGTGTAGAAGATGCTCAAAGTAAGAGAGAAAGCAGGATGGAGATTTCATTCCTACGTGAAGGATAAATCCCAGCTGTTCCAGAGCCATGAAGAATATAAGTATTAAAAATCACTAATGAGGCATCTCAGGTGGCACAATAAACTCACCTGTACCTTATTTCTGTGCTTAGCAAAGAGATTTTTTCTGGAAAGAATGGTTAAAAGCATGGTTAAAAGCAATGTTGAGATGTGAAAAAAGGAAATATTTGCTGGACAAATTCTCTGCTTTCAGCTTTATTTTCATTTACAGCTGTGCAAGCTCAGTATAAAACACAGCTATTTTGACTTGGTAGTATTTTATGTCTCGTTTGAGCGGTTTTAAAAATTGATTGAAAGCAGCCAAGAATTGGACCTTTTCCCTCTTGTTTCGTGGTGCCTGGTTTTATGTGGCACCTTTTCCACTAAAAAGGCACAGAGGAGGCAGAACAGCAAAATAAAAGCCTGCCATGCTCTACTAAATCTTATTGCCCAAACCAGAATCATTTGAATGTTTTAAAAGTTTGATCTGTTGGGTCTCCGTGGGAGGGGAATGTGGGGTTGGCGGTGGATTTATTTTCCCCAAATTTCTGAATTTCAATCAGGTTTGCTCTAATAGATGTCAGCTGACCTGATTAAAGCCTACCTCTCCTCGAGTTGATTTAAATCAACTTGGCTGCCACACAGCAAGCTGAAATCCATGCTGGCCATCTGCTACGTGAAATTAATTCATTTTGGAGAACTTTAATTCAATTACCAGGCCCATATTCCATGGCAGGTGTAGGAGACAAATTCATATTTCAGGTTCCTATGTGGGATCTGGTGTAGGCAACTGAGGAGTGAGAGGAGGGCTTGGGTAACATAAAGGGAGTGAGACAGGATTTCCCTGAAAGCTTTAATTACAGTTTTAAAGCAGAAGATTTCAACAGGCCTTGGAAACAGGAACATTTAAAAGAATCATATTGTGACCTCTCAAATTGCTGCTGGTGTTGCACACAATGCTACAGCGCTGCTAGAAATTACATAAATACTGTGACTCGGTTAACATTTCAAATCTCTGACTCACAAATTACCATGAAAATGGGGGATATTTCAGGAACAAATGAGGCCTTTACCCATTTCTTGGCTTGGGGCTGTAGATCTGGCAGGCCAAGGAGGCAGAGCCAGCTCACATGTGGTTTTTGTGTGCTGTTGGGAGCCCTCTCATCACATCTGTCAGCTGCTGGGAGGAGCTGCACTCCACGGATCTGCTGGCATCCAGACCCACCCGGGGTGGGAACACCCTCATCCAACGGGAAAATGTAAAATTGGGGTTTAAAAGTTCAAACCAGCTCCTGGTCTCACCACAACAGTTGTGGCTCCTCCTTATTGATCAATAACACGAGGGAAAGAAGTAGCCTTGGTCCTGTTAATTCCAAGGGAGGTTCAGGTTGGACATCAGGAGGAGTTTCTCCATGGAAAGGGTGGTCAGGGATTGGAAGGGGCTGCCCAGGGAGATCGGGAGTGCCCATCCCTGGAGGTGTCCAAGGAAGGGCTGGAGGTGGCACTCAGTGCTCTGGGCTGGGGACAAGGTGGGCACTGGGCACAGCTTGGATTCCATGGTCTTGGAGGGCTTCTCCAGCCTCAGTGATCCTGGGGTTCTTTTCGTGTGTCTTAAAGGAAAGCTTTCATTTTTCCCTCAGACTTTGATTTCCTTCAAAGTTTGATTTCCTTCAGACTTTCGTTTTTCCTTCAGACAGCTCAACACTGAGTTTAGAAGAGAAAGGAAGAAAATATTTTGCCAAGCTGCTGTAAAACTGTTTATTGATAATCATCTTATGAGAAATTGATAGATTTTTACTTTTAATCCTAATTTGGGAGGAAAAATTTCCCGAATATCACTACAATTAAACCCATTTCTTGCCCAGCTCTACTCAACCTGCAGATTCATTTCACTATAAAATCAGTTGCCTTCTCCTGAAAGGTCAGATAAGAATGATATTTTACTACTGGCCTGACATTTTATTTAAATCCTGTCTGCTTTACTGTGCACAGGAAGAGAAGTGGTGGCGTGGGAATGCACAAGAGTGGACAGGGGGGTCCAACCACTGGATCTGCATCTCTAAGCTTCATCACCACAGCAAATATTTTTCTCAGCTGAGTTTCTGGCAATAAAATTGTTCTTAATTTTCCATAGGGTTGGTGGGGTTTTTTTTAGATTTTTTTTTGTGTTTGCTTGTTTGTTTGTTTGTATTTTAGTATTTTTTAGTCCTCCTGTTAATCTGAATTTTCAGGAATATCCAATAGTCGAGCTGCCACATTCCCCTCCTGTCACCAGCATGACCTGGGAGTCCCTGAGGGGCACCAAGCTTTGGAAAGCAGCAGGAGTTGGAAATTCCTGCTCTGAAATTGGGGATTCCTGCTCTGAAAAGCAGCAGAAATTGGGAATTTCTGCTCTGAGTAGCAGCAGAGTGAGGAGTTATTACAGCCACCCTGAGCATGAGCAGCTTGCTCTGCGGTGACCTCTGTTTTCAGCCACCTTTGCTTCATGAAGGCAATTCCATCAGAATTAAAGGAAGAGTTAGTGCTTGCTTTAAGGGCCTATAATCAAAATTAATGGGTTTCATCTCTCAGAACCATTAGATTGTTAATCAGGACATGGGTAGTTCAATAAAGGGGGTTGACGAAGATTTATGGTGTTACCAAAATGGAAAAGAAGAGAGGCAAATCAAAAAAAAAGAAAAAAATAATACTGGATTTCCACACTTGCCACCCCTTTAGGGAAAAAAAAACATAAATCCATCACTGCCCTACAGGCAGAGGAGGATTTGTTTCACCTGGTTTCATGTTTCTGATGAACTCGTTCATATTCTGGTGAACAGAGGCTGTGAAATGCATTCAGGTTTTCAGCCTTCATTAAGGTTTACTCACATTTTAAATAGTTTTGTAGATTTTTTTCCCCTTTTCATGCCTTGTTTTCCTCCCAGACTTGTGTGCTGAGTTGAACTTCATGAGGCTGTTGTGAGGATGAAAATGTAGAAGCTGTAGAAATTTTCACAATCATTAATTACACATTTTAAGCAGAAAAAAGCCATAATCTGAATAAATAACAACCCCCTGCCATGGGCTTCCACTATCCCAGCTTGCTCCAAGCCCTGTCCTGCCTGGCCTTGGACACTTCCAGGGATCCAGGGGCAGCCACAGCTGCTCTGGAAAATCCATTCCTTGCTGCCAAATTCCAGCGTTTTCAAACTCTACTTGGGCCAGTCCATCTTTATTTCCCAGGGTTCACTTTCCGTGCCACACAAGGACTGTGGAAGTTCTAATGAATGGGGAATTTTCTAAAGGCCAAAAGCAATTTTGCCATTGCAAAGTATTCACCAGCTCCCATTAAATATTTTCTCTTTTTTAATTGCAAATGACAGCTCGGAATGGCTCTGTTTTTACTGCACTTTGGAACATATTATGTTTTTCCCTTCAGGGGAGGAAATGAATTTTTCCCCCTCCAATCAAATATAATCTAGAGCATTTAAATAATTCCTTTCCCAAACACGTTTCTCAGTCCTGCCTATGAATGAAAACAGAGATTTAGTCTTTGTGCTCAGTTTTTAAGGTGGTTGGTTTTTTTTTTCCTTCTTCAATTTTGAGCTTAGATTTTTGCAGTGGAAATGAAGTGATTTTTCAATGCAATTATGAAATTCCAATTTTCCCAGCATATTTCTAAGTAATGTCTATCCATTCTTCTAGAAGGAAGGAATACAGAACTGACTGAGGGAATACAAAGCTGTGTTCAACTTACTTCTGATTGATACAATCACAGGTCTCCAGGTCCAATTGTGATTGCAGGACTGAATATCTACTTTTATTTCAGTTTAGTGTTTTGGAGCAATGTCTTCTGAGGAAGAAAGTCACAACTGCTTGTCAGTAGCAAGCTGTAATTACATGTATTTATATTTAACCTTTCCAGATCCCACTCATTAACATTTCCTTGGCACAGGCACAGTTTATATTTTGATATAGTCCTTTTGTGGAAAGGTTGTAAGGACTCTGGTAATCTTTGACTTGGTGGTGTTTCCTCTTCTGAAAATGCTGGGGCTGCATCAAAACAGAAAAAGAGGAAG
>WAAE01011495.1:11544-25112 GCA_013400495.1 Nicator chloris | reverse complement strand
ATGTATGCTTAGTACCCAGTTTAATCCTTTTTCTAATTCCACACAAGGAAGAGTTTTGAAAGCATATATACGTCCAAAAAAGTTCTGCCTGCCTCCCAAAGTAAAGGGAATGATAGAAAATGGCACTCAGAAAGAAGGCTGCACACAGGAAAGAGCAAAAGTAAATAAGAACTTTGTGAATATTAAAGCTGAATTTAAGCTTATAAAAAAAAAAATGAAGGGACATGACCTGCTTTAGTTAAGATCCCAGAATATTACAGCAGTTTCATGAGAAAATCAGGGAACTTGTATACAAATTCTTCTATAATCCCGAAAGTAGACCAGGCTTCCTCACACATCTATAGCTAAATTCTTTTACAAGGTTAGGAATCAAGCATTCCAACACCCACCTACATGTTCTTTACCATGCTAGTCTTTTCAAACACAGATTTTTAGTCTCACATAACTTTAAAATCATTATTATTAGTTTTAAAAGACAATTTTACTTAGATAGTTTACCAGTGAGTAAATTATACAAAATGGAAAATAGAATAAGTGAAATTAATATGTAAAATTTTTTTCTGCTATGAGAAAATGCCTGACAAAAAGTGGGAGAAGAGCTTGATAGGCTGGGTGAGAAGGAAATATGGTGCTGATGCTAGAGATGTTCCTTCTGTTATCTGCAAAAAGAACTAAAGAAATCTAGGCCTTGGCAACAATGACAAAAAAGAACCAAAACAACAACAACAACAAAAAGATAGAACAGGCTTCCAGATATGGAAGCTGTGTGGAACTCATTTAGCCTGTCTTTGTCACCAACCCCACACCATGGTGTAATAAAAAGCCTAAAACACAGGTATAAATCACAGAAAGGAAAACTGTCAACTGTGATATTGTTAAGATAAGCATAAGCCAAGGCAAAACTGAATTATGCCTAGACACTTAGACTAAAGCTTTTCCATGTGTCAAAGAACAGCCTGCATTAGGAAAAGGATGCTTTCAAAATGAGGAGAGAAAAAAAGTCAAATTAGGTTCAGGAGGATTTCTGAGCAGTATAAAAACTGAGGCTACATACCAAGTATTTTCTTTGGTTTACAATTTTATATAACTGTAATACTTGGCATCCTACAATTTACATGCATACTTATCCCATGGAGCTATCATATTTCTCCCTAAAGGCAGAAAATTTGAACTCTGTCTATTTCCTCAGTAACTCTTAGTTGGGAGTGTTTTGTTTATTTATATATTACTGTTTACTTTCTGTTTCTTCTTTTTCTGGTATACTTATTCCACTAACTGTGCAATTAGTTTATCACAATTAGGTTTCTCACTACTATCTACTGATCAGCTTTTTATTGCTGTTGCAAGACACAAAGGACAAATAATAGAAACACAACGACAAAGGCTATACAATGGGAGTCACCTCTCCAAAATAAGAGTTCATCTGACCCACCCTGATTGTACTTCAGGCAAAATTAATAAGAGAGAAGGCTAAAGATACTAAGGCTATATTCAAAGCAAGCTTTACTATATCATCAGCATTCAGAAATAGGAAAGACTGAGGGTGCCAATTACCCCAACTAATTTCCAAAAAGGAATGAACTTCTAGTGACAAGGGTCTTACATTTATGTCATATCAGTTCTGATCTTAATATCATCACAAAGTACTAAGCTGATTTATATGTCTCAGTTTCTGACCTATTAAGTGAATAAAGCCATATTCATATTAGTTCACAGACGTTTGAAAAGGCTAAATTCAGGAAAATGAGAACTTCTTGAGTAGTGTGATGTTGAAGAAATATAATAAGCAAGTTTCTGGTAGGATTCCCATCTCCCGCAAGAAGAAGAAGAAGAATCAAAACAACTATAAACAATAAAAAGAAACATGTAATGAAGCCTATTAATAGCATAACTATATATAGAGAGCAATGCTGTCCAGTGGAACTTCAAATTCTAGTTTTATTTTCAGTTTTTCTGATACGTATTGCTCCCTCAATTTTGCTCATATCAGGAAAGTCAGTTAATTTCTATTTTGGACTCCAAGAGTCCAAGCAAGCAGGAACAGAACATAACAAACTATCTTGGAACTGAAGTAGAAGCCACCCTCACAACTTATTAGGATTCAACCTGAAACATGGAATTAAGTCAATGTGAGTCGAATGTAGAAAGCAAGGGAATGATAAGAAAAGAGAATTCAGAAGTTAGACCCAGGTGGCACAGTTTGCAGACCTCTTCTAAGGTGAGCAGAGCAATACCTGAATTCAGATCCTAAAAATACATACAAATGTACATTTGTTTGGTGACAGCTAACAGCCTTCAGACAAGCTCTGAGACCAGATTCCCTGGGTACACATTGTCCTTAGCTACCCCAGCTACGACAGCCAGTACAGATATAAAAATCTTTGGAAGATGAGAGAAGCGAAATTCTGAGACAAAAAGACAATTCTGTAATAAAAGCTTTGTTTTAGGGTATATATTTTTTCTACAAAAATCATATTTTCATCACCAATCAAAAGAAAACCAGAAGACATAGTGAGGGCTTAGCAGATGGCATTTCTTGTCATATGTTGTGCACAGGTGATCCTTTCTACAGCAGCTGGATTTACTTTTCTCAGTGTTTGTGAGTGTCAGAGTATGACTGGATAAAATTAAATTTCCTAGAGATTTTGCATGATAAAATCACTTTCCTCTTCCATGAGAGCTCACACTAACTTTTTCCTACATGAATTTCCTGCATACAAAGCCACATTTCTGTAAAAGAAAATTTAAATTTAGATGCACAAATATTCTTTTTCTGGTTCTAAAAATGATGCCCAACTCCTGGAGAACAGGAGTGCACAATGTGATTTATGTACTGCCAACAACTGAATGTTAAACCAGTGTCCACTTAGTAATGACTTGTTTATAGAGAGGTTAAATCATCAACATTATTATCAATATCATAAAAAGAAGACAAAAGAGCTTGTCTTCAGATATAAACATATCCACAGATTTCACTTCACCTTCTTGGCGACTGAGAAAAAAGATATCTGAATCTTGCGGTCGAGCAGGACCACTTTTTTTTTTTTTAAACTATTAAAGCTTGCTGCAAGAATTATTCATAAGCATTGAAACAGAAGAGATATACACCAATTAAATGAAACTGTATCTGCACTAATTAACACTAGTAATAACTCTGTATGATGTAGAAGTAAATGTAAAATAGAAAATAACTAATTTTTAGGTTAAATTAAGCAGGAAAGAGCAGACGAGCATGATCAGTGTCAACAAAATTCCAGCTACATAAAAATATATCTAATCTAAAGTAGAATTTTCTTTTTTTTTTTAAGTTCTATAAGCAATAAACCCATTCTGTGCCACGTGTACACATTGCTTAATGTCTGCAGAGGGGTCAGCAAAGAAAAAATATACTGATGTAAGAAGCATGAAAAGGACAAATAAGATAATTCAGTGAGCAAATATTTCTACACTTTTAAATTTGGAATAACTTCATCCTAACAGGTGTGTATCTGGGAGCAGACCCTGATTCCAATATGGCAAAACAGTTGTTTTTGGAGATATGAAACCACTTTACTGCACCCACAAAAGTAAGCAGTCAACACATAGGAGTTTTAATTGGATACTTCCTCTCAATGTTCAACATTCTTCCTATCAACAAGAAAGAAAATCATTTACTAATAAAATTGAGCTGTATGGAAAGTAGATCACTGGGTTTAAACAGAAGATAAGTTGCTGCCCCTAGACTACCTAATGTTTTTATTCCTTTCACCTCCCCTTAACTTTCTATCTTTTTTAAGGCACTAGAACCAGATGAATCCTACAAACGCCTTTGGGAATAAATTATTTAATAGTCTTAAATCTGAACACTGAAACAGTTTTCAACACAATAGAAATCTTGGAAATTAAAGAGTAAATGGGCATCCTCTATCCTTTACGCTGCAGACATACACATGCACACACATTCTATATCTGAGAAAGGGGAAGCCTAAATGCACCCCCTAGTTACAACCTAATGGAGAGATTATCTATTATTGGAAAGGAGATTTATTTTTTTCCTGCAGTGTAGAAGATGGTCCTTGACTGTCACAGACCGCAGGCTCTTCTGGGTGCCACGACCTTCCAGGCGAAGCATCTTTAAAAAGACACTCACAGTGTCTGGTGCACAGGCACACTGCAGGGATACAGCTCAGTTGTGAGGGCTGCAGGAGCAGCCGAGCAGTGGAGCTCTTCTCAGGGGAGGATCAAAGGAGCAGGAGGTGATCTTCCAGTATCAGGGGCTTCTTTATTGGAACAGGAACAGGCGAGGGAAAGACCCTGAAGTCTCAGAAACACGGGGTTTTATAGGGTTTGGAGTGGGCAGGGTTGGCGACTTGGATCAATGAGGGAAAGGATTGGGGAAACAACCAATAGGGGAAGGGATCCAAAATCATCCAACCAGGGGAAGGCAAAAACCAGGAACTAGGGTAATGACCAATCACGAACAAAGGATTAACATACCTGCAAAGGCTCACGGGATTGTGAAGGTTCTTACTCGTCACGAGCAACAGGGAAGTCTCTTAGGGAGGCTCCCTGAGGGAGAGCTTGAAGTCTAGAAACAGCTTACATGCTGTGAACCCTCCAAGGGAGGGTGAGCTCCTCTGTGGCTGACCCAGGGGCCACCACACTTGACCTTCTACATTACTACTTTATATTATCCTTATCAAATACCAGTAATGGCAGATTCTGTCAACAAGATTTGCAATGGAATCCAAAAGCCATGACAATAAAATATGAAATGTAGGTTTAATTTTAATAACTTCTTCAGAATATTCATCGGTATCTACTATTTTTATGGTAGATTCTTTTATAAGCATTTAAACTTATATGTGTTATACTGTTCCATTACATATACACCTATAAATAATAGGGTTCTGATCTTTCACAAACAACTTTTTTTCTGAGGTGTATAGGAAGATAATTTTCCTGGAAAAAAATGTTATTTTCCTCAGCCCACTTTTAGTGTTGGGTAGCAGGTATTCACACCTGCCACAATACTTGTAAAACAGATGGTCAAAACCCACAGTCATTAATTATTTCATTAGAGACATCCAGGTGCTAAAATTGCAGATAATCTGCTGAATTCCTTCACAAAGATCATTTATACAGGGAAGGTAAAAGCTTATTTCTATTTTGGACTTTTAAACCTGGTATAGCAGAGTAGCGATATATCATGTTGCATTACACTGCCTTCCGTGCAATCTTACAGTGTGCCAAGATAACTAATAACTTTCATAGTGTATCATGAGGAAATTTAAATGCAGCATCAAAACTAATGTACAGATTTAGTGTCCATTCCTTTCCTTCCTACTCCATCTGGTAGAGAGATACCTTCCAATCTGGGAGAGTGTGTAAAAGGAATAAGCAGCTATTATCCTTCTACCCACATGCAGGAGTCCCTGCAGCTTGCCCAGTGTCTCTCATCTGAAGAGATGGTAGTTGTTTATTCTCAGCCAATGCCTGCTGTGATTTTCTTGGTGCAATGGGGTTACATATTGTATCACATTTGAAAAGCCAGCCATCTGAGAAGCACAGAATTCGGTAAATTTTCCACAGCCTTTCCCTTTGTTTCACATGCATAAATTTGCAACATGCAGTTTCTTTCTGGATTTTCACCTTAAATGAATCTGAAACTTATAGTGTGACACAGAAAAAACCTGCCTCTGCTAATGATGCCCAATAGAGTCCAGCTTAGATCTGTTATAAAAGTCAGTTTCTTGATGATTTCATGTTTTGGATATTGTACCTGGTTCCAGGTCAAACTACAAATCTATCAGGGTTGAATATTAATCAAGCTGACCTCAATTTTAAATACATTACCAATTACAGCTGTTTTACATAAAGAAAATGTCCAGCTAAAAATAGAGATATAGACCAGTGTCTCCAATAGAAAAACTAGTAAAATTGCACTCTTTTTTCTATGTTACATTATTTTTCTTGTGTGTGATAAAAGGATGGCGGCTGTCCATATACATAGTGAGATTGCTGTGCTCAGAAACCACACTCCTCTCTACCCAAGCAAAGGAATCATTTTAGTTGTGAGCCTAATGAAATAATAATCACTGGAACAACAGGTATAATTGCTGTCAGCTATTACTGTGCTACTCCATTGGAGTGTATGATTCTATTTTGATTGTTCTTTTTCCTGCTTGGCAGATGGCGAATTGTCTTAATTACCATTCACACTCTGAAACCTCTTTAACCTCAACCAATTGCCTTCTTGAAGACCATTAAGCAGAAAACATGTTCATCCAGTTAAGCATGATTATAAACTGTCTTTCTAATCATGCAGCAGTTTACCACTCAAAGTAATGCTTATCCTTTTACCATAGTAAGAGGAATAGCTTCCTGTATATAAGCCATCCTCTGAGAACCCATGTCCTACTGCCCACCATGCTGACAACAAAAGAAAAATCAACCTTGCAAGTCTACACTGCTTTCCTCCATTAAACATATTGCAAAATATTTCTGTTCTCTGAGCAAAATATAAGCTTTTCTCACTTTTTTAATCCCCCACTGACAGTAATAACTATGAATGCATTCCCCTTGTACTTGTTATGTGAGGAGCATAGAAAGTTCACTACTGGGAGTTACGATTTGTCACTCAGATACTGCATTAATTTTGCAGTTCCTAAAAGGGAAATACCACATTTCACTTATCAAAGATTGATGAACTCAGTGTTTTCTGTGGAACTATTTCCTAATGCAGAACAGGTTTCCATAACCACCACCAACACTCTCTCTTTTTCTACATTTTCATATTTGAGTTGTAACACTGAGCAAAGGTCAGAGTCATGAAATCAGAGAATGGGCTGCATTAGAAGGGACCTTGAAGATCATCTAGTTCCAACCCCCCTGCTATGGACAGGGACACCTTCCATGAGATCAGGTTGCTCAAAGTCCCAGCCAGCCTGGCCTTGAACACTCCCAGGGATGGGGCATCCACAGCTGGTCTGGGCAACCTTACAGTGCCCAGTTACAGTGCCTCACCATATTCAATTAGACATCATTTTAGTTGATATCTATTACTTTAATATCTTCTGAGACTTAAAGCCTACATGGTATACATGGATATTCTGTTTAGAAAAAAAAATTAGCTGAGAGTCACTAATCAAAAATTCTACATTCTCACAATTATGGGGACTGATTCTCCAGGATAGAAAACAGCATAGCTTGCACACAAAACACGAACAACAAACCACAAAAAATCCCAACAACTACAGGCAATGGCTCTTACTTGGAACTGAGAGATCAATTGTTCAAGACACTGCAGGTAACTCTCTTTTACACAAATCTAATTTAACTTTAAGACTAATATTGATTTAAAAATACCCAGTGAAACTTTATTTCTTAGGTGTTTTCTAGAGATGCAGAATTGCCTTTTCCAATTAAAACTTCTTCAAATTCAGAGGACTCTCTGGTGCTATGTTCTAGTATGGGATGAAAAGAGTTCCAAAATCTCACTAACAGCATCATTAGCTTTTAGATTATTTAAAATTTAGACTATTTAAAATAATATCTTTTCCATCTTCACTATATCCAGGAAAGCTCACAGCAATGTCATATGGAAATTCCGAACCCACCATATAATAATCATACGTGAATTACATAAAATATCTATGTGTGTAAAAATGCTTGAATATTAACATAAGTTAAAAACGTAAAAAAAGAAAAATTATTTTCTCTAAAAAATGTAGTAATCACAGGACCAAAGATCAGTCATTACCTGTGAGAAATGGAAGAGAGGCTTTTAAAGTATTTAAATGTTGATTAGAACACTACTATTCAAATGTGACATTCTCTATTACTTTTTATTATCATAATTGTTAATATTATTTTATTTTAATTATTTCACTTTATTTCAGTTATTAAACAGTTTTTATCTCAATCTACAAGGTCTAGCATTTTTTTTTACTTTTTTTTGAAGTCTTCTCCCCATCACACTAGGGCAGGGAAGGGGGATTGAGTGAGTGGGGGTACTGTACTTGCCAGCTTGGGTTGAACCACGACATAAAGAAAAGGGAAAAATTAGTGTAAACTTAAATTCCTGAGTATATGAATTAGATGTCTTTAAAGAATGTCTTCTTTTTCATTCCAGTTACTTGGCTATTGCTGTTAATTAAATGGATTTAGAGATTCCATCTAATGTGTAGAAGATATTTCCAAGTTCCTCTATTGATCTGCTACTAAATTATCATACTTATTATACAAGTGTTTCCTTGTAAAAAATCATAGAATGAGACTCACTAATTCTTATAAATAATATGAACCTTTAAAACTGTTATTTTTAGGTTGAGATTCACATTCTGTGAATTTCACATTTAATTTGTTTTAGGATTTGAGAACACCATTGCCAACTTGATTTCTTCCATTACATTTAATTTTTCCTTTGGCCCCTGAGAGACATATTCCCTTCTATTGCCCAGGTACAGTTAAATTATGTCCTCTGACAAACCCCACTCAATTATCACTGCCTAAAATTTGGCATTAAAGTCGGTATGTTTCGTTCTCGGATTTCCTATGCTGACTTCCATTTGCAGTTACGAGTGAAACACAGTGATAGTGAAATCAAATATGCCATAGGAAACATGACTATGAGTAATTCCCAAAGTGCTACAGTAAACCCTTAACAATGGCAGAGGAGAAGTAACTAAGCTTTCTTGGCTACAAAAAGAAAAAACCAACAAAGTGCAAACCAAAGGAAAAAAAAGAACAAAACCAGCAACAACCACAACAACAAAAAAACTCAAAAGCAAGAAACTTTTCTGACAGACTCCCAGTACCACCAGCATTTTGGGCAGGTTTCTGCATGGCGCTATTCATTTTTGTTTGACACTGATGTCTAAAGTCTATGATGTTCTCCACATGACTCCTCTTGGTGTTTCTTCAAAAGTGTGCTCTGAGGCCAATACATTCCTGAACAAAGAAATTGTCTTTCCCCTACCTCTTTCAGTGATGCATCAATAAGAAATGGGAAGAGAGAAATAAGAGACTTAGACAAAACAGAAAAATAAAATAGCATGACCCGAACATCAGTCCTTGTCATTTTCCAGTTGAAAAATGGTAAGTTACAACAGCTATTAATGCAGGAATTTGCCATATTTAAATTCATTTTAGGTCATCCAGCATTTTATATAAATATAATAAATAAATATAAAAAGAAACAAATATGTTTCAATTTATCAATTAAGTGAAAACTAATCACAATAATAATTTTACATTAAAAAAGAATATTTACATTTCCTTTCTCCAGAGTATGCTTTCATATTTTGTTACTCAATCAGATTATCCTCTAAGACTTTCTTACACAATCAACGGTTTCTTCCCCAAACATAGCATGCATACAGTATCAACAGTTAGTCTGCTTTTCCAGACAGCCTCAATTGCCTATAAGCAAGTCTGCATGTAACTCAGGTCGTGTTTTCCTCATCTGATCTCAGCTACTGACTTCATGTTGTATGATTTGTCCTTTATAATCTGATATTGCTTATTCTAAGACCGGCAACATGGACCATGTATGAAATTCACATGTTCTTCTTCCTCTTCTTCCTCTCTATCACTTCTCCTCAGCAGAAAATATCAGACAGCATCCGATAAATAGTGTAAAATCTACTTTAGGCCCTACAGCACAAAAGTGACCTCTAGACCCTACTACCCACACATAAATTTTAATGACCTGTAAAAGAAAAAGAAGTGGGATGAAAACTCAAGCATGGTGACTGAAATACTTTCTCAGTGTTCACAGATCTTGATGCAGCTTAAGATTGAAAAAAAGAAACCATACCAATCAAACAAAAAAAACTGTCATGGTATATACATTCCACCTTTTTCTCTGGTATTGAAAAAGTAGGGAAGTAGATGTGCTATACCAGACTTCAATACCCAGACTGTTTCCACTCAGACACAGCCCCTTGCTTCTGGATGCTTTTTCCCATCTGAATTTCTTAAGGGATCTGGAAACTGAAAGCAGTCTCACAGTCTGCAGATACTGCATTCTATGAGAAAAAAACTATACATAGCTCATTGACACAGGCAAGCCACTGCTTCTGCCTCAAGCCCCTTCATAGTGCCAGGTTCCCATTTCACCTCCTATCTGAGCACAGTGGGAACTATCACTTGCTCTGCCACAAAGAGCAGTTTGGACAAGAGGAAGCAATCTGGTAAAGCACTAAGCAGTGCCTTATAGCTCTTGTTTTATGCCATTTAACTCAAAACCCAACATACGAGCTGCCAGTTCAATAGTTTGGAAGTCCTCTTGGTTTTACTGTGTCTAAAGTATTTCTAGGTTCCCCAATATATAGATTATACATAAATATTTGAGACAGCATGGCTGGAATTCTGCCCAAACGGTTGTAAAAGTAATTACAGCAGTTAAGGTCAGTGTAAGGACTAACATATTAATATAGTGGCACATCTTAACCTTTTTTTCTGATTCTCTGAAACCCAAGCTCCTTCCTAAAGTAAGTGACGCCACCTCTTATTTGGATTAAGATTCAACAGTCCACAATTCAAAAATTACATCAGTGCCTTCTCCACGCCCTTCCCTTCCAGGCTACTCCAACACTGGCACTGGGTCACCTGGGTACACTCCCCAGGACCTGGGAGACCAGGAGAGCGGCTAGGAGCTGTTGTTCTTGCATGGAAGGACCATTGTTGTCCGACGGCAGCAAAGGAATGACAGAAGGGCCCCTGGAGTCATGACATCCTGTCTTAGGTTGCAATGTGTAGCTGGGAGTGTGTATTCTATTTCATCTGTTGGAGAGACGTTTTTTCCTCTATCTCTTGAGGGAAGGGGTGGGTGCCTTTTTTTGTTAATGGGCCAACAGATAACAACCAAGTAGGCAGTGTTGCCTTATTTCTTCCACCACCCTGCCTCCGGGGAGATATCATCTGTGAATGGCCCATTAGGGCTCACTGCACCTTTGGCAGAATTAAATCAGCCCATTGTGAGATGCTCCACCCAGCGAGGTGACGCCAAGCACTCCCACCTGCATAAATACGCCATGTTCAGAGCATCAGGGGACTGGTTTTCTCTCCGGGATGCCCAGAGGAAGACTGGACCCATCCTGGCACCACTGGACCCTTCTACAGGATAATTTCTACTCCAGCAGAGCCACATCTGTTACTCCAGGAGGACTCATTTTGGACTGCTTCCAACACCCTGGCCAACAGGGTGTCAGGTCATATTCTGACTCTGTCAGTGTTTCTAGCATTATTTTGTTGTTGTTGTTTGCTTGTATTTTTTTTTTTCTTGTACTATTGCCTTTTTATTTTTTAGTATTCGTAGTAAAGGAGTGATATTCCTATATCTTTGCCTGAAAGCCACCTTAATCTCAAAATTATAGTGATTTGGAGGGAGGGAGGGAGTTTACATTCTCCATTCCAAGGGTGGCTCTGGTTTCTCCTGGCAGATATCTGTCTTTCAAACTAAGACACATCCAAAGATTTATTCTCTCTGGAGGAACATCATCTGAGGACAGGACCAGAAGCTTACACTGGGTTTTTATGGGGGGAGGACCTATGGGAGGGAACAAACTAATAGCCAACAGGGAAAACGTGCAGGGACCTAAAGGAGTAACAAGCAACTTTGGGAACAAAGAGGGGAACCTTGAGGGAGGATTCACTGATCCCTAGCCAATCACTTGATGGATCTTGGGGAAGCTTCTAGACCTAGGGGAAGGCAATCTTGGAAATTGACAAGGCTTAGGGGAGGAACTTAGAGGATTGACACAGAACTCTCACGAAAGAAGGGAGGAGTTGAGGGAGAGTGACAATTGGGAGGAGGGTACAAACACTGGGTGAAACCACTGCAATGGGTGTTACAGAACAAACCAAACCACTGCAAGACATACCACAACACAAAAACAGATGAGAAATTCAGAACAGGGAGCTAATGTGGTTCTGGTGTCAGGTGAGTGGGTAGAGCACCTTCCGCCTGCAGGTCACCAACACATCACAACACAGCTGTGTGCAACTGAGAGTTGTCACTGCCACAACAGCTGCTTAACGCAGCGTGTGGGATGATGCTCTGAGATCAGTTCCTAGTGGACAGATACATGTATCACTTAAAACAACAAAAATCTCTCACAATTGCCTAATTGGCTTACCACTAATTGGCTCCCTTCTCAGCAGTTTCAGCATCAAGACTGCAGATCTCGAAGCCATTGAGATTAAACAGCCATCTAATCCCTAGAAGTGCTCAGTCCAGAGCAGGGAATAAAGCAAAAGGTGCAGTAAAAAGCAGCTTGCACTGATGCTGTCTGTGCTGTCCATCTTCTTAGGGTAATTGAGTTCTCATTTTCTAAGCCCATCACTCTGACATCTTCCATCAGCAGCAATATTCACTCCATCTTTGCATTTTATTTTGTTGAGAAGACAGAAGGTGCAGGAAGGATAAACGGAAAAATAAACCTTGTAGAATGAGATGAAACACTTCAGCATAGTAATCTTATTTGCGTCTGAAAACTGATTGTAACCCAAACTTGCAGTGAATTAACAACAACAACAACAAAAGGTAAGTTTCTAATTGTTGTGTACATGAAGAACAAATAGCACAGTGATACTTTCACCTTTAAATACTTGTCCATTGAGTCCTTTTTCCAAAGCCAGATTGGATGCAGCTTCAAAATGAGTTATATGAGACACAGAGTAGTCGTGCCTCTCTCTTTATTACATGAAATTATGTAATTAAAAGAAAAAGACTCTTCTGTGAATGAAGTAATTCCTTTCCCAGTAGTGATATTTCTTCATGTTACTGAGATAGTAAAAAGAGAATTGCAATTAATCCATTGTCCCTTTATCAAGACCAATAAACGGAGAGCAATAAAATATAATCTGATTGTGCCATTATCTCAAATGAATATTTTATCATCTGCTAGCAACTAAATAATAAATTATTTTTCAACAGCTTTTTAATAAGATGAAAGATGATCAGTGCATGCTATGAAATGTTTTAATACCCAGTTTGAATAATCAGTCTGTTTTCTGTGAAAAAAAGGTTGCCTTTTTGTGCCTCTTTGGAAAAGCACAAAAATTTTAAGACCTACAAGGATTAAAAATAAGGTGATTTGATCAGGAGCAAACTTAAAAGTTCTTAAATTTTGCACATTGAATTTCACTTTCAGGTGGTATCAGGAGAAGTCATTTCACCAGTTGCAGATGGGGCCCACATTAACATCAATCAATTAGGAACTGGCTGGATGGCCGGGCCCAGAGAGTGGTGGTGAACGGTGCTTCATCCAGCTGGCAGCCAGTCACCAGTGGTGTCCCTCAGGGGTCTGTGCTGGGGCCAGCTCTGTTCAATATCTTTATTGATGACATGGATGAGGGAATTGAGTCTTTCATCAGTAAATTTGCAGACGACACTAAGCTGGGAGCGTGTGTTGATCTGTTGGAAGGACGGAGGGCTTTGCAGAAAGACTTGGACCGTTTGGACGGATGGGCAGAGTCCAATAGGATGAAGTTTAATAAGTCCAAGTGCGGAGTCCTACACTTTGGCCACAACAATCCCCTGCAACGTTATAGGCTGGGGACGGTGTGGCTGGACAGTGCTC
>WAAE01011495.1:0-11469 GCA_013400495.1 Nicator chloris | reverse complement strand
GCAACAACGGACAGAACAAGAGGACACAGTCTCAAGCTGCATCAAGGGAGATATAGGCTGGATATTAGGAAAAAATTTTTCACAGTAAGAGTGATAAAGTACTGGAATGGCCTGCCCAGGGAGGTGGTGGAGTCACCATCCCTGGATGTGTTTAAAAAAAGACTGGATGTGGCACTTGGTGCCATGATCTAGTTGAGGTGTAAGAACATGGTTGGACTTGATGATCTTGAAGGTCTCTTCCAACCTAGAAATCCTGTGATCCTGTGAATCTGCAGTCAGATATTCATCTCAGTGGTCAGTATTTATAACGACCTTCATATGAGCAATCACAAATTTGGAGGTTATAAATTTGCATTAATGTGGATTTCTAGTCAAGCACAAATGCTACGATTCCTTCTTAATGCTGGAACAAGAGATATACTCGACATCCAATTTTTGGTTCATTTTCTCCACTTCTCATTAAGTCTGAAAGTGCCTATTTTTAATAATACAGTATCTGGAACACTGAGCATACTGAATTAATAGCAAAATAATAACACTACTATTAATACAATCAATATCAACACAGGAAACAACAGAACTGATGAATCTCATTTTCCTGTCTACCCAGGTTTATTCAATTACTTTTCTTTTTTTTTAGTAGGCAAAGGACTTTAAAAATTGGTTCTAACCCCATCTTTCTTGGAAGAAATTTACAGTTGCTTAATCACCCTGTAACTGGTACTGTATATATGAGGTGGATTTCAGGGACAAGTAGAAATAGAATATTTTCACTTGGAAAACAATGTGTATTCAAAGTATTACAAAATCTTGCCCACATCTGGGATAAGCCAGCACAATTTTGTTCCCTTTCTCTAAGCCAGCTCTATTCTTCCATAAGCAGAATTAGGCTGGTTTTGTCATTCATATATCTGATTATTGACACATACATGAGCACTTTTGAGTGGTAGAGCAGTGTGGTCTCCCTCCAGTAAGAGTATTGCTTACAAGTGCTGGACTTAAAAATTATTTACAATTGCAGACCCTCTGGATTTCTAGTGTAAAGAGCAATGGCAGCTTAGGCATAAATGTCTTTTGCAAACAAAAGAACTCCAAAACAAACAAACATTTGATAATTGTAAAAACTATATTAGTTTAAATATACAAGTATATTTCCAAACACCACAAATACTTCTCTTACTAACAGATGAGGTTATTAATTTTTAACTCTTGCGCAGTCCTTGTCACGTTTGAAGCACCCTACAAGAATTTTGTAATCAATTTTTCCACTGCTCAGGTACGTTGTGAAGTATCAGAACTGGAGCTTGGTGACCACAGGCATTTCAACCCACCCCAAAAATCATACTATACATCATTACCTAAATACAACATCACATTCCACATAAATGTAGAAATTAATAAGCAAATGAAAAAAGTCTAGCTCTGTCAAAAAACATCCAAAAGATGTTTTTCTTTTGAGGTGAAGATGTTTTCTTCACCTCTAATACCTCATTGAAATATCTAGATTTAATAAATTCTGACTAGTACAACTTTGAGGACTCACCAAGCAAACTCAAATGATTCTTTTTGCACATTGTATTCATGCTACTACACAAAATATGAAGATGCAATGGTGGGATATTTTAGAAAAACCACACAACTTTCTATTGTCTTACTTTAGTGATCTATATTGCATTGTCAGAGAGATAAATAAAAGCAGAGAGAAACAATTTCAGCTAATACAAGTTTGGTCGCTTATACCAACACACATGCATGATAATGCTTAAAAAAATTGCTAAATATCACTTTTTCCTCAGGACCACTCAGCTTTCTATTAGATCTTGTCACTTCTGAGCACCCTACTAAGCATTTTGCTTAATAGTACTGAAGCATTAGGTTTAATAAGCAACCTTTTCACACAGAGTTTCTAAAAAAGCTCCTCAACTGTAAAGTGGGTTTCTACTTGAATTTCTATTTGTCTTGAAATGACATGAGACTCCCAGAGCTTTAAGCACACTGTGAAAAAATTTCTTCTATGTCTGCTTCAATACATAATTTTAGCTGATCCATGATGTCATGAAATGTAAATAAGATCAACCACAAGAATGCTTAAAATTTTCTTGAACTGCAGAGCAAGTTTCATCTCTTGCAAAGCAAGAAACCATCTAGGTGTTATTTAAAATATATGGCTTTATTTTTTCTCTGTGTGTTTGCCTACATATCTGGTTTTTAACAGATGGAATATTGGAATACTGAGAAATTACACAGTGTGATAAGTGTTGTACCAAATGATGCAATCTAGTCTAATGATTCGTAGCATTTCTTAACATTATGCTACAGTGTAGAACTTTGTTAGTGTAAATACATGGATATATCACCTCGTATAATCAGAGGTGACAGGTCCATATAAATGCAATTCTCTCAAGTGAGCCAATTATTTAATGAGCAAGATTTAGTTGCCATTGGAAAGGAGGACTCTGTAGGAGAGATAAAACCACTGTCCATCACTGTGCTCATATATATACTTTTATATACCTTTTTCATTTAATTTCTGTAATACACGCTTAAAAGGAAACAAATACTTAACAAAAGCATGAAACAAAGCCAGTAAATATTACCAGATTCCTAGGTTCCACCTTGTTACAATCACTGTATATGTGACGGTAATTATAATGTTACAAGAACCCTTGTAGGGATATTCAGTAAATGACTACTGTAACACAGTTTTTCTACCTGTTGTAACTTCATTGTTCCCTTTTAACAAATAATAATAAAAAAAAATAGATGATAAGGTGCTAATTGATTCATTTCCATGCTATGAAACTTTTGACAGGTCATTCAGAGACTGTACTCATAAACTTGCTGTAGAACCAATTTAAGACGGGATAAAACAAGCTGCCGAATGTACAACACACATCATTTACATTTAATCCACAGCTGCAATCTCACCTTCATTTCTTCACTGACACATCAGGGTACCAGCACAGAGTAAAACTATGAGATGTTAAGAGAAATTCATTACTATTTGGACCAGAAATAATTCACTTTTTCTATTAAGAAATTCACACATTCAGGAACCCTACAAGGTTATATAAAGGCAGATTCCAAACACTGATGAATTATGTGTGTTTCTCATACAAGCTGCTTGAGGACAGAGCAAGAAAATGCCTATATAGCATACAAATGCTTTGTGAATCAGCATCACCGAGGATATTTTAAAGAAATATCAATGACATGCTTGCTTGTTCTGTTATAAAATCTTGTATAAAGGTGAAGATATGCATAGCTCTTCAAAATTCTTTACAATGAGTGTTTTCCATCCCTTCCCCAAGTCCCCCTATAAATAATAGATTTCAACTACATCTAAAAACATCTATTTGAAAGTGCACCAGTAAGACAACAGTTGTGTGGTTTCACCACAGATAATTGCTGAGCTGCTACTTTTCTGCTGCATATATGCAGGTTGTTTCACTACAAATATGTTTGGTTTTTAGTCAAAATACAGTATTGTCACAAGCAGTGAGTTAGCTGGAGAACATGAACATTGTGACTAATTCATTGAGTCTGATTCAGTGTTTCAGCAAGTCTGTCTTCTGCAGAACTAAATGATTTAGAGATGCTAAATTGAGGATAAAAAGGACCAAAAGATACAAAATTTAATTTAGAGCACTAGCATATTAATATACTGCACAAAACTCCCATCAGACTCCCTGATTAAATGCTGATTTCAACTGGTTCAACACAAATAGAATCTGAACTCTGTTGGCAAAGATTGTATTTCCTCAAACACGGATCATTGACACAGCAGACCATAACATCTTCTTTAAAAGCATTTTATGATCCATTTATGCAACATGAGAGCAATTACAGACAAGTTCTGCCAGCATGGCTACTTTCTATGCACATTATGTTCTAATGCCAAAAAAACAATGGAACTCACTAGAAGGAAATAAACACCATGTGTTTAACAGTATCATGTTTCCACAACTAAATCTTCTTTTCTTGTTTGTCTTTGTCATTAATAATGTTACTATGTAAATTCTAAATAGTGAATGCAAACAGAAGGGGAAAAGCAAATGAAATAACACATCTATGGTAAATTATGATTTCAATTTATCATCCTCTCCCTCCCCCTCAAGAATCATAAGCACCTCAAAAACAGAAGTTCAAAATTGAAATTTGCAAAGTGTTTTTTCAAATAGCGGTTATTAATCAGAATACAGGCCCTGATGAACATGATTTCCATTATTATCTACATAAAAAAAGTAAAATGACGGTCATTGTCCTGTTTCCACTTCAAAATTTGACCAGCATTCCAGGGTCACACCCAGCAGCTGCTTGATTGTGTACAGAAATGGCTTTATTTTCCTCCAGCAAGTGCACCTAAAGCACACCAAAACAAGAAGCTGTGTGTTTTCACAGTATTTTCAGTGTTTTGGTGGAAATAAAATAAATCATAAATGCTTAGGCTTATCCTGGTTCATAGACAAAAAAGACCAAGAGGTTGCCAGCTGTGATGTATAAAGTGGATGGATGGATGGATGGATGGATGGATGGATGGATGGATGGATGGATGGATGGATGGATGGATGGATGGATGGATGGATGGATGGATGGAAAGTTAAGAGGGTACCATACAAGCTCTTTGCTCTGGCAAAGAGCAGAATGAGCTTCAGGAGATTTATCAAATTTTAAATGTGGTAAGGCACAGTTTTGTAGCATTAAGGGCAGTTAAGCAGAAGAAAAAAATCTCCTAAAAGGACTGTAAATCTACTTATCATGCACACAGATCTAACCCTTCTTTTGTCTCTGAAGAAAGAGAATTGTTTATACTGTGAGATTTGATGCAAATGACTTGGCTTTTAATTTACACAACTACATAATCCTTGCAGAGAGGGAGGTGCTCTGAATGGTCTTCTGTTGAGCCTTATCTCTCTTTACTGACTGACAGAGTAGAGGTCGAGGGGAGAGCAACTGTCCCTTACATTTAGTTGCAAAGACATGAATATCTTTCCTTCATCCCTGCCTCTCGCGCTGAAAAATATTTTGGCCAAGCCAAAATATTTCCAGGCCTGGAAAAATATTATTTGAGAAAGAATGTGGTGATTTAAAAACAGAGGAAAAGCTGTTGTTAACAGCAGGGAAAATGCTATGTGTGTTTGTTGTAAGCAGCAAAGCCTGTGGATGGACACCGGTAGGGACCTGAATAAAACGGCCTTGAAAGCCATTCCACCACTGGTTTATAAGCAGAAATATGGAATTAGAGCCACAGTTCTTATCTCAACAGCATGAGAGAGCCTTGTAATCAAGGCTGATCTCATTTTTGTCACCTGTACTGTCAGCTAGCTTTGTGTTCTGGCACATAAAAGTGCTTGTATTCACCTTTATGGTTATATCTGGAGTTCAAGGTGCTTACACACTTCAGGTCCAACACCTGATTCCTGTCTCTGACAGCAAGATCCTCTGCAATGTTCAGGATGTGCTTCCAGAAGGATTATCAGGATCCAGTTCTTCAGTGATCCAAGGAGGGTCTGTGGATCCTCAAGGGCTCAAGTGCCTAAGTAAACTGGCTTGATGGTTCTCTTTGAGGAAGAAACAGAATTGGATGAGAAAATGCAAATTTCATGTGAATCTTTTTCAGGTTGGGTTTTACCTGTCATGGTACCAAGGATGCACCATGCTCAGGGTGATTCTGAGGCAGAAACAGACCAATCAAACCAATTCATACCTCTTAGGCACTTGGTCCATGGAGGATCTGTGGATCCTCCTTGGCACCCTGAGGATCAACCTTGCTGTTGCTGATAGAGGTTAAGGCCCATGATAAAATGCTCGGACTTGTTTCCATTGAGCACCACTGAGAAGATCAAAAAAAATGGAGATTGCTAATGGAAAAGGGAACTGGGCAAAAATCATCTGCTAAGCAAAAAGACTGCACCCTGAAGTTACTTCCCTGGTGGAAATATTAAATAAAGAGTCAGATTTGTAAAGAGGGAAACCCTGAAGTGTTTAGGTGAGCAAGGTCAGAACTGGTGGCTGCTGTGCCAAACCAGCTCTTGAGTGGTGGCTGAGGGCACGTTGGCTGGGGGCAGGTGGTGTGCAGGGGACAGCACAGGAGCAGAAGTCAGCATTTCTCTGCCGTAGGTATACTCATTTGACCAGGGAGCAGGAAATACTGACATTGGAAACGGAGGTGCTAGGGATCTCTGGTATGGTGCTGAGAGCCAAAAGTAACCTTTATGTTTGCTACCACCCTGAAACAAAATTCTAGGTACTGGTTGCTCAAAGGTGTTTTCCAGAGGTTTATTTCTGTTTATCCTGATCACCAGCTCCATGGAGCTCAGCAACAGCCATGCTTCACATGAACTGCCAAAAATAAAAGAAATAATAAAGGATGCATTATAATTATTCCAATAAATTACTTGGACAGAACATGGGATCTTCCCCAAGTCCATTACTGCAGTAATTATCCTCAGGCCCATTACTCTCATGTTATTTGAGTATAATTTAGGGGATTTAAGTGTAATTTGAAAGATTTGAGAATAATTTGAGGGATTTAAGGAAGCCATAAGGTTAAGCTGTGAGCTAAGTGAAACTTGTAGACAAGTGACAATACTTGAGGAACTTAATCACCATCCACCTTGCTCCCAGTGTATGAAGATGCAGCCAGCACTGGCACCAAGGTGGGGAACACCAGCAGAGCTATGGTGCAATCCTCAGAAGTCATACAGAGTTTTGGTGGGCATTTTCCATCTTCCTCTCCGCCCAGCAACAGTTTCTGATAGTTAGTGTCTCTGGTATTACCCACCCTAACACAAAAATAGGAATGTGGAGGATCACCAGGTATTGTCTGTCCAAGGGAGTCCATCAGTGTCCTTTACACATGATTCTTAGGTCACTTCTGAATAGGCTCTTCATTACATAAAATAATGATGATAGTTAGAGATACTATGCTGACTTTCTCTAAGTACAACACAATTTAGGGGGAGCTCAGAGCAGGAATCCTTAGTGCAGTGATTCCTTATCCCTGTGTTTGCAAAACTGAGGTCATTATCCATCATCAGAGGTGGCTTTTTCCATTCACATTTAACAGCTGTAGAGGAACATGATGCAAAATCACAACACCCTGAAAAATAGTACAGTTATTCAAAAGACCCCAATAATACAAAATAAATAACACAGTAAGTAAAAAACCCCAGTATAATAACTCAAAATAGTACAATCAATCAAAAACGTCCGCTGTGTAACATCCACTCAACAGCTTCAACATCTCCCAGGACTCTGGGTCATTTTCTTTTATTCGAGTGAATTTTCAGGATACAAGATAACTGACCACAGCTTTTATCAGTTATGGGCAGATTTTAAAGCATGGTCACAATTTTTTTTCTCATTACTCACTGGTCTTACTTCCTTTAGGGCCACTGCCCACCGTGGGAACACCTGTGGCTATCCAGACTGTCGATGTAGAGCAGCTGTCTCTAGGCCTTGGGGAGAAAGCTACTTTCATGGTCATCACCATTGCTCTTATACCACTAAAAATATCACGATAAAGGGATGGAAAATTATTATTATGAACTTGAACAGTATATGTATCTATATGTATGCATATATATACAAAAAATATAATTACTAGTAATGTTAGATTCATGTAAAAATATTATTTTCAAAGTTACAGACGTTGTATTTTAACTGTGACACCAAGTAAAAGCAACTTGCCTTAAAAACTCCAAGTTGAAAGACTGGGCATTGCACACATGGGAATTTCAGACAGATCCAATTAGGTAAAAAAAGATCAAAAAACCATGCAAAATTATAAAAGATTTTTTATGGCAACTGTCCCCGGAGAACTCAGCATTTGGGACATTGGAATCCTAGTGGACCAATCTCTCCATCACATGGCACAGGAAGCAAATTAGTTGAAATCTCCCAGCACACCCTGCTTACTCCTTCACTGAACTGGTAGCCTGGCTAACCCACAGAGCAGCCCTCAGTGCAGAACCAGGATTAAGCTGACTACCAGCAGGATCAGGGAAGCCTTTCCACCACTACCTTTGAGTCACTTTTTGCCAAGGAATGATTGAATTCTTTCTTAATGAGACTCATCCACTCATGAATCTGTGATGGGCAGCAACATCACTGAAGAGGCTGTGCCAAGTTTTGCTGTTGCTCAGAAAGATGTAAATGATTAAAAAAAAAAAAATTCCTCAATGAGCACCCTGCTTTCTTAGTTAGGAAACATTAAGCTGGCCTGTGCAAAGCCACAGTTTAATTACAGAGAAAACTTCATTGGTGTGTACTCGGGAAAATACATCTATATTCCTCAGCAGAGAACTGGGTACTAGTGCCTAAAATAAAAATAAATAAATAAAGAAAAATCATCTTCTCTTTGCCCAGATTTCAGAACAGAGTTTAAATGTATAAGGGAAAAATTAGTCTATCAGAGATGCTCTGATGAAAAGGAAGACAATAACATGCAAAAAAAAGCAGCTTTTCACCTGACCATGTAAAACTTGAAGAACGATGAATGAATGAATGAATGAATGGATGAATGAATGAATGAATGAATGAATGAATGAATGAGAGGCCAGGATAAATAGAAAAGTTTCTCATCCTAATTTTATCAGTAGATAAACTATTCTGGAGGACCTTTTACAGATGCCATTAAATATCTGTTCCAATTTTTTATCTCAAAACCTCCTTACTGAATACTCAGCTTCTCCATACATAGAAAACCTTTCCCAGGAAATGCTGAAAGAAAGGTTTTTTTCCTCTCACTAGCTGAAAGAGGACATTTATTATGAGAAATACCAAGAAAATGCTTTATCTTGAAAGGCCTTTTATTGTTTGTTTCCTATTGCTATAGACTTAAAAATTACTTCCAGGGACACCATATAGACGAACCCAGAAACTACTGTAATTTATGCCTAAGAATTGGCCCAAAACATATTAGAACCTGAGCATTCTAGGAAAAGAAAGTTATTTTATTAAAAAAAAAAAAAAAGTGTATCAAGAAGTATGCTGTCTTTTTAAATAAATTCTCATTTTTATCAAAATCTTATCTTATAAAATCTATTTACATTTATCTATGTTCCAGTTTTCTTTAGGATCCTGTGTTTTCTAGGGAAATATTAGAAGCAACTAATGGAAGAGGAGTCATAGCAGAGGTAGTTTTCTCTCTGTAGGTTAGAAAGGTGACCGGTTCCCAGTCTGACAAGAACCAAAAATGGTATCATCTTTGAAATCAAGTTTCATGTTTTTACTAGAATGCATTAAATATTTACATACTTGCTTAATATCTAGCTAATGTGCACATGCACCATAACATTCTTTCAGCTTCCTTGGCAGTATTTAACACTCTCTTGGACCACTTCAGAGTTGTGAATGTACAGAACTTATTCATAAGCTACAGGGCAGAGTTAGTGGTCATAGTTCATGGTTCTCTACACAATCTAAAGGTGCAATTATGTCCTGATTTTCATTACAATATTACATCCACTTTTCAGAAGAGTTGGCTCCTTTCCCAGATTTCTATTTTCAGATCTGCTGACAAGGAAAATAGGGATTGGAGGCTAGATAATCTCTCCTTTCCAATGTTATAAATCTCATTAGTGAAACTTCTTTGAAGAAATGAACTGTTCACTGATCTGAGCTTTAACTGGGGAGAATAGGTGGCAGCACAGACATCACTACCCTGTGCAATAAAACAGTAGCACTTGCAGGTGATTCAGAAAATCCACTAACAGAGCTGCATTTTTGGATCGATCAACTAAATTTGATGGCCTCAAACAAATAACAGACATGATATATTTTTTTTCATACAACTATTGTTTAAAACAATCCTTACAATAAATTATAAGCCTTAGCACAATTCTCCTTTTGACACATCCCTGAAATAAGGGAATGTGGACTAATTCCACAATACCAGCAAAATTTGGTCACTTGATTTCAGTTTTAAGACCATTTAGAACAATGCATTTTTCAATTAGTCAGTGATTAATTCACTAGAGCATAATAATCTTCTGTCCTGACTTGCCACAAATGTCCCTACAAGCTTCCAAATTTTGCTGTTAAAAAGAAGATTGTTTTCTTTAATATGTAATTGCAACATAGCACCTTAACACCTCAAATTAAGTTATCTTAAGGGTTGCAGTTTGGGTTTGGGCTTGTTTGTTTGTTTGTTTTTGCCATGGAATTTAGTGACTCAAGATATTTTAAATATGTTCAGGGGAAAAAATAAATAAAAAAATCCTACCATCACTGTCAATACCCTCATCGCAGGTGGACAAAGATTTAAGATATGGTACACCAAAAAAATGAAAAGGTTTTAAGTGGAAGCAATTGCTACTCCAGCTTACCCTCTGAAATATTTATGTTGTCCATTCTATGAATCAATAAATTCTGTAACATTTTAGCAGTCCCTAATTCATAATTGAATTGTTTTGAAAGGATTAGTTTCAGTGGAAATTTGCAAAGACAAATCACCTGAGGTAAAATGGGTGAAAGCCAAACACATATAAAGTTTACTTGCCATCTTACAAACAGTTCTTGCAGGGGATTGTGGATTATAAATCTTTATTGTCACACATCCAGAAATCTCTGCTTTTCTGAATTCTTAATTTGTTTTGGCCTTCCTGAAATTCTAGATTACTCTTTCTCCTTCCTAACCTAGAGCCCATGGACAATAAGGACTGCTGATTGTTGACAGAGAGTTGTTATCATCACCTGACACTTCCTTCACGTACACATCCTTGTTCTCCATTCCACTTATTCAGAAGATGGATACTGGAATGGGAATGTGATCAACACAGTTTCCTTATTCAGAGCATAAAATGTAAATTAGCAGGTATTTCACTCACCTTCAGAAGAAAGGAAGCACATCTATTCAACAACTTCAGAACTGATCCATAAGCACCAAACCGATTGAAGTTCTGATCCATATCTACATCTCTGTGTGTCTCCCCTGTTCACACGCTTACTTTCATCAACAGAGCACTTTAACTGTGCAGTGAAGAATTACTAAATCCCACGTGTCATTCTCTAGGCCACTGCAGACAAAAATCAGCAGTATAAAGTATCTGTTGTCAGGTAGATGTCTGGAGGCAAGGTGGTTGAAAGAAACATCATGGTTAACCCTTTCTAGAGCGGTGTATTGTGCTGTGGTAGAATCTGTCTTTGAATCACTCAACTCCAACTTTTTGATTCAGCTTCAACCAAAGGTCTCAAGGTGGATGGTAAAAGTCGTTCCTTCATATCTTGTGAGAAGAAAAATCAGAATTTGTTACAAAATTCTAGATTGTCACAACCTGTAGTATTCATACTTAGTATAAAACTTTTGATAACCTTCCATATGTGCTGTTTTATGGTTCTTGCTTCCTCTCTTATCAATGTTTAACCCAAAAGGAAATTTAAAGTTACTAAAAAACAACACTGATTTTATTACCAAATCATATAAATAGCCAATGAAATTGACTTCAGCTTCATCTTGATAAAATC
>WAAE01011494.1:0-19563 GCA_013400495.1 Nicator chloris | reverse complement strand
GGGGTGGGGTGGGGTGAGGTGAGTGGTGTAGTGTGGGGATTGCACTGTGCGGTTGTCATTACAGGAATTTGGGATGACAGGGAAAAATAACAACACAGTCCATCTCTGAAGGCACAATGCCTCTGTCTTTACTAGACAAACACATTCCTTTATAGACAGTTACTATAGAAGAAAGAT
Source organism: Nicator chloris (assembly GCA_013400495.1). Classification (NCBI taxonomy): domain Eukaryota; kingdom Metazoa; phylum Chordata; class Aves; order Passeriformes; family Pycnonotidae; genus Nicator; species Nicator chloris. The sequence continues at coordinate 19,386 of WAAE01011494.1, read as the reverse complement.
GATTGGACACTCAGGAACAACACCTCTTTGTAAACATGTTGTAGACAAGTCTGGAGCAAAACCCCAGATGCAAAGATTGTTTAGAATTCTTTCACTGAGCTTTCTCACAGGTCCCTGACCAGTGCCTGGGAAAGTTTATTTAAACTTCTCTCTCACAGGCCTTGCTGCTGTCTGATGCTTGAAATTTTCTCCCTGACCGGGCTGTCAGCATCCACAATTCCCCCTTTTTGTTTTAAGAAAAAAAGGAACAGCATTTGTAATCCCCTGCAGGGCCCTTCGCAGAAAGGAGAACAAACACAGCACAAGAGGTCCCTTTAGTAATTTGCCAGTTACCAAACAGAATCCCATTCCAACATTGACTTAGAGTGGTCAGAGAGATTCTCTGGCACATGCCATCTAATTCTTCACAATCACATCCATGCACTAACATCAAGTTTTGTTGTTCATTCTTACAAAGAGTTTGTTACTAATCTAACTCAGTAGCAAAACATCGTTAGTCTGCTCAAGGAACTGGCAGTCTAACTTGTCAACATTCCCTACTTCAGAAACAAAAGAAGAGGTATAATGTTCACTCTCTACTTGTGGAAGGACCATCTGATTGATAATCAGCATTTGGATCATCATTCAAAGGTTCATCTACCTGATGATCTGCATCGTGGTTATCATTTGAACGTTGCCTGTTGGCCCCATTCTGCTTTCTGTCTTGCAAGTCAGGGCAGACGCACCTTGCAGGTATCCACCGTACCCCAGTATCTGTGGACACGCGTGCATACCCACGACCTCAAGCAATGAGTTCACACGGGCCTTCCCACTTGTTAGTGGTTGGATCCCGTACCCAGACCTTCGCTTGAGGCAGGTGCATCTCATCTGATGACTGCAGCGAGAGAAAGCGATCCAAAATGGCAGGATTGTTTCAATTGTGTGGCACTGTAAGGTGATTGATTGTACATAGCTTTTTTCCAATTGATGACCGTTTTTCCAGGCATTCCCCTATTTTTCCCCCTTTTATTTTTTTTTGGAACACGCTTTGAAGTGCCATGAGTGCGTTCAACAACAGCTTGACCAACAGGAAAATGCGGAATGCCAAATTTATGTGACACTTCCCACAATTGTAAAACCACCACGTCCTTTGTGAGATGTGGGTGGAACCATTATCAATTTTCAAAGAAGAAGGTATAACTGAGTCTCAAAAAGCCAGCCCCCAATGGGCAGTAACATCACGACCCTTTTCTCCAGTGTGAGCAAATGCCCACATAGCAGAGGAGACAGTGTCAGTAAACATGCACATACTAAGGTTGGCCAGATTTGGCAATGTGAGTGACATCAGTTTGCACAGCTGCAAGGCTTTCAGGCCTCTGGGGTTTACGCCTGCTTGTAAGGGTGCAGCAAGCCCATGACAGTCAGCACAAGAACTGACAATGTCACAAGCCTCTCTTGGCAGAGCTGTTGGGGGTGGGGCAGGAGAGGGGCAGCCCTCAGCACTTCCCTAATTGCGGGGCTCGGGACTGCCCCAGCACTGGAGGTGCCCCAACAGTGCCAGCACAGGGGATGGGCACTGCCCTGGGATGGAGCAGCCCAGTGCTGGGCTCCGCTGCCCCCCATGGACCATGGAGAGGGCTTGACTGCTGGTCTGTCCCACCACCATCCCGGGCTGTCATCATACCCCAGGTGAGCCTGAAAAGGCCCCCTTAGAGGTGGGGTTGTGTCCCCCCTACCTCGGGAATGCCCCCCAGCCACCCAACACACTGTGAGTGTGGGCCTGAGGCATGGGGAGACTTTGAGGATGAAGGGGAGGGAAAAGAAGGTGTTCAAGGTGAGGCTGAATGGGGCTCTGAGCAACCTAGGAAGCAATATGGGAAGAGATTATTCCCTGGGAGGGTGTAAGGCCCTGGCACAGGTTGCCCAGAGCAGCTGTGGCTTCCCCATCTCTGGTAGTGCCTAAGGCCAGGCTGGACAGGACTTGGAGCAGCCTGGGATAGTGCAAGGTGGCCGTGCCCGTGGCAGGGGGTGGAACGAGATGAGATTTAAGATCCCTTTCAGCTCAAACCACTCTGTGATTTTGTGGTTCTAACTGCGTAAGCAAAAAAAGAGGATCTGAAAAACAGGATACCCTCTGTCCTAGGGTGACTTTATGATGCTTGTATCCACAATCGTCTGTTCTGTCTGTGTTGGATATTGTGCCCTGTACCTTTAAGACTGGTTCCAAGAGCAAAGCAGGGGGGAGAAGAACCGCACAGTTTGTTTTCAGAGATTGTTCTTACTCCTTTGCATTCCTGCTGCTGGTGCGTGTTCGTCTGCAGCATGGACATACTCGGGGACAGAGATCTCCTTTGCTTTTGTTAGTTTTGCCTGGCTGAGGCAGAGAAGTTTCCTGGACTGTGTTTTTCTCTTTTTCTTGGGACTGTTTAAACCTGTCCTGGACTGAAAAACCCAGAGAGACACCTGGATCTCACGCCTGCGGCCCAGCGGGGCCTGGGCCTTGGCATTTTTCCAGCACTGGAGGAACTGATAAGAGACTGGGCGAGCTGAGCTACACCCGTGGCAGAAGTTTCTCAATTTTGCCATTTCTCCTCAGAGTGGCAAGAGGTTTTATTGTTTCATATTATTCATTTCTTGTGCTTGTGGGCACTTTGCTTGTTAAATAAATAGTTTTTTCCACTCTTCTCTAAGGAGATTTTTTCCCGGACCAATCGGGCGAGGGGCCGTTTGGGTTTGCTTTTCCAGAGGAACCCCATTCGGAGGTTTTCCTCCCAAATTTGCCCTGACTCAGGACACCCACAAAATAAAACCCCCAAATTCCTTCAAATCCACCAAAAACTCCCAAAATCCCACCCCAAAATTGGGGATCCCAAGAGCCCCAAAATCCCAAAAATTCCAAATCCCCTTTAAATCCTTCCAGGTGACCCCAAATCCCCCCCAAATCCCCTTTAAATTTCCCCAGGTGTTCCCCAAACTCCCCCAGGTGTGCCCAGATGTGCCCCAACCTCATTTTAAACCCCCCTCCAGATGACCCCAAATCCCCCCTAAACCCCTCCAGGTGCCCGCAGGTGTGCCCAGGTGCACCCGGGTGTGCCCAAGTGTGCTCAGGTGACCCCCAAACCTCTCCAGCTGCCCCTCAAACCCCCTCAGGTGCCCCCCAAATCCACGTCAGCCCCCACCAAACCCACCCCAGGTGTGCCCAGGTGCCCCCAGGTGTGCCCCAAATCCCCTTTAAGGTCAGATATTTATCCTGTCTGACGGTCAGGGCTTTGATGACCCAGGTTTAAGGCACAGCTGCAAAGAATAATTTGTGAGTCAGGGGCTGAGATTTTCAGGGGGTTCATAGACACCCACCCCAGCAGTGAGTTGGGTGGAGGAGATGTCACCTTGAAAGGAAGTGCTTGTAAGGTTTCCTGGAGGAGAACACTCCCTGTGGAAGAAAGCATTTCTCTCGGTGAGAACAGCCTGATCTCTCTCACTGCTTCTTAGTAACTCGAGTAACTAATTTATTATTAGCAGGCTGAGAGAGCTGGGGGTGCTCAGCTTGGAGAAGAGAAGGCTTCAAGGAGACCTCACTACCCCTTCTCATGCCTCAAGTGGCTCCAAGAGAGCAGAAGAGAGACTTTGGACAAGGAGGTGACTTCACACTGGCACAGGACAAGGTTAGATGGGATATTGGAAAGAAATCCTTCCCTGTGAGGCTGCTGAGGCCTGACACAAGCTGTCTGGAGAGGCTGGGGCTGCCCCTGGATCCCTGGAAGCGTCCCAGGTCAGGTTGGACATTGGGGCTTGGAGCAGCCTGGGATAGTGGAATGTGTCCCTACCCATGACACCAGTTGGAATGAGATGGTCTTTAAGGTCCTTTCCAAACAGTCAATAGTTAATAATAATATGATCTGGTCTTGCAGCAGCATCTGAGGTTACAACCACTAAGGACGCACTGGTCATGCCACTCCGAAGAGGACGTCCCTACCATGGGGCTGAGAAGGCAAGCTGCACTTTTTGGGTCACTGTGCTCAGCTGTGACCTCCCAGCCTGGCTCGGAGATGGCTCAAAATTTAGGCCCAGGAGTCAGATCACCCTAGTCCCTCTCCTGCTGACTATCCATCAAAGGCATATCTTGAATCCTGAGCAAAATATTCCTATCTAAATAACCTGGAGAAAAGAAAGCCTTGCAAGTAGGACTGCAATGTGAATCTGTAAAAGACAAGCCCAGACATGAGCCCCTGAATTCCCGAGTTAAAATGTTAAATGGTTAATTGTTCAAATTCTTATATCCCTACCCGCTTTCATTCCCTAATATTGTCCTTAATTTTTTTTAATTACCATATTCTGGTATCCTTTTCCCGTCGGGAGTAGCCCCCGCTGCTCCAGGCTGGCCCTGCGCGCATGGTTGGGGCTGGGCACGCAGTCAGGCGGTCCCAGCCAGGACTGCCCCGACAGGGTGGGCGGCGGCCACGCCACTCCTGGCACATGGCAAGGGTTGGGCACGTGGTCTGGCAGAGCTGGCCGGCCGGAGGGGCTGCTCCTCGTCTCCCCTGCTTCCGTCCCCCACACTGCCGGGCAGGCAGATCCACCCCTACAAGATAAGCATCCGAGACGGGGGGAAGGGGGACATATGCAAATAAGAACCTCATAGCACCATGGGACAGATTTGAGGAAAAAAGACCCCTCCAGCAGCAAGTCAACACACAATTAGGAGATATGATCAGCGCCCCAAGTCAGGGAAGGGATAGACGCATCTCCTGGTCCTGGTTTGGGCTTTTGCCCTCTCACCCTGACTTCAGAGGAACTGGAAAAACGTGGAGCCCCGGCCAAAAAAGACGAACTGGTAACTCCTTTGGCACTCGCTTGAGAACAGAGACCTCTACTGCATTGCACTCTAGTGGTAGACTCACACACCTCCTCTTCTCCCGAGTGGCTAGTGAAAGCTGCGGCAGTGTGTGTGCACCCCGTTGGGATCCATACCCAGCTGATCTCTTTAATAAAGAGTTGAATATTAATAAAGGCACTAGCCCTATTTATTTCAAATCCACTTTTTATCCGTTTTCTTCCACAATCCTCAGATACTGCAATCAATGAAGCAATAGAGCAAAATTATGGATTCAGCCTTATGATGGTGCCTCCTGTGCACCAGGGAACGGGGCTGGCTGTAAATATGTATCTGGCTGCAGCACAGGGCCAGGGCGTAGTGAGGGCCTTGTTGTGCCTCCAGTGCTGCTCGGCAGCCCCAGCAGAGCCCGGGGCCACGGCCGTTCCCCGCCGGGGCCCGAGCCAGCCCGGCCCAGCCGTGGAACTCAGCCCGACAAGGGCGCGGCGGCTGCAGAGGCCCCGCCCGGCCCCAAGGGATGGGCTCTGCCCGCCCGCCGGGCCGCAGGCTGGGCCCAAGGCTTTGCAGGAAGCTTCCTGCCAGCTTTGCGCAACCTCCACCGAGAGTGCCCCTTTGCTGTGCTGAGAAGACTAAAAAAACCCCTCTAGTTTAACCCCGCTGCACACCTCATGAGGGATCCCTGCACACCTTAGCAGAGAGCCGAAAATATCACTTTTTGCCTCCTGGGGGATCCCTGCACACCTTAGCGGAGACCCCAAAATATCCCTGTGTGCCTCACAAGGCATCTGTGCATACCTTTGGAGAGACCCCACAATAGCTTCGTAAGCCTCACGAAAGAATCCAGCCCCCTGCCCACCCTAGGAAGGACTCGGCTCCTCTCCAGACCTTGACGGCAACCACTAGACTGCCACGTAAATCACGAGGAACTCAAGCCCCGTGCCAGCCTTACAGAGGTTTGCAGTCATCTGTATGCCATAGAAGAGACCCCCAAATCTCCTAAGAGCTTCATGAGGAACCCCAGCCACATGCACCACTTACAAAGGACCCAAAGCCCCGCATCTCTTACTGGAAAACCCAACACCCTGCCCATGTACCTCAGGACAGAGCCCAGTCATCTCCCAGCCTTATAGGGGTCCCCCATTACCTGCATGCCATAGAAAAGCCAGGTCTGCCATGAACTCTAGCCAGCAGCATGTTCCCTGACAGAAACTGATGCCCTTCTGGTACGGGTGTGAAAAACGAGGTTCAGTTTTCTGGTAAAATTTAAAGAGTTTAATAAAAAGACAATAAGAGACAGAAAGCAAGCACAAGGTTAATATGGTCGACCTGGTACCTTGGCACTGAGCCAAGAGCACACCTGGATACCTCTGAGGGACCCTTTAAATACTTTTTCTGTTACATCTGCATGTTGCATATGAATAGGGTGTGATGCATATTCATCTTTTTCCAAGAAGAGTTTTGCATGGCCACTCCTTGGGTCCGCCTTTTTAGAGCAGGCGTGTTCCTTGGCTGTAGTTTTCTTATCCCCTCCAGTTTGGGCTGTGGTCCGTGCTTTCTTCACATGGCAGGTGCTGATAATTTGGCACATCAGTAGCAGGGTCCTCTTCACATGTTCATTGGAAGTTATCCCAACCAAACAGACAGTTCAATTACAAGCACAGGTATATATCAGCTATCCCACTACTGTGTCTAAGTAAAAAGAACTATACAGTAGAGTCATCTGACACTACACATATAACATTCATCTTAATACTTGCGAAAAGCCAATATCATAACATGTATCTATAACATGGGGAACACGTGTTGTGGTGCAGGCTGCATCTGTGGGAGCAATGGGCAGCATGAGCCCGTGCTGTGCTCCACTGCTGAGCTGGCAGCATGGTGGATACGGCCAGGACATTCTCTGTTCCCCCAGAGCTGGGAGCTGCAGGCACGTTGCCGCCCCTTGGCACAGGCTATGCCACCCAACAAACCCCAGAAGGCCAGGAGGAGAGCCTGGAGGCAGCAGGAAGCTGAGAGAGCCCCCTGCTCTAGAACTGAGAGACTTCTTCCAGAAGCAAAGATGGTGACTTTAAGAGACTCCCACTGCGCTCAAAGTTTGTCTCTGAAGACTAAGAGGTGAGCTTGTCAGAAATCCCGGTTTTAGGTCATTTGATTGTGACTAGGTACAAATCTCCATTGGGAGAAGAGCCTCTGCAGCAGGCTGGGTGTCTTGGGGTGTCTTAATTCTTCCTAGAGTAAAGACTAGCAATGAAATGTGATTTCAATTTTTTATTCTAGAAGTGTAGAAATGTCATAAACTTTCCAGAATTCTAAAACTACATTGAAAATCCTTAACTACTATAGAAATAGGGAAAAAGTATTTGGAGATTTCTGTCTAAAAATTTTTTTCTAAATATTTCTAAAAAGGAAAAACAAAGACAAAATGAGCTCACTTTTTCTTAGGAGTCCCCCGCCCAGCTGCTGCTTGCCCAGCCCTGGCTGTGCCCAGAAAAGGAGCTCAGCCAGTGCTGGTGGTGCCATACAGACACCAGAGCTGAAGCCCAAAGATGTTGCTGCACTTAAGTACTGCCTTGGCAGGAGGACTACACCTCCTGTCCTGCCTGGAGAGCAGGGTCAGTCCCTTTGGGAACAGAAGCTCCTGTTCTGTGTGGCAGTGACATCCATTACAATAATCTTATTAAACTGCCATGGCTAGAACAACGTAAGCATGCATGGGAAGAAAAGACAGTTTGCATTCTCCACAACTGAGACATCTAGCCGGTCCTGTGAAGCTGCAGAGGCACTCCTGTGGACAGAGGAGGTGTCTGAGGGCCCAGCTGCCAGCGGCACACAGGGACCCTCCTGCACAGCAGGGGCCAGAGCTGGCAAGGCTCCCCAGCACGGCTGCAGCTGCTGGCACACCTTGGCCCAGCAGCACAGCTGCCCCTCAAGGCCCCGGCCAGCAGGGGATGGCTCTGGGCAGCGTCCCTGGCCAGGAGTGGGCCCCAGAGCACATCTGCCTTTCAAGGGCAATCTGGTACTGCTCTTTTTCCTCCCCACCTTGCTTTGCCTCTGCCCTGTGCTCCTGGGGCTGCTCTTGGCCAGGCAGCCTCAGTGGGAGCCAGCACTGGCTGCAGCCCCAGCAGCCCCCCCAGGACAAGGCTCAGCAATTAAGAGGCCAAATAAAGCACTGGGCAGCAGCAGAACCCTCAGCAGAGGTATTTGGACAACCACTGATGTTGGGGGTTAGATTTATTTATTTGTTTATTTGTTTTCTTTCTTTTTCTCCCTATAGAATTTTTCCCATAAGTTGCTAGGATAAAAACTACTGGTACTTATGGGTGATTGGCCAGGACAAAGAGGTGGCCAAAAAGTCAGGAGGGGGAAGACAATGTGAAAAAGGCAGGAAAAAGGGAGGGGCTGGGGGCAGCTGGCTTTGGTTTTTGTTTGGCACTGGGCATTTTTGTGTGAGGACAGCCAGGCTGTCGGTTTTGGCTGCAAGAGTTCACTGTCACCACCAATTCTGGGGAAGCCAACCATCATCTGCCCGTGTGCCCAGGAATCCTGAGCTTGTCTCCTCCCACCCCTATGCTGAGGCCGGGCCGGCCCTGCCGCTTCCTTCGGCCGCTCATTCTCGCTACGGTGTAGCCTCATAGTCCCCTGCCCTGCCAGGACATCCTGCCATTCCAGCTACCAGCACAGAACTTCTGATTTGTCTCATCCACCAACTGGGATTTTCCACTGTTCCAGCTCTGCTCTCGGAGACCCCGCAGAAACACCGAGATCAGACTTCCCTGGGCTTTGTGAAGCAGAGCCCTCAAGATTCCTGGTTCCGTTTTGTCGTTAATGCTGTAGCTGTTGTTGTTTTGTTTTGTTTAGTTATATATATATACTAGTAAAACACTGTTATTCCTATTCCTACCACCTCTGCCTGAGAACCCTTTAATTTTTCTAAATTATAATAGTTTGGAGGGAGGGAGTTTGAATTCTCAGGGGAGGCCCTGCCCTTCCCAGCAGATACCTGTCTTTTTCAAACCAAGACAACTGACTATCCACAACTTCACAGCAGTGTCACTGGGAATGTTTCCTGCCTACAGTAGACTTTCAAAAGAAGCTGTTTGAGGGAAAGATAGACAAAGCACTCACCGTTTTCTCTTCTGAATGCTGCAACAGCATAAAACGAAGACAAGCACCAAACAAAGCAGGACTGCAATTACCAATAGCCAGCAGCATGTTCCCTGACAGAAACCCCTTCCAATGCCCTTCTGGGAATGGGGAACATGTGTCATGGTGCCAGCTGCATCTGAGGGAGCAATGGGCAGCGTGAGCCCGTGCTGTGTTCCGCTGCTGAGCTGGCAGGACGGTGGATACGGCCAGGATATTCTCTGTTTCCACCAGAGCTGGGGCCTGCAGGCACCTTGCCGCCCCTTGGCATAGGCTGTGGCACCCAACAGTGTCCAGAAGTCTGGGAGCAGAGCCCAGGGGCAGCGCAGCTGTTTGGGCAGTTGCTCCTTTGAGGGACACGGGCCAAACCCATCCCTGAGCAGCCACTGCCTCCCCCGATCCTCCCTGCCCCATGACAGCTCCCCCAGCCCAAGGGGATGGAGTCAGGCCTGTCAGGACCCAGTGCAGCCCCTGCCCAGTCAGGAGCCAGGGCTGGCTCTGGCCCTGGGCTCGTGGCAGAGCTCCCGCTCGAGGCTGCTCCTGTGCCTTGGGCCTCTGGGCATTCAGGGCCAGCTCCGCGAGCAGCTGCAGCAGGAAGGACGTTGGGGCACCCTGTCAGCTCATGCAAGATGCCTTCCTGCAGAGCCTGGGGAGAAGCTGCAGCCAGGCCAGGATGGGAAGCAGTCCTGCAGGGCGTGAAAGCAGCAGCAGGGCAGCGAGGCTGCCACGGATCCCTTCCCACTGTGCCAGGCACAGTGTGTCCAGATGTGCAGAGAAAGGCCCCGGCTGCTGAGTCTCAGGAGAAGGCTGAGGAACATGCACCCACCACGCCCTTTGTGCAGTTCCTTCTCCGTTTGTTTCAGGTTGTCTTCTGACTCAAGTGGTTCCTTCTGTCCTGTGGCTTTGTTCTTCTCTGTCGGAGGACCTTAAAAAAAAAATTAATTCCATTTCCCAGGAATGGATCCCACAAAACCAGTGCTCAGCCTGTGGGGTCAGTAGGGACATACTACTCACCCCTGTGATGGGAGCTGGGTTTGCGTGCAGCAACCAGCAAAGGAGCCAGGAAAGTCCTCTCTGCAGAGACGAGACATCTGTAACTCAACAGCCAGAGAACCTTCTGTCACCTGGTTCCTGCCAGGTTGTCAATGATTATTGCTTGGTGGGACATTAAGAACACACTTGCAGGAGGCTCCAAGAGCTTCAAAACTTTATGCAGCCAAGCTAATGGAGAAGCCTTCCCAGGAACCTCTTCTAGAATGGAGCACAGATGAGAACCTTTTTCAGGGCATGCTGGGATCCCCTTCTGCCTTAGGGGACTGGGCACTGCAAGGGGGTTGGGTAGGGCCACGGGAGCCAGATGTCAATGGACATGGCCAAAGCTGCACAGGGGCCTGAGAAGCTCTGAGCTGGCTCTGGTCACTCTCCACACTCTTTCCATGCTCTGTGCAACATCCCTGAAGAGCAGGCACTGCCAAGCAGCAGAGATGGCAGCTCAAGCCTCAGCAGGGCTCAGGCCCAGAGGCACAGCAATTACCTCCTGTGGCTGTGCCTGACATCACCTCCCTTCCTGCAGCAGAGGCTGCCAATGAGCCACTGCTTCCTCCAGGAAACACTCCCTTCAGCACAGCTTTCTGGTCCTTCTCTGGAGAAAGAAAATTGTACAGCTGGATCAAATGGAACTATCCCACAGACAGGAGGTGGTATCTTCAGGAGGCAATGCTTGTCAAAGACATGGATAAGGATCAGGAAATTATATAAACTTTTGGGATTGGCCAGGACCTTCCCTTCTCCAAACAGCTGCCAGTCCTGATCTGCCCAGAGACTGGGAAATTGCAGGGGTCTCAGGGTGTGCATGGCCTGTGGTGCAGTCTGGGCATCCTGTCAGCTGATGCCAAATGCCTTCCTGCAGAGCCTTGGGAGAAGCTGCAGCCAGGCCAGGATGGGAAGCAGCTCTGCAGGGTGTGAAAGCAGCAGCAGGGCAGCGAGGCTGCCAGGGATGCCTTCTCACTGTGCCGGGCACGGCGTGTCCAGATGTGCAGAGAAAGGCCCCAGCTGCTGAGTCTCAGGAGAAGGCTAAGAGACCTGTGTAAGAGCCTGAACGAGAGATGTGGGACTCGAGGTGGCTCTTCAAAATGCTGTTTATTGCATCGGAGGTCGTGGGTATACAGAGCCTTTCCTTGCAAGCTGCCAGCTTCAGCTTAAAGGTATGCCCGAAGCCACCTTAGTTCTCGTTACAATGCATTATATATTTTTCTTTGCTGAGCATCTTAATACGTAATAACCAATCAGGCTCATACACAATACCTTTACCATTATCTATAGCCTATCCTAGCTACTATCATTACCATATTGTGGTTGTTTCTATCCAACCACATCCATTTAGGATGTTACAGTTTAAGCTTAAAGTTGTTTTTCTGTTTTCTTGCAGTGGAAAATTCTTAGACCTTTTTTCTACTTGCTGCATGGAATGTTTGTTTGCCTACGGTATCTTCTGCTTTACCTAGGACCTTTTTCTGCTTGCTAAAAACGTCATCTTTGTTTGTGGTCAGTATATCCTTTGCTCTAGCCATAAAACCCTCCTTCCAACCCATCTCAACCTTTGCTTTCTCAGTTGTTCAGTAACGACTGGCTCAGCAATCTTAATTTAGATATCTTTTATCCTTCTATATCAAAACTTGCTTCCATCTCTAGTCCGCTTTCAGGTTGCACATTCAGAGAGCTTTCTGCCAAACATAAACATCTGTGAAATTCTCCTATCAAACTTTCATCTTTCCCAACAGACATGCACCCACCTTGCCCTTTGTGCAGTTCCTCCAGCATTTGCCACATGCGTTCAGATGGCTCATGGGGTTTCTTGGGTCATGTAGCTTTGTTCTTCCCTCTTGGAGGATCTTTGAGCAAAGTATTTCCATCTCCCAGGAACAGATGCCACAAAACCAGTGCTCAGCCTGTGGGGTCAGCAGGGACGCACTACTCACCCCTGCAATGGGAGCTGGGCTTCTGTGCAACATCCAGAAAAGGCGCTGGAAAAGTCCTCTCTGCAGAGACATCTGTAACTCAAGAGCCACAGAAGCTTCTGTCATCTCTGCACCACTGGCCAGTGTTTGGGCTCTGAGCTGACAGCTTTCCCAGGGGGAAAGGCCTTGACATGCCCTCACCACCTCCCAGAAGATCTGTCCTGGATATGGGTTGGGAAGCCGGATCGCCTTCACCAACAGGTTCAGCTGCAAAGAAAGGCAGGACAGAACAGCTCCCATGGCACTGCTGAAGATTCTCCTTCAGGCTGGATTGGCAGTGAGTGCACCTGGGTAATTGGTCCCCTCGAAGCCATTCCTTTATCTCTGCCTCCCACTCAGCACTCGTGCCTGCAGACACTTGGGGGTGTCTTAGGAATGGGGGAGTCACACAACCCTGTGGGACCAGATTTGAGGGTCACATGATGAGGGTCACATTTTTTAGGGAGTCACATGACTTTGGGGGGGATCAGATTTTGGGGGTCACAATTTGAAGGAGCTCAGATTTCAGGGTCACAACTTGGGGGAATTGTGAGAGTGGGGTTCAGATTTGGAGGGGTGCCATGAGTTGGGGGTCAGTCTTGGGAGGTTCACATGACTGGGAAGAGCTACAATTTGGGGGAGGTAATGTTTGGGAGTTCTTAGACTGGGGACTCACATGACTTGGGAGGGTCTGAGACTCCCAAAACACACCTGGCACCCTGCTAAACCATCCTCTGGGATCCCTCAAGCCCTCATCCAGGACTCACCAGACCTGAAATATGAAATTGGAAACTAGAGGATATTGATTATAGAGATTAGGAGACAGGTATTAAGAATAGGCCCCAGATGATGTGTATAGCTTAATACTTGCACTTTGTGCTGTAGCAGTTGCTTAAGGAGGGAGGAGACAAGAACAATAAGGAAGAATGCCAGGATGTCTGGCAAGAAGGAAGATGTTTACTAGGACAGGAGATAAGAATACAAAATCAGCAGGGGTACTGGGATAACGGGGCTTCTCAGGCACCAGGACAAGATAAGACTGGTCTCAGAGCTTAGGCTATGACCAGAGGATCAGTGAGCATGCGTAGGCAGTAGAGGTCAAAAGTTCACCTCAAGAGGAAGACTACTTTCTTCATCCCAAAGACCCCCAGACGACCACCGGACGACCACCAGAGACGACTGCGCAGGCGCACAAGACTGAGAAGATGATTAGCATACGAAGCGGAGAGGGGGGTGAGTCAGGGAATGAATATGCATGGGGACATTGTGAAACTTGGTGCATATGTAACATTCTAGGGGATAAAAACAAACTGTGGGTGAACGAGGGGCACGCATGCCTTTGGGAGCTATCCCGCATTGCGCCCAGCGCTGAATAAATGCATACCTACTTTAAAACTCACTTTGTCTCTGAGTTTTAGAGTTTTTCCACGTATCAGACCCACCCCCCCGGTGATGCCCAAAACTAGGCAAGAATATAAAACTCTATAGTCAACACAGCTACATAGCAGGTATTGGTTTATTCAGTGCTGGGAGTGAGGGGGATCTCTCCGCTAAAAATTCCCTCCATCTCCTTTAGCCTCCGGTTATATTTTAAAAGTCCTTCTGCGCAACATCACAATTACAACATATCATTAGCATACTCATATTTGCATAATAATAATAATTTGCTCTTGGTTTTGTAGCAGTTTGTTGCTTTCATGCATGCATCAGTTCCTTCTGTGCTGGTTGTCAGTCTTCTGGTGATCTTTTGGTGAAGACTTCTGTAGTCTTCCTCACATTTGAACTTGTTACCTCTGTCTTCAATGCATGCCTGGTGGTTGTGGTTTGTTTTGTATTTGTTTGGTTTGTTCTGTTGACCCCCATTGTAATGGATTCACCCCTGTTTGTACCCTCCCTCCAATTGTCACTCTCCCTCAACTCCTCCGTTCTTTCCCGAGAGTTCTGTGTCAATCCCCTAAATGTCTCCCCTAAGCCCTGTCAATTTCCAAGATTGCCTTCCCCTAGTTCTAGATGCTTCCCCAGGATCCATCGAGTGGTTGGTTAGGGATTGTTGGACCCTCCCTCTAAATGCCGCCATTTGTTCCCCAAGTTGTTTGTTATTCCCTTGGTTCCCCCCCATGTTTTACCCTATTGGCTTTTGGTTTGCACCGTCCCATAAATCCTCCCCCCAGTAAACCCCCGTGTAAGCTTCTGATCCCTGGTCTCGGATGCTGTGCCCTCCAGGGAAATAAAGACTTGAATGTTACAACTCCAGAGGTCCTTCTCTCATTCCTTCATCTCCATCGGACAACAGTGGTCCTTCCATGCAGGAGCGATAGCTCCCAGCCGCTCTCCTGGTCTCCCAAGTCCTGAAGAGTGTCCCCAGCAGACACGGTGCCTGTGTTAGAGTGCTAGTCGGGAAGGAATGGTGAAGGCACTGATGTCACCTGGTGCTTCTTGTTTTTCAGTCTAACTTGTTGTTAGCTAATTTCCCAGCTATCTTGCTTTTGCTTGGACATGCTATCTCACTAGCTCTGCTATCTTGCTTGCTTTACCTGCACATGTTGTTACAATATTAATTATGGTTAACCTTTTATTACATACTATTGTAATAAATTTGCCAAGACTCCATTCTTTTCATGTGGGAAAAGTCAATTCTTTATTATCACTACTTGTTTAATACAGTTTTTACAGACCTCGCATGCAGCTTTAATTGGTTAATAGGTTTCTTGCCAATTACTCTATTGGTTAGTAAAAGGTATTCTACTTGTCCATCAAATCTCTCTATTCTTGGATTTCTTACATATTTTCTTTACTGATTCCCATAGGACAAATCCCTTGTTATTGCAGGTGTGTTGTTACGTGATTCGGAACAGCGGAGAATAGCAACACGTAAAACTCCAATCAGAGGGCATCAAAAGGCAAAACTATTAGAAGGCAGTCTTTTATAGACTGTTCTGAGAAGAGAGACATGATTGGACATTCAGAACAACACCCCTCAAAAATTCTTACAAGTAAACAAGTGGGCAAAACAACACCTGTGAGTTCTGTTTTTCTCCTCCAAGGACAGTGTTGAATCCTCCTCACAAAATCCGAGACCAATGTGGGAAAGCTATTTGGTTTAATTTCACACAGACTCTGCTGCTTCTGCCTGATCTCTCGCATTCAGCATCCACAGAGGTACATTTGTTTTTCAACCCAATAATAGGTTGTTGTGCTAACAAATTCTCATAACAAGATTGTTTTTGCATGGGAACTTGCAAATTACTAAGAAGAAGTGACAGGCTAACTTTGGCAATTTAGCAGAGCAGGCCTGATTTTACGAGGCCTTTCTTTTATAAATCTTTTACCTGTCACAACAACATACCATTTAGGTTTCACCAGGACCCCAGAAAACCCCTCAAAACCCACAACCCTCCTCTTCCAAATCCTGACTGAACTTCCCCCATGTGGCCCCCCAAGGACACCCAGATTCTTCCTGAGACCCCCAAACCCCCTTTGGTGTCCCTAAAACACTTACTTGAACCCCCAACCCTCCTCCTCTTGAAGCCCCCAAAAGCCCTCAGGGCCACTCAAACACCTTCTAGAACCCATGAAACATCCCCAGGACACCCAAATCCAGTGGGGACCCTCAACCTCCTGCTGGGAGCCCCCAACCCCCTCACCCAGAACCACCCCAGCCCCCCCCTACTTGAGACCCCCAAACTGCCCCAGGAACCCCCAATCACTAATTCATCCCTGATGGAACTGCATGGCATGGGGACCCTTATCGCAGCGACTTGAACCCACCTGTCTCTGTGTGCTGACACCACCTGAGAACTGTGTGGGATGAGCAGCTGGAGTTCCAGGCACCCACAATTGGACACAGAGGTTTCCAGTGAGGTGGGAAAGGCAGAAGAAGAGCTGGTAACTGGGGCAGGATCGAGCTCTGAGGGAAGCGGGCAGAGAAAGAACCACCCAAAGCAACAGTGCAAGGACTTGCTGTGGCCATAGCGGTGTTAAGGAAATGATCCAGTGTGATCATTTGTCACGATCCAACAATACTGGTGGAGCCATGATGGTTCGTTTATCAATCTCAGAGCACAAAAGACACAGCAGGGGACTTCAGTTGAGTCTCAGTAGCAGTGCACTTTTATTGAGTGCCAACAACACGGTATGCGATAGATGGAGAGGAAAACAGAAAGAGAGAGAGCGATAGGAAAACAAAGGAAAGAGAGAGAAAGAGGGGATTATAGCTACCAACGAAGAAGGACGAGGTCCTCATGGCACACACTGACCAATAGATGTGTCTTCTCATGGGGTGTACACGAAATAGGGTTAACTCAATGAGTCTCTTTTATAGTATTTTTCAAAGCGGGGGACACTTGGCCAAAAGGTGGGGAGGTATCGGTGCAATGGTCCATTGACAGGAACAGGTGTAACTGTTCGGGCCTGGCCAGTCCAGGCCTGCTCGCTGGTTCAGGCAACAAGCACCAGCTTGTCCAACTCCATTGTTCTTGCACAGGTTCCCATGGTAATGCATACCAGTTTTTGGTCCATCGAGCACACACCTGCAGGCAAAACTTGGCAGACATCCCACCTCAGCCAGACCAGAGGACTTCTGTTCCTTGGGGTCTCAGTCTCTGTCCTTGGCGACAGTCATGAGGCAGATGAGGGATCTTTGGACCGTCTCTTACACCATTGCTAGGATTTTCTGGGAGAACTCCCAAGGCAAGAGATTTTAACTGCTGGGACTTGAGCCCCTTCATGGCAGTGGCTCCAGTAACTCAACAGGTCCCTGCTTGAGTTCCCACAGCCCCTAGTCCCACAGTCAGACCAGGTTTCCTCGCTGCTTCTGATGCCTTCAGTTTTAGCTTTCATGTTTTTCAGATTCTGTGCTACCTAAGGGTGGAGTTCTGAGCCTCATATTAAGTTCTAGTAAGCTCTCCTCACAGAGTAGGTAGACAAAACAAATCATTTTCCTGCTGAAGACCAAGGAAAACAAGTACAAGTTTCAGGTCTAAAAGCATAAACAATGGTGGACTGAAGAAAAACAAGAAAGACGGGACTTTACAACCTGAAGCTGTAACTGGACAATTAAACCCCAATATGCAAATGGACCAAAATTTATAAAAATATAAGACCTTGTGACCAGTCGTCCATCTTTGTGACCATTTTGGGTCCACCTTGGGTGTAGCCCTGGTCAGGCTCTTATGCAACCCAAGCTGTATCATTAAAGGCCTTTCAATAAGTGTCTACTTTATTCTCTAGCCCTGTCCAGTCTCTGTTCCTGGTCAGCCTTCCCAAGGCATCACTTCAATCCCAGAGTTCCCATGGCACTCTCAAATGTCCACTTCCATAAAGGCATTTATTCACAGTGCAGTAACACAGAACAGATTGAGCTGCTACATTGAAACAGGACCCTGAACAAAGAACCCCAGGGTTGATATAATTTGTCTTCCCATTTTCCTTTCTCCCCTCACATTTCCCAGCCTTTTCTCCCCTCTTGTTTCCCTCCCGCCAGTCTGGCTTTTCCTCTTGAGTTGTCCTCTCGTCCATCCACCTTGCTGTCGTCACAGGCCTTGATCTCCTTTGTCATCCATAAGGTTTTGCAGCTCAGGGCTCTTGCTTTGTTTCATTGCTAGTTTTAGTAAGTTGTTTGTAACTCAACCTATGACCTTTAATTTTTTGCCTGCAGTTCTCTTCTCCATCCCCCTGCAGAGGGAAGGGCAGGGGGAGTGGGAGAAGGGAGCAACGCGTGGTTTGGAATGTTTCAGTGGGAGCACCATAGTGCGGAAAACTGGGGCATCACAAAGGGCCCCCTGTGACCCGCCACCTGCCCCTAGCAACGGCTCCCAGGCTTTGTTGACATGGAACCAGCCCCAGCCTGCAGTGTCCAGCTGGACAGCGAGACGGGACAGGACAGGAGCACGCAGCTGGCGACAAGCCCGCGAGCACAGCTCACCTCTTGCCCTGCAGCAGGGAGGGAGCTATTTCACTCGACCTTCCCCCTTGCCTATACTTATACATTTTTCTCAATTCAGTAGAATGGAGAAGGGACCCCCAAGACGGCCCAGGGTGGCCTGGGAGGAGGTGGCGGCTCCTCAGGAGACCAGCTCTGCAGCAGAGCCCGCCGAGCTGACCATGGTGCAGCCACTGCAGCCCAGTGAGTGAGGGACCCTGGGGGACTGGGCAGGGCTGGGTCCCCACGCTGGGATCAGGTTTCCCTGGCACAGGGCCCGACAGCAGGGATCGTAGGGGCGGCAATGAGGCCGGAGTGCCGGGGCTGCTCAGGGCAGGACACCAGCCCCAGCACAGGCTCTGCTCAGGAGGGGGAGAGCAGAGGGGCACCAGCTCCTGCTCCAGGGCCTTGGAAACCGAAGGGTCAGAAGCTTGCAGGAGGCAGTGGTGCTGTGGGATGCTGGACGTGTCCTGCTCCTCTGCCAGCGTGCTCCTCAGCCCGGGGCACTGGGCATTGCCCCACCATGCCATGCTCCAGCAGGGCAGCTCTTCTGCTGGGCACCCTCCAGCCGAGACCCACACGGGAAGGCTGTGCCAGGGGAGCAGGCCTGGCCTGGGCAGAGCACAGATCTCCTTCCTCTGCTCTCTCCTGTCACAGCATCTTCTGCAGCTTTCCCTTCTCTCCCCCTCCATTAGATGGCAGCGCATTACCCATTTATGCACAGGAAGCCATGGACGTTATCCAGGCCTTTGTCAGCACCCCCAAACAGGTACCCATGGCCCGCTGGACAGTGGCTCTGCCCAGCCAGGGGTGCTGGCTCTGCATAGCAGCTGCTCCCACAGGGCACTGCACCCCACATCTCTGGTCCCTTTGCCTGGGTATCCTTGCTTCACGCTGCCCCGTTGTTTCTGTCTGCCAGCTCCAGGAGGAGGACCAGAAGCTGAAGTTCCTTGACAGCATCTGCACCCTGTGCAGAGCTGCCAAGGACGATGGCTTCTCCCAGGATCTGGATGATTTCAGCTGCAAGTACAAGCTGGGAAAGATGATCCAGGTGAGGGGGCACACAGCACTCTGGGGAAGGGGCAAGGACCCCCAGCAGCCTGTGAAGGCAGTGCTTGGGCAGGGCAAGGCTCTGTTGGCAGTGGGTGTTGGCAGCTGCCAGGTTCCAGCCCAGCTGTGCTCTGCAGGTGCTGCTGAAATTGGAGCCCAAGTACAAGATATGTACAGAGGTGCGGCGGCTCGCCATGCTCGCCCTCGCAGGACTCAGGTACCGGCCCATGGTGCCTGCAGATCCCTGCCCAGTTCTCCATGCCCACCTGCCCATCTCTCCTGGCGGCTCTGCCCCATTGCTGCAGGAGAACTTGAGGCACTGCTGCCAGCACCAGTGTCAAACTGGGCCCTCTCTCTTGGCAGCATGCTTGGGACAGTGCTGGAGAATAAGAGAAAATTGTTAATAGCATGCTTTGAGAGCATCTTTTTCCTCCCTCCAAGTGGGGAAATGCAGAGCCTGGAAG
>WAAE01011491.1:0-143377 GCA_013400495.1 Nicator chloris | reverse complement strand
CTGCTGCTGCTGCTGCTCCGCGCCGCGCTCGGCGCTGCCGGCCGTCTGAGCGCCCGCCCCGGCAACGAAGGTGAGCCGCGGCACAGCCGGGTGACCCGTTTCTTCCTCGTTCTTCCTTTCCGCTATTCCCCCTTTCTCTATTTATGTTTCTTCTTCTTCTCTTTTATTTGTTTATTTATTTTTTTAATGTGTCCCCCTCCCCGTTATTCCTCCGCCACCCCGCTCCCCCTTAAGGTGGTCCCGTGCGGCAGCGGCTCCTCGCCCCGGGAGCGCGGGGCTCGCCCTCGCGCTCATCGCCGTGCGGGGGATGGATGGATGGATGGATGGATGGATGGATGGATGGATGGATGGATGGATGGATTGGGCTGGCAGCCGCCCTACCCTCCCCCGGGCAAAGTTGGCGAGGGCAGCGCAGCCTGTGCCATCCCGGCCCTCCACCAGCGACGGGCAGCCGGGAGCCGCAGCCCCGGGGCGAGGTGGCAGCGGCGGGGAGGGGAAGGGGCAGCGCCGGCAGCACCGGGGACCCGCAGCCCCCGCCTCGGCAGGTGCCCGGGGCGAGCAGCCTCTGCCCCCGGTGCCACCGCCGCCCTCCGCCCGGGGCGGAGGCTCCACTCGGCACCACTCCGAGCCCTTTCTCGTCTGCAGGGTGGTAGTTGCGTTAGTCGTCCTGTCTTTCAAAAGTTTTAATTAATGCGCAAAAGAAGCTTGTTCGCCTGTAAAACCTCCTGGTTTCCCTAGCGAATTTGTATCAGATAGTGTTGTTTGTATCGGGTGTGTATCAATGTGTTACGGTTGTGTGCGTGTGTGTATGTGAATGTGTGTAAATTTAGAGTGAGTGGTTTATTTTCTTTTGCTGTGTTAATTTTTAAGATGACATTTGCTGAAAATCCATGCTAGGTTTCAGGGGGGGAAAAAAAAAAAGTGACAACCAGACACGGAGAAAGTGATTGAAATACTTGGAAAAAAAAAAAAAAAAAACAACCCTAAAAGACCCCTGTCCTTTCCCTATTAAGAAAAATAAAGAAAATAAAAAGAAAAAAAAAAAAGAAATGGAGCTTCTGCTTGTTTGCACATTGAAGGCACTCGGTATGACCAGGATGTCCAATATAATTATCTTTAGGGATAAAATCTAGAGGGCAAAGGTTGTGAAGAACTTCTAGCACGCAACAACCATGTAAAACTTGCACCTGCTTGAGTTGGATGGTTGTGTAGAGAAGCTCTGAAACCTGTCAGAGCAATTATTTCTCCCGTACAAATAATGCTGATGTACTTACTGATATTCTGGATGCTTATGCGATAAGGCAGTGAGATAACAACTTTAAATGATTTCTGGAAGGAGAAAAAGAAATATAATAAAAAATAAATAAGGAAAGATGCAAACTTTACAAGTCCTGGGTAACCTTTAATCAGTTGGTTTCATTGCTAGGAAATAACTACAGTACCATTATACAAGAAGAGCAGTATGTCATCTGTTTGTATGTTTCATGTAAATTTGTTTTGTATGCAGTGCTTTATAGATTTTTTTTTTTAATGAGTGTGCTTTCAACAGTCACTTTTAAACCTCCAGATAGAAGTTTGGTAAATATTGTCATCTCTCAAAAATCATTTTCAGAAATGAAAGCAAGAGTGTGAGAAGGGGATACTGTTGCCTTATTAAGAGCTCTTAGGGAATGGTTGTGGTTCTGTCAGTCAGCAGAGCAGCTCTGCCTCCATGGCAGTGGCAGGCAGGCACATTCTGCAAACTGAGAGTGACTATGCCAGAAAGATATTGGAGCATTCTACCTTGCAAAAACCCCTCACTTTTTGTGTCTTTGTTTCGAGTCGCTGGCACTGAGAATTGAGAAAGCAGGGAAAATATGGGTATCATACGGAATGCATGCTAAGTACACTTGTCCAAGGCAGCTTTCAGCAAATGCTGCCTCCCTTCTCTGCTTCAAGGGCTTGTACCAGATGAGCAATATTTGCAAAATGGGTAGTGAAAACAACAGTAAAAATGCGGTTACTGGAGAGTGACCTGCTTCCAAATGGCTTTTTTTTTTTTTTTTGAAATATATGTTTTGCAATGCTTTTCAAAAACAGGAATACCGACAGTTTCTTTTAAGAAAAGAGATCAGCTCTAAACGGCTTTTAAAATTTTTTTTTAACCCCCATTTAGGAAAGTTCAGTAATTCTTTTTTTTTATTTACACCATGCAGATTGATTGTGTGAGTGAATTTAGTTATCTTAATTATTATAATTTACTGATCCACTAATTTATGAACAAGTGTTAGCATGGAGTTTTAAATCATGTCAGAAGATGATGTTTTTCTCTATCAAATAATCTTTTTCTAACCACTTCATTTACATTTCTGCTGTTGTTCCCATAAATTTCCTCCGAAACTAGAGATAGATGTTTCTACGTTTCTCTGGAGCATTTAGAAAAGTTTCCTTTTTCCACCACTGAGAATAAAAAAAAGATATATTTTGGACAGAATTTGTTAATGTAGGCATGTAGATAAAATATGTCTACATTTTTCCTTACATTTTATATTAAAGCTACTGTTGAAATTCTCCCCATAAATTGTTCTAACAACGGATGGAACTAATTTTTGGTGTGTTTGTACAGCTTAGTCTAACTTCTAGGGTATATAAGTGTTGCAGTGGACACGTAACAAGAGTATGGGCAGAGCTATCAGAGAAATAGGTCCAAAATTTATTTGACTTGAAATAATTATTTTTCTTTTTTTAAATCCAACTTCACTTAACATTTGCAATTGATATTAAAACTGATGACTGCTGGTGGTAATTCTACAGTCGAAGTGCATGGGATGAAGGGAGACAAGGATGAAAAAGAGGGGCTGAAGACAAACTGCTGACTTATTGCACTTTGTGGTGCTCAGTGCATTCCTTTTTTGTCTTTTTCTTGGAGAGCTTGAGTTTTTCTTAATTTGCTTCATCCCCAAGAAGTTTTATTTAGGGGTTTTTTCAGGATAAAAAGTAAAACTTTCCCCCAAGTTTGTTTTCAAACTCTCTGCCGTGAGAAATCTGCCCACATTTTCCCTACACAATCACAGGAGCTCAAGGAGGTTCTCTGAAGCTCAGATTTATCTGTGTTTACTGGTAAAAGGTGTGGGCTGTTTTCTGTGGGGCAGAAAAACGTCAGGAAGATTTAACATCCAACTTTTCCAGTCTGGAGTTTGCAGACTGAACCCTGTAGGTGCACGGAAACCACAGGTTCTCCTGTTCTACTCTGTTGGATATTCTCTGCTTGGTGAGAATTGTGCTTCTTTTTTCTTAGAAGGATGCAATTCTCTTTCTGAATAATTCCTGTGGTATCAAGACATCAAATGAGTTCTGTTGTTTTTTAATTTAATAATTTCTCCTCAGTCTCTTCTGTAACTATATTGCCTGCCTGAGGGTACCAGCCACCTTAATTTCACTGTTTTATAACCCACAACAGTTAACACTTGACCTAGGTCATTAACAGGATTATCAGCAAATTTGTTTAAGCTTTTACTGACAACCCGAATTGCTTCAATAATATTTTGACTGTGCAGTCAGGAAACTTCTTGTAAGCTTTCAATCTAGCATAAAATTAATTTCTTGTGAACACAGCTACCAAAAGATCAATACAAGAAATCTGCTTACAGCACTTGGCTTCAAACAGTGCCTGTTTTGGGTCTACAGTAAGAAGGTTCCAGTCAGCCTCTCTTTTCAGTCTGCATTGGATTTGGAGCTGCAGTTTCATCTTTCGAGCATTGATTACCATCTCAGAACTTTGCAGAACCACACAATTAAATGCACCATTTTTATCTGAGCTGGTCTCTGTTAACACTTAAAATTGCTAAAGACGATTTACTGTGCCTTTGTAGTAGTGACAGCTCTTGGTGTGGTTTTGAAAAATGTGCTGCTTGCACATGGAACAAAGTTCTTGCCCAAGTCTTGCATGTGATTTTGGGAAAGGCTGACAATACTGGGAACTTCTCAATAGAATCAGAAGAGGGAAATGCTTTTTACAAATCTTACTTTGCTCCATGTCAAGTATCATTAGGTCAGGGTAAGTCTTCATTTCTCATGACGCTATTCCTGCTGCTGCCCCTGGCTTGCAATTGAGTGTTTATCTGCAGCAGAAGTTAAAAGCAGGTTTAGAAGTCTGAATGTGATACCTTTTAAAGTTTAGTTTCGGAAAGCTCCGAGTCATGGAGGGCTAGAGGACTGTTTTTCATACAGCTCTGTCTTGTTCAAAGCTTCTGTGCTTAATCCTAAACTGTACGAGTAGACAAATAATAAACTTGTTTTAAAATTCACCCCATGATGATTTTAAAACCAGGAGAAGTTGGGTAAATACATGTAACATGGAATAACTTATTTTCTTTACTGTTTGTCACCGGGCTTTTTCTTGACTTACTGCTATTTCAGCATAGTGTATTAAAAAGACAAACAACTCTCCATTGGCTATAGCAAACTTAAAGCAGGTGTTCGAAACGCAGAGATGTGCAAATTTGGCACAGCAGTTAATTTGTATTGCAGTTAATTTGGACACCACATATTTGCTGCCCAGTGAAGCACTCGGGGCAGAGAAATGGGTCAGAACTCTTCTGTACCCCCAGCTCCAGCAAAAAGGCACCACCAGATGGGCAAGCATGAAACAGATAATAGGCGCACCAAGTTTACAGTTGTTTACACAAAAGCTTTGCAAATCAAGAGTGCATTCTGACTGAACTGAAGTTTCTCATTCCCAGCTGGGAGAATGTACAAATTAGTTTAAATTTTTTTTTTTAATTATTCTCTGCTGAAGTTAGGTAAATTGCTTTTAGTATACTTACTTTCTGATTCTGTTGGAGAACTTGCGAGTTTTCCTTCAGGAAAATGTCTATAATTGCTCTTGTTCTTGTAATCCCCACTTGATGAAAGTTTAGAAATACAGATGCAGGTGTTCATTTTCTCGTTTTCAGAGCTCTGGATTTTATCACCAGTGAGGGTCACTACAGAGCTGTTACCAAATACCACAGTCCTGTTTGCGGAGTTTTATACAGAGCCTGAGTTAGTGCCATAAGATACCTGTAACTCGTGTAGCTTTGTAGCTGCTCTTTGATTTTTTTTTTATTGTGAAAGAAAATAAAAATAAGGAGCTGGAGCAATAATCATGCCTTTACTTATGGTGAAGTTCAAAGCTCTGCTCAGTGGAGCTGCTATTGAAACCCAGAAGGTAATTTTGATACCCTAAGATGCAAAACTGGATGTTTCCAGAGTTGTTAGATAAATCTCCAGAGGTGGGGCAGAGGGCTTTCCCTTACCCCCTGCCTTTCTAAACCATAATTCCAGCATCCAGAGTGCTTTTTCTGAAATGAAATATTTCCTTTCTTTTGCATTGTTAGATTTGTTGAAGCATTGCTGAGAATATATTTGTGAGGAGGAAAAAACTTGCCGTAAGAAATGATAGAGTGAAGTAGAAGAATTTTTTTTTGTTTACAAAAGCATCTGACTACTGTTAAATGATCTTTTTTTCCCAAAAATTCACCACAGTGGGGTAACCCTTACTTCTGTAAACACTTTAGAGCAGTAGTTTTTTTTTTTTTTAGCCCCCATATTTAAACTGTTCTAAACAAGAACTAAAACTTTTAAACAAAAGTAGGTTAATTCAGAAGATTAGATATGAACTCCCAGGAGTGTAATTTTGGAAACAGAGTGTGGTAGCAATTTGTGGGCTTAGAATTGTATTCCCCAGCAGTAATCTTGTGTTTCTTAGGTGCTTGCTAAATCCAATCTCAGGTTCTCATTTTGCAGTCTGAAACAGATGCAAGATTAAAATTCAGTCCCTTAAACTGAAAGTTCCTTTCAAATTTCTGCAGTGAATGAATGAAAGAAATAAAGATGTAGAAATGACGATAATCCTGCCTGAAAGAAACCTTGGGATGGTGACAGAAAAGTTCCAGTCTGCAAGAGTGACGGGGAGCCAGAGTGAAACACCAGCATGTAAAGCCTTAAATTTGCAGAGATGTTATTAAATCAAACATGTTGTAAGCAGAAACGTTTGTACCACTCTGCTTTTTTGTTTTGTTTTGTTCATTTAACTACCGTGTCCTGCTGTTTCAGGCAAAATATGGAGGAAAATCCCATTAATCTACTGAAAAAATATTGATGGAAGAAGAATAGCAGACCAAACGAACAGTAGTTGAAACTTGCTAGCAATTAAGAGAACAATAGGTTGAATGTTAAGGTTCGGTCAGAGCAGTTTAGTGTAATATGGTGTGGGAATGGTGCTTTTTATTTCCAGCTGGTTTCTCATAATGTTTTTATATCTATATTTGGATAGGAAGATTTGCATGGCATTTTTTTTTTACCAATAATTAAGCCTGCTAAAGTATAGCTGCCTCACATAAGAGGACAGTAATTAAAATCTGAAACTTTTGAATTGGTGCCTAGGTATGGAGGGGTTTGTAGAAAATCTGGAGTGACAAGTTACTCCTTAAATCAATTATAATTCAAGTACAAAAATATGTTTTGGTCTGTGGTAAGCTTCCCACAAACTTTGTGCAGTAACAAATAACAACAAGTGACATGGGATTGCTTAATTTAGTTGCTGAGAAGTTAGATGGCTGCTAGAGAGGGTTTGTTCTTGATTTTAAGTTGCAAGGCTTTTAAAGAGATCCATTTTGGAGGGAGAGAGAAGGATTAAAGGAAGAGAATAAGTAGGCAGAAATGAAGAAAATTGGATCTGAATAGTAAAAAAGAAATCCAGACTTCCTCTGATTACTGACCACGTTAGGAACCCAGAATTCAGGCCTGACAGGGATCCTAACAGTGAGCAAAGCACAAATTAAGAAATTCCGTGCCTCCCTGAGAGTCTGAGCTCTGTTTACATTAGTGAGCTTCGTGACTCTGATTTACCAGTGATGAATTCCAACAGAGGCTGCAGTTGAGAGAGGGTAGAGGCCTTTTTACCATTCTATTTAATCTTCCTCTGACAGTGCTTTCTTTAAAAAAGAAAAAAAAAAAAGAAGAAAAGGAAGGCAAGTTATGCCTGCCCAGCCTTAATGTTCCCAGAGAAAACTGACCTTGAGGCCTTGATCTTGAGACAGGTTCTGAGATGGTGAAGGCCTTACCCTGCAAAAATTATTTTTTTCCCATGATTTACCTCAGAGAACAAATGTCCCAGCAATGCTTGAGTGTTCAGCGTTCCTGGAGTACGTGGTTCCAGCTGTGGAAAATGTTCTGTGCTCCCCCAAACTCTCCAGAGAAAACCCAGCTGTAGAGAAAACTCATCAGGTTCTTTATTCCCAGCCCACCTGCCCACCTTTCCTCTCATGCCTGTGCCATTTTTTCTGTCCCTTCCCTTCCAGAAATCAGTATTCAGCCAGAAAGAGTAGAAGGCAAAGATCATCTTTTTCTGGTTTTGTGGGCTGTGTGCCCAGTCCTCCTTTTACTAAAAGCTGTTTACCAGAGGGAGGATGCTTGTACCCTGTAGATGCCCAGAAGAAAAGACAAAAGAGAAGAATTAAATGTTTAATGGCATTGCTTTTCCTGAAAGATGGGCTAGAGCTAGACTGAGGGTGTTGAAGAAATTAAAACAGAAGTTTTCCGTGCAAACCAAGGAAAGACGCACTGGAGAAGAGGCGTGAGGAACATGCTTAGTGTGTGGAATAGAATGGAAACCCGAGCCCTTTGTTGTAAGGTAGTGGAAGCAGAAGAATAAGCAGAAGACTTGAATATGAAAGTGTATAGTGGGTAGATGGGAATAGAGCAGTCATTCAGTCATTTACCTTTGTTATAAATATTTGTGTTCCTGACATATGGAAATAGTGAAAAAAGATGTTAGGGGGGTTTTGGTTGCAAAGGCAGCAAACGAAGTCGGGGCAATTCCATTTTTCATACGGATAGCTCAGCACACATGTTCTGCGTTAATTACCTCCATAAATTCTGTTAACCTGGCAAACAATGAAAATATCATGTTGGTGACATCACTGTATCGGAAAATAAAAATGGGTTCAGCATCTTGGTTTTCTCAGCATGACATTTGAGGAGATTTCTTAGACTATTGGCATTTTACTCCTGCAATTTGCACCATGGTGTTGAGTCATTTGCTCTGTGGGTTTATTTTATATGTGGGGCAGCCATGTAAGGACCCAAGGATTCCATGCAAGCTGGAGATCTTTATTCATGGAGGTAGAGAGGAAAAGCTTGACCAAATTTTCAGGGCACACTTGAGTATGTGGCTTGCCAAATGTAGTGCTTCAGGATTCTCAGAATTGTTTTACTATTCTTGACTTCTGTGCTTTCAACTTAGAAAAACAAAACTCAACCAACTCTATTTGTGTTTTTCTGTGTCCCATGCAAGGAGTTCCTTAAAAGCAAAATTTTTTTCTGAGTTGTGGCATGCTGCCAAGTTGATTCACTTGGGGGCTATCACAGCCTTTTTAACAAATGAATAGTCATTTCCTGGACTTATGCTCTGGTCCCTGTCTCAAAAATTTCTGTCCTCCAAAGGGGTATTGATCATTTGCTGTGGATTTTGTTGATTCCAGGACCTTGAATATGTTTGAGCTGCAGTAAAGTTTGTGGGAACCTTGGAACTTTTAGTTGTGGGTGTTGTGTGTGCCCAAGAGTCTTTCCTGTGACACTTTTTGGTGTCTAGAATTCTAGAAACTGAGCGTGTCATAGTAGGTTTGGACTTCTCAGCTTACCTTAAGTGAACCTGGACATTGACTCAACATATATTTTCCCCTTTAAGCTGCTAAAAGTCTTCCCAAGGGGGGTCTTTGTCACGCTCCAAATCTACTAGACCTTCAGAGAGCTCAGTGCTGTAAAACTAGTTAATACTGGAAATTATTTTTTTTTTCCAAGGGAATGTAGAAGTAAACAGAGATGTGCAGTGTGGCTAAACCTTTCTGAGAAGTGCTTTAGAACTTACTAAAATGATTTGAGTAATGTTTGCTGTTGAGTTTTGGCTAGACATAACACGTGGTGCCATTTTATGTGCCTCAGGGTTTGGGCACTGGGTGGGACTGACAAATATGGCACATCCTACAAGAGACCCACTTCTATTCTGGGCTGATAAAAGGCAGGGATTGGCAGGGTTCAGGTAACTCAATCTTATCCGTAGTTCCTAGGATTTTTTTCCTCTGAGAGGGGGGAAAAATCTTGGGTTTTAAAGGGAATTTAAACTGCCTTTCAACAGAGTAGCCCTCATTTTGCATTTGCATATTTAACATGGTGCCTCAGTGATATCAGATTTAATGCCAGGGTGGTGGAATGGAATGATCTGTAGGATTTGTATCTGAATGCAAGTTCAGCTAAGCTCTAATTCAGGTATCCTGAAGCTTTCTGCCTCTTGCTTTTTGTAGGAGTTGCTGGGTAAGGACCAATTGGAACTGTTTAAAAAAAATGCAAAGAACCGAAGGCGACACAGTAATTTGGAACCCATTAGGTTAATCCATTTTTAATTTTTATATCCTTGTCTTAATGAAAAGAACTGGCACATCTCAACTTACAGGAAACAGCCTAATAAAACTGAAACCTTATTAGGCCCCTTTGATAAACAGTGCATTCCAGCCCACCACCAGTCATATGTTTTTGCATACTTGGAAATTGAGCTTTGTGCCACTTTAACAATATCAAGAGAACGCTCATGTTTCAAAGTAATGAAAAAGAAATAAAATCTGTTTTGCCTGTGTTCATCACTGAGAATGGGTGGATAGTTGTCCCTTTTCCACAGGCAGGCTCCATATTTGGCAAAAGGAGGGAGGCTACTAGAGAGCTTCCACTTAGCATGGAGTGCAGGTGATGTTTTAATTTTTAGGCATTGCTGCCTTGCTGATTGCTGTCCTGCATTTCCTCCTTTGTGGCAGCCTTTGGAGAGAAACCTGCAGTGAGGGGTTGCTGCTTTGGCTGCTTCTTGCTTTTCAGCTGTAGGAAAAGCTGAGGTATCTAAATCTGGCCTCAGATGCTCTTGGGGACTGTGTTTGATAAGAAAAATAAAAATCTGGAAGGAGGAAAATTAAATTCTTCCTCTTCAAAAACTGTGGGAAGCTGCCATAAAATTAGAATTTGCCAAATCATCTGAATGGATGGTGGAAGCTTTTATGTTCTGCAGAAGCAATAACGTCTAGGGTAATTTGATGTATTTTTCTAGTTTTTTGTCTTTTCATCTGATATTTGTTACAAATCTCTTAATGTTGGAGTTTTTACTGAACATTTAAATGAAAATAATGGAGTCTTGGTCATTCCAGTCTTTTCTGAAGATTCCTGCGGTCAGTATTGCAGCAACTCTTTTTTAATTCATTTTGGTTTTGTTTACTCGTTCATCCCTTGCCCCCACCCCAGTGGAGTCCTTCAGTCAGCAATTTGACCACAGATTGAACATGGCAGTTGCCAAATTTGGAGTGTTCTGCACAAAGTCATATTTGTGTTGTGCAGTGTCACAGTGCAGGCAAGGAGGGTTGAAAGTGCAGACCTCACAGGGCTGTGCCTCTCTCAGGACTGCAGCCTGGCTTTGGGCTGCAGCACAAATCTCAGCTTTGGGAAAGAGTTTTTGTGTAAATGGGCCAAGCTGTTGGCATGTGGGTTGGCTAAGTGCTGCAAAGTTCTACTGGCTGTTTTTAGACCATTTTCTTGTGAGCAGTTGCTAACATCTTCACTAAAATATTTGAGGGGAAATGCAGGACCATAAAATCACAGGAGGCCTGACTTTTATTATTGAGCAAGCAGCAAATCAGGCTACTTAAAACTAGGCTTCACTGTTGGACACCCTTTTTTATTTGTTGTCCCTTCCCAAAGGTTTCTTGGTCTGCCTTAGCTGGTTTCAGCATGGTTTTGGCAACATCAGCATGATAGCTGATCCTAGCTGGAAATTAAAATTGCATCAAGGTGCGACTTTGGCCTTGCCTGAGTTCTGCCTGCCTGCCTATAAATGTTGGTTCTAGGCCTAGAATAATCCAAGACACAAAGATGATCTGCTGCTGCTGGAGCAATGGAGACTTGTGAAGACTCAGATCTGTGTTCATAGGTGGATGAAAATACAGGTGCAAGCCCCTTTTGCTGGGAAGGGTTCGCCATTCCAAAAATGTACATCAGGCTTTGCGCTGACTCCACTCTGTCCCGCCCCAAAACCAAGTTCTGGCTGACTTTCTGCCGCAGAGTAGTTTCTTTGCTGCTTGGGATTATATGACACATTTCAATTAGACGTTAACTTTTTTTTTTTTTTTTTTGGTTGTGTAGCAAATTTAATTTTTCCCATTTGTTGGCATTTTTTAAATAACTAACCAGGGTATTTCTAAACTCAAAGTTTGTTGCCAAACAAGAGAAGGCAACATAGTGGTGGGAGGTTTTTTAATGCATTTTTAATATAACTGGAAAATATTAATTAGCTGAAGAAAAAATATTTTATATATCTTTTGACATTGGCTATTGCTCTGTATTTTCTTTGTAAAGAAGACAATTTGGAAATGCTTTCCACTGCTTGTTTGTAGGTGGTTCTCTAAATGTTGCAAGTTGCAGGATAGTGTCTGCTAGCAGGCTTTCCTCATTTCTTCAGCAGTGAGGGGAATCTCAGAGTTATTCTACCTGGCACAAAATTTGTTTCTTTATTTTCATTCTTGTGGGAGGGATTTATACTGTATTCAGTTCACTGTAGCAGTTATTACTCCACGTGTTTCTGGAAATGCTGCAGCTTTCAGACTGTGTTCAGGAATCACTTTAGTTTTAGGGTTCTTTTCTTTCCCTGACATCACTCCTGATGAAACATGCTGTTAGTTAGACATCACTCCCAAATCTGGAAGCAGTTTCTGGTAGCACGAGTGTCATATTCCACCCAAGCCTCCATTCATCTTCTGCTTGATGCCATGAGAGGGAGAGTGAGGGAGCTTTGTGTTTCACATCCACATCCCTACTCCAGGCCTGGAAAGAGATTCGTTTTACCCCCTGGAAATCCACATGGAGGGAGCTGGTAATGCTTTCTCTTGTAGCTGTGCATGGGGAAGGCCAAGAGAATCAGGCAGAGTCTCTAGAAAGGGAACAGGTTCTTAACTGGCATTTTAGGGGTGTGCTGCATTGGCAGAAATACTTCATTGTAGTGTGGTGAGCAGGGCTGTTGTATAGGAGGACCAAATCACTGATTTTCAGAGTCAGAAGTCATGGCTGCTCATCTTAATACCAGTAAATTCTCCTTTAGAACTAACACTAGCTTTAAATCAAGTTAATTACATGATGGGAACCGATGCAGGACCCCGAGATAGTTAGACAGCACTTTATTTATTTACTTAAAGTTGCTTTATGAGAGCTCCTCTGTGTCTCTTCAGCACAACCAGGAACTTTTTCCAAGGCATTCTGTTGGAAAGAATTGTCAGTAGCAAGGAAACTGTTCAGCTTTTTTAAGAGTTACCCCTGGTAACTGGCTGGTCAACCTCAGAGATTTTTTGTAGGAACCAGTTGAGTGATGGTCACACAGTTTTGCAGGAGGAGTTGGTACGAGGAGAGCAAATGAGTTGTGTGAGAAACTCATAAACTTCTTTCATCTAGTAAATACGTGGCTGTAGGCATTTGTGGGATATTTAAGTATTGGCTTTCATTTAACGTTAATAGTATGTGGAAGACCAAATGAGGATCACACTGAAAAATGCCTGCCAGTGAGGATCTGACTGAGTACATCTTGATGAAACACTTCATGAATTGGTTCACAAAAGGGACCTGACCAAGTGTTGTATTTTGTTACACTAAAGGATCTGTCAGGATTAAAAGAAGTTGTATTGAGTTGATGGAGCAATCAAGTGCTTGTGTGAAGTTTTACATTTTTACTTTTTACCTAACCATCCAAATCCATGAAAAAAAAAATCAGACAATGAATTTCTAACCCATTCTTTATGTATTTCTCATGTCTTAGTGTAGGGAAATGCTGTTTTCTCCTCCATTTTCCAGATTAATATGTAGTGTTAGGACATACAATGACAAAATGTACCATTGCTTCTCTCAGTCATTTTTCTCTAGAGACCAGGATTGCATCTTCTAAGTTCTGCATTATTGTTTCCTCTCTGTTGAGGTGTGCAACTCTCTTGAAGTCACAGGGAAAATGAGTGCCCTAGAAGCTATTACCAGGAAGAGGAAGGTGTTTTTTTCAGGTTACTACTTGAAAGGAAATATGTTTTTTTGCATTCTAGATACTATTAAAGAACAGCACAACACACATCTGAACCAGAAGCCTCCTGTAGCCAGTGTGAAAACCTCCCTTGTAAGGACTTCTAAAATGTAGTGAAACGGGTTTGAGCATGGAAAAGTAGTGGTGCCAGTCTGAAGGAGATGAGGAAAGTGGAATGAAAGAGAGGAGCTGAAAAATTGTTCTTAACTTCATTGATTTGGTCCTGATGATGTCAAGTTGCCCCATGGCAAAGGCACCTGCCTATGATGGGGGACACTGAGTGTTTAATTGCTACCCATGTCCTGTTGTGATGCCTGTGAGGGCAAGCTGGACCTGCTGGGCAGATCTAGAGAGGGGAAACTACCACCAGGCTGTGGGTCCATTGCCTGGTTATGTTTTGCAGATGAAACAGATGAGTTTGGATTGAGTTCAATAATTTCAGAGTGGCAGCAATCATGTTTTCAAGGAGCTCGTTCTGAAAGAATAAATATATCGCTTAAGTTTGCTCCTGAGTGGTTTGCCTCAGCCACTTCTCGCCAAGTGCTTTTCCTCAGGAGTCACTCTTCCCTCGGCACCGCGCAGTGCAGATGCACGGCAGACAGATCTGTGTCACCCCGGGAGATCCAGAATCTGTGGGGATTTCTGCTAACAAAAACCGAGAAGTGTGCTTTCCCTTTTGACTTTTTATTGCTGTTTCCTTCTTATGGATGCAAACGTTGCTGCAGAGCAGCCTGCCTGCCTAGGGCCCTGTGTGCTCAGTGAAGGACTGACTGGTTTTTCTTTGTGTGCGTGATTGAGGACTTGATTCAGAGCTAAGAAATATGTAGCCCTAGATTAGGTTCTTTCTGTAAGATTAGTAAAGATATTTTCTTTATTGATGTGGATAAACCAGTGCTATTGTTTTCTTTTAGAGGGGCGTATAACTGCAGGGGGAAACATTTTTCCCACATAGATGGCAGAGCAGCTCAGTCAGGGCAGTGTAGCAGTGCACATGTATCCATACAAAACAAATATCTGTGCACACAAATGTAGAAAATATGTTTATTTATGGTTCTTTATAGCACAGTTATTTCTAATACTGTACACCTGTGTCTCCTTCTGTACATCCTAATTATTAGTAAAAATAATGCCTTCAGACCTCTCTTTTTTTTTTAAAGTGGTGTCCAAAATTAAACAGCATTTAAAAGGAGAATGATGAAATAATACAAGTATCTTAACTCAGCTGATTCACAGATATTGTCCCTCATTTTTTTGCTTCCTATTCTTCTGTTTACTTGGAGCACCAATGCTCAGGCCATCTGGTTCTGGGGACGGTGACAACCCTTCAGGTTAACAAACAGAAGATGAAGTTTCTCCAGTGGCCACCTCTAATAGGTCTGTCATTGTCAGCTGTTAAAATGTCCTAGCATATGCTGAGATTTATTTCATTTCTCATTAGTGTTAATTTCCATACTGAAGGGGAAAAAAAAAATAGAGGTTGTGGGGGGTGGTGAACACGCCCAACAAAAGTAAGCCCAGACTGCAGGTAATAAATATTGCTGAGTATTAATACTTCATTAGTTTATATAGAGGCTATTTTCTTTTGTACAGTAGTTTGTATAAATTCACCTGTTCTGCTTCATGTTGATAAAAAAGTGGTTACTTAGGGAAGTGTGTGATCAAGCACTTGGGGACTATATGGCCAAGATGAGGAAAAAGAATTAATTTTTGTACTTGTAGGAAACAAATATATAAATGCCAAAGAAGAATATCCTTTAATTTGGGTGTATGTGTTTATTTTAAATGCCCATTGTGTCTAAAAATAGGTATAAACCCACTGAGATTTGATTGACTGGAAAATGCTTGTCAGACTGTTTACAAATAAAATCTTCCTTCTCACACTGAAAATTATTGCATGGCTCAAAAAAAAAAAAAGGTGACAGCAAGACTAGCAATCAATTGATAGCCCTCTTTAAAAGCAGGTTTGTCTGAACTTGTGACATTGTAAATAATTACTTTTGTATCTAATGTGTTACACATGACATTTAGAAAACACTCCTGCAAGACAATTTGAGAACAAATTAGATCAGAAGCAGGAAAGAACTGCAGGAAGGACTTTAATCAGCTTCCATTATTTATTCTTGTATTCTGAGAAAATTTTAGATGCCAAACGCATGCCTTTAATCGAATCATGATTTAAATATTCAGATCTCACCATTTCAGTTAGATGCAGTGACCCAAATTTCAGGCATCCGAGGGGAAAACGCTGTGGTTTGTGCAGCTGATAAAGAGTTCTGTTCCCACCCCCTGCTGCAATTAATTTAGCCAGTGATCCATTGTTTGTTTTTTGTCACTTTTCTGGTTTTCAGAAGTTGCCCTGTCTGCTGTGCATAGTGTTTTAAGCCAAACAAGATGATTCTTTTCATTTGTCTGTCTTTTTCTTCTGTGCAGCTTCACTGCCAGGCCACCTGAACAAATCAACTGCTCACAGGGTCCTCAAATAAACACAGCTCTGGGTGTGGGTAACTGAGGTTAACTGGGCAGAGGCAAACAAAACTCATTCTTCTTCGTTGTGTCTTCTTTTGTAGTTAATCTGCTGGATTCAAAAACAATTCAAGGGGAGCTGGGCTGGATCTCCTACCCGTCACATGGGGTGAGTTCACTAGAGTGTGAAATGGAAAAGTGCTGCTGCAGACCAACGTGCTGTTTAACCATTGTTTCCTCTTCAGAGGACACCGTGCAATAAGGTTGGAGCTTGAAAAATAATCTGCTCTGAACTTGCAAAATATGGCTTACATAGCTGTAGGGCCTTCTCTTTAGAACACGCACCCCACTGCAGGTAAACCCCAGGAAGAGCTCATTCCTAGGGGAGAAACATGAAAGGGAGAGGTGCACTGAACAAGAGCAGCAAAAAGTTCTCTTTAGGTGCTGCTCCTTCTCTAGCATAAAGTGTATTTTTAAAAGAGGTCATGGCTCTGCTTCATGGTGTTACTTACTAATTTGTTCAGATGGAAGTAGTGGCAGGTGAAAAAGGTGCGGACAGAAGCGGCTGATGTAAGTACTTGTTTGTAACTTTTGTCCTGAATTATTGCTGAACTGTTGAAGTTATGAGTTAAACTATTACTACAGAAATGTCAAAATAATGTTCTGGAGGTGGCTGGTGGTTGTTTTCTTTACCTTGTATCCAGAGCTAATGAAACTAGGCATCCTATTGGAAGAATTAGAAGTGCAGTCTTAAAGCACCTGTGCTTTCTGATTTGCTAACTCCAGCATTTGTAGTTTTTGCCAGCAGACTAAAAAATTTTCTTGGTAACATAATATTGATGACTAAATAGTGCATATCTATCTAGTGGTGCTGGTATGTGTTCCCTCCCCACCTCCATGTCTCTGTGGAATGTGTGTCTGTGTGTAGGAACATCCCATCACTCTCTTTCTGCATTACATCGTGCAGATATGCAGGATGACTCTTGCATTCCTGCATCCTGTTTCCCTAAAAACACAAAAAAACCCCCCACTTGACATGTTGAACCCCCATGTCCAGAGCTACCCTTGCTCTCAGAGAAGGCTGAACCATCAAGTCTTTGGTGACAGAAAGCACTTGTGAGACTTTTGCTGTTTTTTCGCCCTTTTTTTTTTTATTTGTAGCTTTGGGTAAGCTGTTGATTCACCTTCATCACTTTTATAGAATCAGTGTTAACAGTGCCTTTGCATCTCTGCCTCATGGGATTCCTTTGCTAATGTTTAAGTTGTGCCTTCTTGATATTAAGCATTATGCAGGTGTTTATCCAGAGACACAGAGAGAGATCCATGCATAAACTCAAAAAATGAACCAAACCTTCATCCTTAAATACTGCTAAAGTTGTTCCATTCTCATGGGAAAGATGTGGGAAGAGAGGTCAGGTTTCTTCCTAGTGGCTTTTTCTGCTGACTTTTCCCAACAAGAGACGTCTCTAAACAGGATGTCCAAGAGGGAACTCTCCAGCAATTTCTAGCTCATCAGGGTTGTGTCTTTTTTTGTTTTCACTTGCCTTTTTATTTTTTTTTTTGGTGAAGCCTTTCTCTCTCAGCTCCCGCTGCTCCTCTGCTTTGCTCTCCTTCTCTGCTCAGCTCCTTGCAGCTGTGCAGATCTGCTGCTCTGCTCCCTGCAGCTGTGTCTCTCCTGCCTTGGATGCCTAAAGCAGTTGGTAGGGAATGATGCAGGGTATCATGGGGGCTGTAAGGAAAACAGATGTGCTGCATTACCCCACCAAAAAGGGCCCCCGCATCTGTCAAGTCCAATTTTATTGGCTTCTGCAAATTTTTGTCAGGTAAATCCAGCCCAACTTGTTGTTTGCGTGTGTTTGTACATGCTGTTCCTATTTACTGCCATATCCATGGATATCGATGCCAAAGTAAATCATGGAATTTCACTGATGCTTTTACAAGTTAATGAAATTCTTAGTTAAAAATCGCATGGCAGTAAATTAATGTAGATCATATGCTGTGACTGTTTTTGGAAGAGAACTGAGGCTCTAGACTGTAGTCTTCAAAATACCTTGAAATTTTAGGCTTACACATTGAAATATAAATATAAAGTATAGAAATAACAGTGTTTATCCTATCCCAATTGGCATTTTGCTGTAAAATGGTGACAACTTGAACATCGTGTGAGAGAGGTGCCTTCTTCTTACAGGGCTTTATTTATAGTCAATTAATTAAACCTGGTAAATATGGCTGTGTCTGTCTCTGAGCTAACTAAATTATGAACTTAAACTTCAGTGGAAAAACATTATAATAAAGATGTCACATCATATTGAAAGATTGCTAATAGCAGAGCTGTGATTTACAGGGTAAAGCCGATAGAGCTGCACTGGAGCCTGTGACTCACAAATGAGAATATTGGTGCTGTGCCAGTTCTTCTTGAGCATGCAGCAGTGTTCAGCTAAGTGTCAGTACACCTAAGCTGGTGACTTACAGGGTTTTTAAAAATAATTTAACTGAAGTGTTTAACAAACCTCTTACTAGGTTAATAATTTTATCCTGTTGATACATGATATTGATTGATTGATCTCTGGCAAAATGACCCAAATTAGTTGGTTCTTGTTTCCAGAATTCAAAGGTTCTTCTTTATTCCTTTAAATAGGACTTGGGCATATGTAATAATAGCTTTCCAGAAATTCCTGAATATTCATGTTAAGGTTTGTAGCTCGTTTGTATTCAGGGGTTTGTGTGTCCCACATGAGCACACTGTAATGGCAGTGGCTTAGACTCTGGTGAGTAATATCACCCTGGAAGAATGTGATCTCTCCTTGAACCATCCCACACAGCCACAGCTTTGGCTCCAGGAACACTGAGCTGGTCAAGCTCATTAAAAACCCGCCAGCACAAAGCATTGGCCCCTCCAGATAGCAAGGCACAAGAATGTAAAAATATAATAGCAGGTTTTGCTGATGCTTGAGCATGATTGGCAACAGCCACAAGGCCTCTGTCCTGTGCCACCATCCCCAGCACCTGCCCAGGCAACCTTTTTGTGATGCCAATCAGTCAAACCCCAGCTCCATTTCTATAGGTTTCATTAAAAGAGAAAGAAAGAAGAGCTACTTACTCTGTGCAGAGTATATTATTGATATGCTGATTAAGCATAATGCAAATGATCATTAACTGTAATTCACATAAATTACTGCAGCACAGATGTGGGGGTTGGGAGGATAAAGCAAGTCACTTTAATAATATACAAGAGAAATGTGATGGATAATTCACACAGGACAAAAGGAGTACAGTCTAAACCCTGCTCTGCATATTCATGGGAGGAATTGTATTGGTTTCAGCATCAGTTTTTAGGAAGAAAGAATGTATCAGACTCCTGCTCCATGGTTTTGTTGGTGAAGTTTGAAAAAAACACATTCGTGACATAATCTCAATCCATCCTTCTGCAGTCACACAGCTTGTGACTCAATCTTTATGTGTTTATTAGTCAAATTTATGGAATTTGAAATTTTTGGTAATTTTTTTTCATGTAGTCAGTAGAAAAGTAACAGAGAAATCACTCTTGTTTTGTTTGTAGCTGGAGAAGGGGATGCTGTAGCATTTTTTTACTGTCGCGTAAAAGATAATTGTTAGAAGAAGAAACCACGCCAAGTCAGGAAAAACAAACCACAACAGAAACAACTCTAAAAAAAAAATAGCCAACATCAGTGAGTTCTGTACATGGCTAAAGTTAGTAAAATGCAGGCAAAATTTAGAAGACTGATTGGAAAAATAACGATTCTGTCTTTGATCTTGACAGCTTTCTAAATCCCTGAGTTTCTTCAGAAACATTAGATTTCTTTAAGAGCTGACCATACTCAGTACCTTAAACTTTGGGGCATGTAGTTTGAAATCTGGTGTGAATAGATTGGCTTTTTCTTAGTGGTCACGCTGGTGGTCATTTGAACAAATCAAGCTGATTATTTCAGTAATGGAAACTGGTTCATCAGTATTTGAGAAGGGTAACATTCCCTGCTCCTGTAATAGCTGGTGTTGTGCTGGTCAGGCTAGAGCCTGTGTGACTGAGATTAATGAGAGTTTTTCCATCAACCAAAACTTGGGTTAGAATCAAAAAAAAACCCAAGAAAAGTGAGGAAAATGCCTCCTTTCTTATATTTCAAAAGCCTGAAAGTAGTTTGTCACATTAGCCTGCATTGCTGCCTACCCAAGCTGCTGGCAGCCTCCTTGGTTTCATTTGTTCTGCTTTCAATAGTTGGCTAATGTGTGGCACTATAAAAACTTTTGGGTCTTTTCTTTTTGTGGGATATCATGGACAGAGTGACTGCAGAAGAGCCTGACTTACATAAGCATTTGGATGTCCCTTGTGACTAGGAGAAGGTAGAGGAGAATTTGTGCAGGGTACATCCTGGCTCTGGTGAAGGTGCATTCTAATAAATGTCATTCAACAATCAGTTTCTCAGGCCACTATGGCTGGAAAGTTTCTCTGTTAATGCAGAAGACGTTTTGAAGATTAATAAGTATTTCCATGAGGTTTGTTTTCCTGCAGCTTTGTGTCTTGCTGTTAATTGCATCCTGTTTTGTGGAAGGTTAGGGTTTTGTTTGTTTTTTTTTTTTTTTTTTTTTTGAGGGCCTTTTGTGTTGGGGGGTTTGGTTTTTTTTTTTTTTTTTTTTTTTTTTTTTTTTAGCAGGTCCTTAGTGCTAGTGGGTTTCCTTATGTCATGCTTCAGCCTTCACCTCAGCTGGGCAAAGTTTTTCTTCTTTGCACAAGTCTCACATTTTCACACCCCTGTGAGACCTCAGGGCAGCTGAGCTGCCAAAAAACCCCAAAACTGGCCAACAAAAATACAAAAATTTATCAAACTCCTCATTTTAGGGTTTTTTTGATGCTGATTGACGTCTTAGCCTGTGTTCATTTTTTGTCTGACACCAAACTTGACAACTTCTAGGCAGTAGTGTATATAAAATGGGCAGTGTTGCTGAAATCACTAAGTGGTTGTGAAAATGAGTTTCAAAGTGAACCCAGTGATATCAAACAATTGGTACGAGACAAAAGACTGAAACTTAAAGATACCTTTGTAAAATAAAAAATTAAGTCCTTGTTTTAAAAGTGAAAGCAATCGTGTTATGCTATATACTTTCTTTTTCCTATCCATTAGCAGTGGAATTTCCGTAGTACTTCTTAGAACTATGTGTTCTGTTAAAAATCAAGATTTATCTGTTTTGCCTGGGCTCTGGTCTCCTTACAACCTCATACTGTTACCCTGCCTTCCACAATTTGTGTATCATGTCTGAAATGCAGGCAGACTATTGTGACGATTGCAAGTCAAATGAACCACTTGGGATTCTGGTTTTGTGATTCATACACTTTGCTTCATCTTACAGTGAGTGGCTGAGTGGAAAAATAATTTTTTTTGTTAATATGCTCATTTTTTTCACTTCCGTATGTGCTTTTGGAGTGCACTGAAAGTTTGTTTCACTTTATTCTCCTTTTCAAAATAGTGAAAATATCAAAAGAAAGATCTTTCATAAGTTTTTCCTTTTACCTTCAGTTTTCTATAATCAAACGTGCTGTTTCTCTTTTTTAGACTTCTTGTTTTCTTCCTGCTGGAATAAATCTGCCTGATTTTTGAGTTTTTTAAAATCTCTTCATTCACATTCAGAGCCTTGAATCAGAATGCAGAGGTGGTTTCTTCAGTTTGTGGGTGCTGCTTTTACACAAAATCTGAATTCAGCAAAAGAAAATTATTTGTATTGTACTCTTTTCCCCTTTCTGATAGATGTTTCTTGTAGCAATATAAAGCTATGAGATAGGCCAGACAAATATGTTAATTCTGTAAACATTGTTATATTCGTGACTGATTTTGAATAAATGTGAATTTTGTTGGTATTTTTCAGAAGCAGTGTGTGCGTAGTCAATGACAGTATTTTTGGTGTATTTTAGCTGATTTTGACTTGTGTTTCAACTGTGCACTGCTGCTTGCATTTAGCATGTATTTTGAATAGAAGTTTAAATCAAAAAAACTTAAGTGGAGTTGACTAAAGAAATAAGGGAAATGCTTTGGGAAAAAAAAAAGAGATTAAACATATTACTTCAGAATTTTATGCATCCCTACTCTTGTTAGGAATTGTTACCAGAGAGAAATTCCTTCCTTTTTAAAACATGGAGCACTGTAATATTCTTAAGATGTGGGGTTTTTTTTATTTTGTTGTTTTTTTTTTTTTTTTTCTATATAATTGTAGTCTGCATTGCATTCATTTGAAAAATTCAATGTGGTCATAATGGTGCTGTGTTTTGATACATTTTTAAAACAGCTTTTAAGTTGATCTAAAGTAGAAACTGCTAGTTTCAGTGATTATTATTAAGGGACGGAGGCTTTTATTTTTTTCTACTTTTTTTACTATGTTACTTCAAACTATGATATTTCTATTAACAAATAATTATAACTACAAGAAGAAAAAGTACAAACAGGGCAATGTCCTTATACCATACTGTATAATGAAAAATATGGACACCCTCCCCGTACTTCGTTAGCCTCACCAGTCCTTTTATTTACTGGTAGTAAGGTTGCTGAAGGTTGGATCTCAGTTTTCTGTGGTTTCAAATAAAAAGGAAAAAAGGGAAAGAGAAGTTTTGGCTTTTGTTCCAAGAGTTAAATAAAGATCTCGTTTAAAATTGGAAATGCAGATGCTTCAACTTCTAATTTTCCCTTTTAAGTTTCAAAGCTTAGAAGCAACATTCTCCTCATGGGCAGAATTTTATTTCTGTCAGCATAAATCCAGGCCATTTGTGAGAAGTTCTCTCGAATGGTCTCATCGCCATGAGGTACTTTTCATGTTGTAAAGAAACGCTTACTTCATAATTTTATTCTTTTGTGCGGAATTTATTTGCATAAACCAGAACAGAACAAAGTAAATACAGGAACTGTCATGAAATGCAATATTATTTATCACAGGGGCACACTGCAGTCGGTTTTAAGACTGTTTTTATAACATCAAGTCCACAAGACGAGCAACTCCCGTCTCCAGTTAAAAATGCCAATAGATGTTTTCTCCTGATAGCTTTGCTGTGGTTATATTTATGGTCTCAATAGCTTGGGTAGGTGGTTTATTCTGGATTTTCTTTCTTCTTTCCCCTGATATCTGTAAGCATTCGGTGTGAGATGGCTGTAGCTCTAGAAAAGTATTTTCTACGGTATGAAGTGTTTGTAGAAGGAATTGGGAAGTGGGCACGGATGGCAGTGCAGGGTGAAGGAGCGAGACTCGCAGCCTGTTTCAAGGCAGGAGACACGCCTTGCTTGATTTCCCCCTTCCCCCAGTCTTTTAGAGTGGTTAGTGAAAATAGCCTGCAGGCTGTGTTAATTAATTTCCTGATTTCGCCCGCTTTGCCTTGCCCGGAGTGGCCGGCAAGCCTGGCTGCGGGCAGGGCGGGAGGGCTTCCCGGCCCGAGGGTCATCGCCTGCCCTTCCCTCCCTGCCCCGGACACCCTCAGCCCAGCCCGGGTCATCGCCTGCCCTTCCCTCCCTGCCCCGGACACCCTCAGCCCAGCCCGGGACATCGCCAGCCCTGGGGACACTGCGGCACACGCAGGGACACGGTGCGGCTCGGGCAGAGCAGTGTGCGATGATGATGAGGAGGAGTGTGGTGGCAGCACGAACCGCCTCGCTGTTCCCCTCCCAACCCCTCGGCATCCCGCTGGGTGCCCTGCGGCAGGGTGACAGGCTTGGTGGGGAGCTGGGACAGCGTGCCGATAACGCTGTGCCCAGCAGCGATGTTGGTGTTGGTGTCGGTGTCCTGCACCGGCGGGGAGCGGCGGGGCTCAGTCCGCACAGAGCAGCCCGGCTCGCTCCGAGCACAGCATCCCCGCCTCCCAAGCCCTATCCCGCTTCCCAAGCCCTATCCCGCCTCCCATCCCCGCTCTGTGTCCCGGCAGGTGGCGATGTCCCTGCGGCTGGGACCGGGATGCTGTACCGCACCCCCTGTCTCCGATTTAGGCAGCTGCTCTGGGTCCCTTGGGATAAACCATCTGGGTGCCTTGGGATAAACCATCCCAGCTGCAGACCTCAGCCAGCAGCCGCTGTTTCGGTTCTCGGTGCCCTTGGTTTGGTGTTTGGAGCAGAAGGTGTCATGGTGAAACTCTTGTTTTGTACTCATATTCTGCTTTTAACCAGCGGCTAAACGCAGTGAAGGCTGTGTGGTGCTAAGGGCTCTCTGCACTGTGTGCAGACACCATCCTACATGTAATGAGGTGATGAAATGTCAGAGTTTTTATTGACATCTGGCCATCTCATCTGTGGGCTGGATTCTCCTGCCTAGCTGCGATTACTCGGACTTTATTTCCAGCTGTTGGGTTTCCAGAGGCCCCAAAGGGCAGCTGAGACACACAGAGCAATTTGGTGGCTGCTTGTCTGTTAGCAGGAGGATGTGTGGATGAGTGCTGTGCTGCGATGTGGTTTGTGTGCTCTTGCAGTCGACAAGGAGGGGCAGTCAACACCATCCTTCCTCAAGAGCCTGACAATTGATTTTAGTTGGGCTCGGGGGGGAAAAAAAATTGAATTGCTCTGTGTTGGTGTTTTTAAACAAAATAAAAGCCTAACCCCAAAGTGAATCTCTTAAATCTAGAGGAAAGTTTCTGTTTGCAGTAGCTGAAACTTAGTTTCTAAATTGGATGTCTAGGTTTATAAGCTGCACTTTCTGAGTAGAAAGGTAGGAATTAGTATTGTGTATCAATTGTTTATCTTGGAACGTTGAAGGTAGATTTCGACCACTAATCCTTTAATTAGTGCCTGTTCAGACTTCATTGATATCAGCAAAAGCATTATAATGAATTAAATTGGTTGAAGTTAATTCACCCAAAAGTTATGACTGATGGGAGAGGGTGATAGTGTTGATTATGAGTCAGGCTGCAGAGTGGCATAAATCAGAATCTACTTTTCACTTGGAATCTTCATTAAAGTGTTGTACTGAAATATGCCTTATTTTCAGAGATGTAGATTAGCAGAGACAAATTAAAATGTTGTTTAGGAGAGTTGCCAGGAGGCCATTTACTCCACCCAGTCTCCTGCTCGGTGCAGGATTATTGCTAAGGTTCTATCAGGGCCGCAGCTCTGGTTTTGGATGGTGGAGTCTGAGGCTGGAGATATAACGGCCCCTCCAGGCAGCCTGTTTCAGTGCTTCTGGTGGGTAGAATTCTGCCAGCTCCCTAACCTGAATTTCTCAAGACACATTTTGTGGCTGTTTTCTCTTCTTACACCATCTGCTGTTACTGAGGAGTTTGTGTTAACTCCCTTTCAAGTTGTTGCAGTCTGTAATGAGATCATCCCTTAGCTTTTTTCTTTTTACAAGACTGAACAATCCCCGTGTCTTTGCAACCCATTTGTCCTCTAATTTGGTATTGAACCATCCTCTTAGGTGTGATGCCATACTCACTGGCTTCCTTAATGGGGAGGTTAACGTGGAAAACCTCTATAGGATGGTGGAAAAATATCCAAGAGAGGGATGAAGTAAGGATGTAGGTGCTTTATCTGTGTAACTGATCGAGTGTTTCAGTCTAGAAACACCTCACAGCAATACTGCAGTTTAGTTTACATTGCTTTTCCAACCCAGGCATTTAACAAGTATAAGCTAAATGGATTCTGGAGGGATTTCTTGAAAAGAAAGATAACAGCATAGTGTGGCTTATTTCTTCACAGCTCCTAAAAATAAGAAGTCTGGCCCTAAACTAACTTGTGATCGAAAAGCTCTTACAATAGGAGACATGTTTCTCTAAAATCTGTATGTT
The DNA here is from genome assembly GCA_013400495.1 of Nicator chloris. NCBI lineage: Eukaryota > Metazoa > Chordata > Aves > Passeriformes > Pycnonotidae > Nicator > Nicator chloris. Next base: position 118,046 of record WAAE01011491.1, on the reverse strand, counting down.
TTCAAAACCTTTTCCAATCTTAATAGCTCTTTGCATGATAGCAAAAAATCTTAAGACTGTATTTTCTGCTCAGAGGGGAGATCTTGTCTGTTGAAGATTCAGTAACAGAGGTGCTTTTTGGAAATTGCGTTTTGGGGTTTATTTGTGTGTTTGGGTTGGGGTGTGTTTGTTTGTTTGGTATCTGTTTGTGGGGGTTTTGTTTGTTAAAAAACCCAAACATTTTCTGTGGGTAAACAGGATACAAAAAAAAAAAAAAAAAGGCTGAGAAAATAATGGCAGCTGAACTGAAGGTGAGAGCTCTGGATACAGGGACATTAAACATTCAGGTCTGTGTGGAGAGATGTCAGGTGTGAGGGTGAGTGAAGAATGAAAGAGCAGAGTGAAATCTCCAGAAAGCAACTTGGATTTAAATTGCTTATGGAGCTGTTTCTGCCGCCTTCCATCTGGAAGGCTTGGAGCCTCTTTCCCATGTGACAGTAGGGAATAAAGATGCCACAACAACCTTCATGTTCCAGAGAAAAGACAGGACCCTTTGGCTTTTTTGAGAGGGAGAGAGCTTGGGTTAACTCCTGGTCTCCCTGAGGCTCTGACTTCATATTTCAGAGATTGATTCAGTGGCATTTGTGCTTGTCACCTGTTCAAAACCCTGCCTTTGTGCACCTCTGTAAACACTCACTCGCAGTCCGAACAAGCAGGATTCTCACTTTTCTGCTTTTCACAAGAATTAAAATCCCAACCAGCTCTTCAGAAGTTAATTTTCTTCCTGGCTGTGTAGTTTGATACACCGTGTGCAGTGCATTCCATCAGACTTATGGGATGTGTAACCTGGCAAGGCCAGCACTGGCTACTGGAACTTGAGCGTTTATGTTCCCTGATATCCTTGTGTTACCTGTTTAACTTTCACTAACATTTCTGTGACACTTTATTAATAAACATAATGTATCCGTGATGGTAATTTAATTTTACTTTGAAACCTGGTAATAAATGTTTGAACTGCAGAGCATTTCTGGAGAAGTGTTTTAGCCTGAAGAAATGTTTAGAGGAGAAGCTGAGCTGCACTTGGGCTGAAGGCACTGTAATTCAGCGGTGTGTATTCAGAAGTAAATGGTTTTCAGATTAGAACATCCTCTTACAATGAAAACATCCAGAGGGTGAATGTTAATCAGATCTTGTAGAAAAGTGCTGTGTGGATGAAGGACAGGCAGAGGTGGTGAGGTAATGCACAAAATAAATGTGCAGCCCAGGTGGAAACTTTACCACGGGGTTGATTTGCCAGAACCCCAGCAGTCCTGAATTGTTAGTCCTGTAGACTGGGAACTAACTGGAGTATCTAAAAAATACTGGAGGCAGGTGTTGGTTTTAAAGCACAGAGGGTGGGGTGGCATGGGCAGATCTGGGAACAAACCCCTTACTGAACATGAGCACTGTCACATTTTTAATTTAAATAGTGTTTCAAGAGAAAGTGGTGTGTTCTCTTGAAGCAAGCAGAGGATGCATTGTGAGCTACACCACTGACTTCCTGAAGAGTTTGGGATTTTTGTATGAAAGTATTGCTAAAGTAAATGGAGGCAGAAACGGAGAGAATGGAAAACAGTTTGAAAATAGTAAATGCTGCATGTTAGTGTTCTTAAGATTTTAGGAAAACTGACATATCTTGCATGGTACATTTTGAAAATTCATTTGTTCCGTGTGACTGCACTATTGCAATGTCTTGATTTAGAAGGTGGAGGGCAGCATTAAACCCATAGAACTAATTTACTGGGGTAACCCACTATTAACAGAGACACAAAGTGAAAGGTCTGCAGTCTGTGTTATATAGGCTGAAATGTGGTGACTCTGAAGACAGACCAAAGAAAATATAAAAAGTTTTACTTGACTCAGAGTTGTGTTTTAATCTGAAGAATGGCAGGTTTTTATACAGAGGTGTAAAAGAGCAATGTAATCTCTTATAAGAGTATAAAATTTGCATTAAATATGTAATTGTTTGTGTTTATGTCCTTTGAAAAATAAAGAGGATTCAACAGCGGAGCAAGGAAGTGTCTGAACTGAAGGTTCATGGATTCTTATAATGCTGATGCACAAAAATTTTGCAGGGTTGTATCTGCCACCCTATTTTATATTTAACATAACATGTATGTTTAATTGCCTCTGACATGTTTGGAAGTGAACTTTTTTAAACCATATGCCTTTTAACTGGTGCGTGGTATAGGTATTTGCAAACACTGGCCAAATGTGATACAGGTTTGTTTAACCTGCTTCCCTAGTTGAGTTCAAGGCAGTGCTGTGACCAAATGTAAACAGCTTTTGTCATGGCCACTTGCAATGTGTTGTATTTAGGAATCAAGTTCATTTCATAACTTATGGCAGGGTTTTATTTCTCTTTGTCTATGCCTTGTTCATATTCAAATTGGAATTGTGCTGAATTTCCATTGTAACTTAGAGCAAAATATGACTTCATGTAGGTAATGCTCCTGCACTGAACATAACAAAGAGATGAGTTAATATAAAAGGTTTTGTGTTTTGGATTTTTTTTTCCTTCCTCTGGCATCCTAAATGTGAGTAATGTTTTGTAAATGCATGAACCAAAATGAATATAAATTCTATTTTGGCACCATGTTCTGTGCCAGACACTGTAGAACAAAGTCATGGCTGGAAAGGACAGAGGTGGAGTGAGTGTCTGAGGAGGAATCATTGGTTCAATGTGACTGTAAATGCCTTTGTTGTGAAGAGAAAATGAATGCAGAATTGTAATAAGTAACCACTGATGGCTGGTGTGAGCAATGGGTATGGTATTCTGGGCAATTGGAAAGGTTAAGGAATGGCTAATGGCATTATTAAAATGATAATAAAATAAGAATGCCAAAAGGTCAAAAGAAATAATAAAGATCTATTGTATTATCTGAGAAAGAATGGGCAAATAAAAAGAAGAAAAAGTGAAGAATCTTGGAAGTAACCCAGAATAATTTGATTAATGCTGAGTTTACATAAAACCAAAATTAGGTTAAAAACATTGTTTCAGTGTCCACAAATCTCTAAAAATGTGTAAACCAAGAATAATGCAAGAAAGATGATATTGGGATAACTGACAGAGAATAGTCTAGAACTGGGTTTTTTGGTGCCACTTGACATTTTGTGTACTGAAATGAACAGAGATCTAGGGAAAAACAGGGGATCACAATATAATAGATATTAAAAAGGAGCAAATAGATGGAACTGAGGAAGAGACCAAGAGGAAATTCAGAAAGAAGGAGAAAAAAAGAAAAATTATGGATGCAATCTTTAAAATACATAATCTTGTAAGAACAGGCTGCAAACTGAGAAAGAGACAGGCCTGGTTTATAGGTTAACTTTTTTTCTCTTGTTTATTCAACCAGGAAGAGAATTCATGTTTGCTTCATGCTCTGGGGTCTGTAGGGCAGCATGGTCCGTTCTCTCCAGAGGGCTGTGTGTTCCTCAAGCAGTGACTCCTTCCATAGCAGCATTTCCTCTTTTTGTTTTTTCTATTTTTCTTTTAAAGTCTCTTTTTCTGTGGTTCAGCAGATACCTTAATGGGTAAAATAAATACAGAGTCCTGGTCAAAGATATTACAGTATAAAGCAAAATTCTAATAATTCTTTGCCTACAATTTTAGGGACAGAGTAGAAATTCTCTGTGGTCTTTTTTTTTTTTTTTTTTACTGTGAAGGTCACACAAATGCAAGTATCTTTACAGCCATGCACAGACTCACTCTTGCCTGGTAAAGTTGAAAAACATAAAGCTCTCCAAATTTATATATATTTAATACTGTATGCAGTCTTTGCTGTGCATAAAAATGTATTTCATAGCCTTACAGTAGATACTTATTGTCTGGTTGCATTGGGACCTGACAGTTCAAGGTTTTTTATCGGTCCTGCTGTACAAATCTTGTCTTTTCTTCATGCAAACAAGTTGGTATGTTTTAGTGTTTGCATGATAATTTCAAAAGACTCATCCAAAAGAAACTTGTATTTATTAATCTAGAGCTTCTGCTGCTGGTATATCAGAGCAGCCAAATGCAATATATGTAAACTGAGGAAAACACTTGTGGAAATTGGATTAAAGAAAGTTAAAGAAACTCCAACCACCCACAAATCAAAGAAACCTTGCCATTCCCAGAGAAAGCAGGCAGTATTAAAAGAATCCAGTTTAATTCAAACGAAGGCTATAGACCAGATCATTGTATTGATATCAAGTTCTTTGTGATTGATGGTACAAGAGTGAATAAGAAATTAATTTGATAGTCATTGATTTTGTACTGCAGGGTATTGACAATGTGCAATGTGATATCTGACTTACAGAACTTGACTACTTTCTTATTGCTCTTAAAGGTTATTCTTAATTTCTCTACTTCCTACCTTTTTCACAATATGAAGAAATGAACATTTCAATCTTTCTGTTTTGAGCAACTCACTTGCTTTCACTGGCATGGGGTGATTTGGCCTGGACCACTTTCATCCTTTTGAGAAGTTAAGTCTTCATGAAATATCTTGTTTCTGAAGCTTTCCTAACAAAATAAGATTTAATGGATGGCTGCATGTGCAAAAATTTAATTGAGTACGCAGAGTTAAAGTCTAGGTGATAGTTTCCTCTACCTTCTACCATTTAATTTTTTCCTATGTCTTCTTTAAAGACTCTATTGCCTTTATTGCACAACCCTGAATAGTTCCAAGCAGTTTCTTTGAAGAGTCATCAAACCACATAAATACAATTTCTTGTATAAACTTTGGAACTTGGAAAGCATTTGGACATTAGTACTGAGGGCAGTCTCAGTTTTTGATGATATTACCTCTGGCTTTTTGTGCTTGTAGGCATAGGAAATTTAAGAGGGTATTTGACCTACAGTTGCAGAAGAGTTTTGTGTAAGATATGTCATTAGACCTCTCCAAAGGTCTGTCAGAAGGGTAACCTGCAGCAAAAAAATCCACATATTTAAGTTTTTGAGGCAAATTGGGATCATTTGCGTGCTTTGCATAAGAGTGTACCATAGAATTTGGGTAGAGTGGAATACTGGGACAGGTGGAAGCTGGGGACATGAAAAATAAGTTACAATTTTCAAAAGGCACCACGCTACTTTAGCAGCTGGAAGTGTAGCTGGAATTGACCAAAGCCAGAGTTTCAGTTCAGCAAATACAATTGTTTGAGTTTGGTGGAATTTTCTGAGGAAAGAGCTGGAAAAAGGAGCAAAAATTAAAAACATTTCAGTCAGTGAGCTGGATCATTTTAGAAAGAACTGTATTTCATTATGGAGGACAACTGTGCTTTTAAAAACGTTATTATGGAACACCTCAACAAAACCTAATTTAAGTTTCATTCTTATTTGTGGCATAGGATCTGTAGGCCATGTACATGATGTGTTTATGGCTGCTATATTTATCAGCTGTAACAATGTCACATCACATTTTTGAGTTCTAGCATTTTAATTAGATGTACTTGAATTGCTTATACACCTCCTTTAATGATCAAGTCAATGTATATCATAAATCAGACAAAATCAGACAAAGAATCATCTTTGGTGTTGTGTCTTTTATGACTTAGAGACTAAAATAATTTTATTCTGTTTTTAAATTTGCATGACCCAGATGTTACTTCTGTGTCAAGAACAAGCGTGAGCCTCCCTAGAATATTTTTGTCAGAACAAAATAGTTAACGTTGTATTTCAATCATTTCCATAGCTGGTAAAGTTCATATCACTTGAAAAATTTATGAACAATATATTACAGGGGAGGACTGCAGCGTGATAAGAGAGCACAGGATATTAACAGAGATTATACAAAAAAAAAGGGAGACATTTACTGTACTCAGGAACTGCAGCGTTTATGGGGAAAAATGAGAATGGAAAATTAGCTCGCAGATAAAAACCCCCAAACAGTTGAAGGTCAAACGGTGACAAATTTTGCATTTGCGTGGGGCTTTGTCCCCCTGCCCCGTGTTCTCCTGCCCCTGTGCTTCCTGCACGGGATGAACCCCCCAGTCCCCTCCTGGGCGCTCCGGGCCTGCCTCGGCCTGGGCCGTGCTCCATGGAGGCAGCAGAGCCACGCAGAATTGCCATGCCATTTGCCAGCCCTTCCTAGGAAAGAGAATCGCAGTCTGCTGTCCTCCTAGGAAATAAAACACCCGGCTGGGGTGAGGGGGTAGGCTGCTTGTTTGTTTCTTTTCACCCTGAATTATGCGTGTTTCGCGGTGTGCAATTGACACCACAGTTCACAGCATCTCCGAATTTGTTCCACTTTGTCATAAATACCCGATACTTCATTGTCCTGTGGTTTTTAACCTCCTTCTGCAAGTGTAGTGAATAGGATTTTATCTTTTTTTTTTTTCTTTTTTTTTTTTTTAGATGCTGTTTTGCTCAAAGCAGATGTTTTATGACAAATAATTTGAGGGTGTAACATGGAAGAGATGTGAAATAAAGCTGCTTGAGTGCAGCATTGTATGGAAAAGAAAGTAGAGGCCTGTGGAAGGAAAATACTGCAAGAGCATCACTGAAATTGTAGTTGGAAAAATGAGTGTATTTATTTTGATGGAATGTACTGAGAGAAATTTAAGATGATTATGATGTTATAGTGCAGTTTGTATTATAATCCATTATATTAATTTGTTTTGTGGTAAGATTTCATTAGTTTCTAAGCAATATCTGGACGTTGTTTACCTATTAGTTTCAGTTGTTGTGAAAACTTTGCTCATAACAAAGCTTTTGAGTTGTTCATAATAAAAATACTTGTGCTTTGAGGAGCATTTAGCAGTCTCTACCTCACGTGGAAGGGGTGTGTCAGGGAGAGAAAAGAGCTGAAAGAGGAGTCTATGCCTTTGTTTTCTCCTTGTGGAAACTAGAAGTGGAAGAGGCCATTTGAATTCCAGAACTTATTTTGCCATGATTGTATTAATTCAGTCTTGAAGGACCTGGCGATATCTGTACTGGAGATATCTGTTCTACAAATTGCAAAGCACTTCTTTTACTCTTTTTAACAAACACTAGCAGATTGGTAACTAACAAACTTCAGTGGTAGAAGGTCCATAACAGTGAACTGACCACAAGGAAGTTGGGCACAGAATTGAGATGAGACATTGCTGTCATTTTTTCTTCTCCTGTTTAGGAAACTTAGTAATCACCAATTTAGGACGTTTTAGCTTCATTTATCTTCTGCCAAAATTCTGGTGCTGATGCCGAATTGTGTGTGTCAGCTTTAGAGCTGATCACATTGTGGATAATTCATTAATATTTTAACTACATCTGATTTTAATAGCAGAGCTACTTTGCAACTAATGTTTTAAGAAGCTATCCAGAGGACGGCTTGACTTCATCTTTTCCTCTGTGTCTTCTTTTTAATAACATCTTGCATTTTAACTTAACTTTTTTTTTTTTTTTTTTTTTTTAAATCTCTGCTCTGATATTTTTTGTTGTCTTGATTAAGGAAAGTCACAAAAGATCACATAAACATATCCTTAGCTCCAAAGGGTTCAGAACTTGGCTGGTCTGGGTCCTTCATGTCTTGCACTGTTTGCTGAACAGTGGAATATTTTTGTCCCTAGGAGATCTGATCTTTGGATGCCTGAATGGAGGAGTTTGTAGATGGTTTTTCATGAGTAAGCAGCACTTGTAATTTTTTATTAATATCTCTGGCTACTGTTACACATTTTCTGTTGTCTCAAAATGCAGCATGTGCTTTGTTCCCAAACTGGAGAGTGCTTAGGAATTATCCGTGGTACATACCTTTTTTTTTTTTTTTTTTATGAGATACATGTTTCTTCCACTGGAAATATTCAGGATGGGTTTTCCTTTTTTGTCAGCTTTTTCTATATTAAACTGTAATTTGAATAGTTAAAGCAGCACAAGAACATAGGATTTACATTCATCACAATGAATGGAATAAGGCTCTAGTTCTGCAAAAGCATCTTCAATTTGGATCCCATTGGATTAATGAGTTTGCTGTCTGTAAAATTAAACAGACACTTCTGAATTTGGGGGAGCAAGTGTTTTTGTCATTTTTTCTGGTTGTTAGAAAAGTGAGTGTTGTGAAAGTTCTTGTCTTAAGAAGGAGTCAGAACTATAATAGGGAAAGTTTGAGGAACTGAAACAGCTTTAGTTTTGAAGCATCAGGATTTACTTTGAGGTTGAGGAGTTGTGCTTTTCTAAGAACCTTTTCCAGCAGTGTCTTAAAGTGAGGTTGCTGACCTTGTCTCTGAAGTTTTTCCTGTTAGCAAACTTGTTGTCAGGCTGTGAAATACAAAGGCATTGTTAAAAAGGAGGGAACCTTGTTGACATTTTATTGGGAGTTTTTAAAGCATCAGAAAACTTTTAATAGGTAGGTTAAATGTGGGCATTGTATTAGGAAAAAAAAGTAATCTTGAACTAATTTGAAGTCCACAATTAGTGGGGATCACAGGTGGCAAGAAGAAGTTTTAATGATAGCCTGGCCCAGGCCTTGAGGTAAATTATGCATAATTATTCATAACTGCTATTTTTGGCTTGCTTGCATTTGTCCTAGACCTCTGCTTGAGGAAACAATTTGAAATAATTAGCGTGCTAGTGCACTGACAATGATGAATGAATCAAATGCATCTGGTGCCAAACATGGATCTTGATAAGAAGCAGATAACTTTGGCAACTGTGGATTTTTTGTTTTTAGATTTCTGAGACTGGGAACAGTTTGTTCTTGTTGGTTTTTTTTTTTAGACTGACATGTTCAACATAGAAAATTACCACTCACTGGGCCATGATCAAAGTGCCGCGAGGAATTCCAGCATTGCCAACACGAACCAGGTCTGCACACTGTGTGTGCAGCTCTTCAGGGCTGGGAAAATGAAGGGGCTATTAAGGTGGGACGTTTTGAAAACTCAGGTCAGCAGAGCCAAAAGCTCATGTTAAACCAGCAAGATGCATTGCTTATCTTACACAGGTTGCAGGCACGTTTTACGTCAATATTCAGCGGCGTAAATACAGCTGTGTATCATTATTGGAGCAAAGCTAAAGCAGAGCCAGAAAGATTGTGTTCAGATTCCTGCATTGTAGCTTAGTTAATGCTTCTGAAGTCCTCAGAGGTGTTTTTTTTCTCTGGCTTGAATGCTCGTTTCTATCTATGTAATTCACTTTATATGGGTTTAGGTGCAGGTGGACGTCAGGCTCTTTTGAAATTAGAGGTGTTTAAGGAACAGGGAGAAAGTTAATTTTAATGAATGTGCCCTCATCTTCTGGTCTTCTACACATTTTTATCTTGTTGGACTAATGAACAAATGTTTAGTAGTTTTGAATTCGTTCCTAATGAATTGATTAAAACAGGGTGCAAGGTAGTGCTCAGGTGAGTGACTCCATAACTGAGGTGTGAGCAGCAGTCTCTTAATCCAGAGTTCATTTGGCTTCTACTCACAACCTTGAAATTATAACACTGTGAGTAAAGTTCTCTGCACTAAATGTGGCTCTAAAGAAAAATTTTTCAGACTGAAACGCAAGGTATACATTTAGTGGGAGAGCTGACAGCCTGAGAGTTGATCTGGTTATTCACTTTTGCATGTACTTCAGGTAAAATTGTTACAATGAGGATTTAAATTTTTGAGCTTGTCCACTGCTGCTGCATGGGTTGTGTTTTAAAGGGGTTTCTTGGTGACACGCACTTTATGCCTTTGATTTGACCTTAAACTCTGTGCAAACTTCAATAGAATGCTAGCTAGTCTTTAACCTTCTGCTTCTATATGTAATTAATGTTTTTATAGTGATTTTCCAATGCCAATCCTAATATTGAACCAGAAACTTACACCTCTTTGGGCAATGAACTCTAGTATGTTGAGGATGCCTTGGTAGAATATGGATCTAGAGGAGTTTTTAGTCTATCCAAGCAAAATCTCCGTTCCGAAGAGTAGTTCTGCTGTGATCAGATATTTTTCCTTGTAAACATCTCTGAGGGCTGTTTCCCAATTGCCTAAAATCACTGAAGTTTCTTGTTTGTTTGTTCTTTCATCTCAGTGGTCTCTGGATTTTCTGCTTGGTATTGATGTGGGAGGAGGCTAGGGGAAGAAAACATGGGGAATAACCGTATGTTCAGAGCCTTTAGTCCAGAAACTAAAAAAAAAATGAAGTAAATTCAAGTATTAAATGCTGACTCACTGCCTATGCACCTTGCGGGTTGCTCACTCAGGCAACATATTTAACTAGCGTGGGTTATTTTTATCTTGAATGCCAAGGATGCCAGAAGTGAAATGCAAAATGAATGAATGCCTGAAGAATTCACAATCTCTTGAGTTGCTGTCACAGCCAGACTGCTCAGAGCCTCTCTTGTTGTCTTCTTCATTCTGGATTCTGCCTTTTCCCACGACTGCTGAGCTCCTGCAGCTGCCCCAGGTGTTCTTTCTGCAGAACAGGTGTCCTAAGAGAGATCTAAGAGGATGCTGCGTTCCACACTACAAAATCAAGGGGCCCTTGACCTGTGGCCACAATCTGGAACACAATTTTCAAACTCTCCCTTTCTCTCCAGAAATATCAGACTCCAGACCAGATCTTGCCATTCAACAGGACATCCTACTCTTCTTGGACTTGAAGGTCCTGTAAGGAACAGATGTATAATCACTGAATTAGGTGGTGTCACCGTGTGTGTGCACCTTGGAGCAGAGCTGGATTTCCGCACCTCAAAGACCATGCAGTTATTTGACATTTCAGTGGCTTTGTGGCAAATGATGTTATTTGCTTCATTCCCATCTTTTTTTTTTGAGGATCTGGGGCAGGGGGGGTGGTTTCTTTCAGTAGGTGCTCCAAACTTTTCAGTGAAGAGTTTGCAGCTCTGCAATCATTCAAACATTTGTTTTCCACAATGTCAAGAGCTTTTGCCCTGTAGGGTAAACCCAGCCTCTTGACTTGTCCCTGCTTCCCATTTCTGCTGGATGTTCCACGGGAGATGGGGCAAGGGCAGTGTTTGCTGGTAGCTCAAGGTGTTAGCTGATAGTGCAGTAATATTTGAATGATGATTATTGGAGCACTTGAGAAATAAACTTTTTATTTTTTCAAACTGAAAGGAGTAAAATAATTTCAAAAAGAGGTTGTGAGCTCTTGTAAGTTGTTCAAGCTTGCACAGAATCACAAAGCCTGTTCCACAAGTGGCAGAAATAAGTGAATTTTATTTTCCCTAGACTGACATCCTAACTACTGATTGCCCACAAATGTCCTGTGGCTTCTTGCCTTCAAAGCAGTGCCATCTGTCTGGTGCCTGTTTGTTCTGGGAAAATATGGTTTGTTCTGTTAGCTTTGAGTTTGTAGCAGTTCAATGCTGCTGTTCTCTGCCTCAGCCCATAAAAGAGAAATATTGAAGAGATTTTTGATCGTAGTGAAGTTCCTCTGTGCATGTGTTCATAGCAGGCTCACTTGCCACCCAGAGAGGTGAGTCTTGGTGAATATTGAGCTTACATAACTTAGGTTTCATTCTTGAGTATTCTTTCTGTGGTTTTGGGGTTTTTTTCCCCTCATAGAAGCGGTGATGCTGCAACAATTTAGAGCTCTATGGGCCTAATTTGCTTTCTGGAGAAAAGAACTGAATCCTGAGCTCAGGGAAGAACACTATTTCTCTATTGCAGCCATTTTGTAGAATTTTCAATGTAATGAAATGGGAAGCTTACCAGACAAATTAAATAATTTACCCTGGAAAGACTCTTCAGTGGTCTAAAACTAACTGGGTTTTTAGGTGGTCATAGGAACAAGAGTTATTTACTCTTTACCTATAAAATTTCTCTTCACAAATCACTTCAATATATTTGATGTGAGGGTTTTTTTTTTTAATATAAACTAATCAGGGTGAAAGGTGTTTTCCGAGGGGAAGAAGTGAGTGCTCTTATGCTGAGTAAGAAGAGGAAGAATGTTTGTTTAGGGTTTTGTGTATGTTTTTTGAACAGTGTTTCGTGTGGGTTTTGTTTTGCGATGGCAAAATACTTTGTGGTAGTTTTTCATATAATTTGGAGTTGCTGCTTCTTTTTATTATTATTTTTGCAGTGTACTCTTTTTTCCATAAAACAACCCCTGAAAATGGTAATTTCTCTGAGGCAACAGGATTGAACAATGTACTGGTTTTTCCCAGATGGAAGCAGAGTGCAAATAAGAAGCTTTTTTGAGGAGAAGAACGTGTTCTTTGAAGTGGATAAACTTATTTATTGTTAGTATCTGAAGCTGTCACAGTCAGTCTGTGGACTGAGCATGATAATAGCTGCCTCAGAAGTCATCTTCTTGTGCATTCCAACATTTGCACAGAGGGTGGGGTGTGCGGGGAAGCTTAGGCAATAGATTTTGGTTTGGCTTGGCTTTTGTGTTTTCTGGATTGTTTTTTTGGTTTGATTTGCTTTTGGGTGTTTTGTTTTGTTCTTTTTTTTGGGAGGGGCTTTTGGGGTGAGGTTTTTTGGTGTTTTTTTAATGGTTTTATATGACTTTAAGCAGAAAAACCAGGTTGTTCATCCTGTTTCCCTCCTGTTCAGTGCTGTGCCAGGAGCTCCTTCTGGGGCTACCCATCCTCAGGTGTTTTGAGTTTCCAAGGCAGAGTTTCCTGCTGGGCAGGAGGGGACACTGGCAGAGGTATTCAGGTGCTGTTGACACCCAGGTAAATAAAACTGAATTCTTTAATCTAACTCAGTGCTGGTCCTCAAGCCTGGACAACAAAAATCACTGGTGAGTCCTTCCTAAACTTGATTACCAGAACAGAGAGTGCTACTTTGACACATTAATTAGTTGCCATGCTTTCTTTTTCTCCAAGTCAACCTTTCCTTTGGTCACTTGATTGAAATTACTGATAATTGCAGGGCTGTTAGGGGTCTGTTTGTGCAGAGTGGACTTCAAGGAGCTTTGCTGTCCAAGGGAGCAGGCAAATGGTTCCTATCACCTGGGAGCTGCTGGTTTGTGCTTGTCCCACACTCCTCCCCTTAAAAAACAAGGCAACCAAGCAGGAAAAAAAGCAAAGGTAAACCCAACAGAATATCACAAGAAGTTACTTTTGAGGAAACCAGTTTCTTCCTCATTGGAAAAGAAATGGGATAGTGAGAGTGGGCTGACACAAAGTTAGCATAGGGAATAATTCTTTGCCTATTTTCCTGCATTGTTACAATGTGATGTGCTCAGCAGTTACCAGCTTTCAAGAAGATCAATAAGTTTTTAAATTTTTTTAAATGACTGCTGAATAATGTACTGTACTCTTGCAGGAAAAGAGTAAGATTTGGATTGTTTGAAACTTTCTGGCTAAGTAAAACCAAAAAATTGCACCGGTTAACTTAAAACTGGTATAGCTTCCTGGATCTCAGGGTTTTTTGTATAGATGTTTAACACTGTGCTGTATTTAATATTTTCTTTTCTGGGTGTAAGACAAAGAACCTCACTAAATCTATTTTTTTCCCTGACAGACTCTTGGTTTTTTGTTTCTTACCCAATGAAAGCCAACAAGGCTTTCCACTAAATGTTCTTATGACACTTTGTTTCAACTTTTCTCCACTACTTCAGTCAAAGACTGGAATTTCTGTAAAGTTTTGATTGCCCTTTTGTTAGCTAGGGTCTCTATTTTCAGAAAATAATGTCATTAAAGGATGACTCAGTCCATTTGTGTGCTCAGACATTCGTATTCGAGTGTTACAGAAAAATCCCCTTGAATGTTCTGCTTTGTAGTTAGTTTAAGCCAGGACATTACAAATACTGTTTAGTCTGATAAAACATGAACTTCTGTTTTGAGAAATGTTGTATTCTTTCTGCTGTGATAATTCACTGTGGAGAGGCATGGGGCTCTCTCTCTCAAATCTGTGTTACAAAACAGCATCTACCATTCAAACCAAACTTTTTATGGGCAGAGATGAGTCATTCTTACATGTTCCTATTGTGCCTTTCACAATGGAATTGGTCCTTCTCAGTACTACCACTTTTCAAGTAATAAAGGTAGCAGTAAAAATACTTTCCTGGACTTGTCTGTTACAAAAAAAGTGCCATTACCTCACTCTGAGGAACATTAAACTTCCTTTTTTTTCTTTTCTTCAGGTGACCTACTTTGTAGGGTAGATATTTCTGAGAGCTCTTCCTTTTTCCACAGCTAATCGGCCTTTACTGTGTAAATCTCAGTTTATTTGTCGTTTAGTGCATCCTAAATAATTTTAATTCTAGCTAAATCTTCAATTTTAAGTTAGTGCTGTATTTTGTGATCATGAACCAGGAACACTTGTGTGGATTTTAGGTTGTTTCTGTGACATAGGTTCCTTTGATCCCTCCTTGGATAACACATGTGCAGTCACCCCAGCATTGCTGTCATGATTGAGTTGACATTATTTAAATAAGTGGCTGCTAAGTATAGCCTGGAAATAGTTAACAGAACTCGTGTTCCTGCTGTGGAGTGAGGATACCTTCCCTGCTGCTGCAGGAGACAGGGCCCTTAGGGTACAGGCTTGAGGAGCAGAACATGTTGATTGGGTCTAAGGAATCACTGGAGGTGTCTGGGAAAGTGCTTTTATGTAGGAACAAGAGGCCTTGCACAGGTATTCAGGGCACACTCTGCTTTCTCATGCTTGGCTGGAATGGGAGTTCTCTCATCATAATTTAAAGAAGCAGCCCTGTGACCTGTGCGCACACAGATGCTGTGAAGTGCAGCTGTGGAGTTACTGATTTCACCTTAAATCACCTGCAGGGCGGGATTTGCACCGTTGCACTGGTGTTTGTGCTGTACTTGCTGCTGCTGAGATGGATAATTTCACCTGCATGGTCAAATGGTTTGTGCCAGGCACGGGGTGCTCTCCTGAGAATCACCGTGAGCTGGCTGTAAATTATGCAGGAAAGCAGCAGTGCAGGATCTGCTGCCCTCCCTGCTGCAGTGCACTGAGTGGTTCCCCTCCATTCTGGGAGGGGAAACAGTCTAGGAAGCAATTATGTGGCTCTAGATATCTCTTTACCAAAGTGATCCTCTTTCATTTGGGTCATGGTGGGTTGATGATGTGGCACAGGAATCCACTTTTGCCAAGGGAAAGTTCTAAGTATGTTCCTCCCACGTTTCAGGACTTTGCACTTTGCCTTGCTGAACCTCTTGCAGTTCCTCTGAGCCCATTTCTCCAGCCTGTCAAGGTCCCCCTGAGCAGCAGCACAACCCGACCCTCTGGCACATTGGCCACTCCTCCCAGTTTTGTGTCACCAGCAAACTGCTGAGGGTGCTCTCAGCCCCATCACCCCAGACCACTGATGAGGATGTTGAACAGGATTGGGCTCTTGGGGTGCCTCCAGCCAGACTTTGTGATCACGGCCTCCTGAACTTGGCTATTCAATTTCAGTTCACCTCCCTGTCTGCTCAGCTTGTCTGTGTGTTATCAGATTCTCTGTCAGCATGTTATGGGAGAAAGTGGTGAAACTGTGCTGACTCTTCCTGATGGTTTCCTTGTCCTTTGTGTGCTTGGAAATAATTCCCAGGATTCCTTTTTCAACGATCTTCACAGGGATGGAGGCTGAGCAGGCTGTGGTTCCTCAGGATTTCCCTACTCTCCATCCCTCTCTTCCAGTCCCAGCCTGGGAACTGAAATTCACGATTGTTGATCATAGCAGCCACTTCTGTATCTTTATTTAAGGCTGTTTGGTTTGTTTGTTTCCCTTTGCTCTGTTTTTGGTGTGTTTTTGCCAGGTTGACATGCAGATGGATCTTTCCTCGTATCAGCTCCCAGTATGGGCACTTTAAAGCTGCTGCAGGGAGCAGAAGAGAAGGTAGGAGTAGGGCAGAGCAGAACCAGCAGGTAAGCTCTGTAGGGCCGTGACTTCCCTTCCTGTACGAGTTCAGTTTTCCATGTGGTGCTTAGAGGTCAGATGCACATTTCTGTACTTTTCACAAGAAAATGACATCAGAGAGATTGTATTTTAGCCAGGTGTTTTGTTTTGTGCTGTTTTAATTTGTCTTACCCAGGCAGTGGTTGTTTCTTAAGGGCAGTGAATTTTAATTGATGCTTTAGAACATCATATTAGACCATCTTGAGAAATATAAGCTCGTACCCAAAATGTCTCATCTTGAATATTGCAAATTGTCACTCTTATTGGAATTGTCATGCTCTGCCTGTGGGGGTGTCCAGTTTGCTGTAGTCAGACAGCAGCTTGGCTCCAACATGATTATATTGCCTCTATATCCTGTCACCTTCACAGCCTTCTGATTTAATTAGGAGTTGCCTTCCTGGCTTTTGGAAAGCTGCATGAATTTGCCCCTCTCTCTCTGGCCTCTGTTACATCTACTTGCTGTTCCAGACCTCAATCTTTCTGGTTCTTGCTCAAATTTCCAAGTGTCTGGGAATAGTTCTGGTGGACACCTTTACGTTTGCAGTGCCTGCTTTTTCCATTCTTTGTATCTAAGTCTCTCACTTGATTCAATTTCTTTCTTTCCTTGACTCAGTTTTCCATAATAGTTTCTGAATCATAACCACTTTTGTATTGGCTTTTGAATAATTTTTTATTCTTTTTTCTGATTGCAGCAGCAGTTTTCTTCAGCTCTTGCTTGTCACTCACTATCCTCTTATTGCCTGGTCTTGCAAGTCTCACATCATTTTGTGCCTACTTTTCCTCTCCCTCTGATGTTTCTGATAAGCTTTCTTTGAGCTTTTTTTCCCTGCTTTATATTTCCCTAGCTGCATTTTTGTTTTCTTTCTACTTGGAAAAATATCCTCGCCTTTTGAGACAGAGCCATACAAACAATTTATCATTTTTTATAGAGGTCAAAAATGCTTTAATAAAGACAGAAATTACAATACAAAATAAGTATATGTGGTATATAGTGTATTGCCTTTATAATAAGTTATAAAGTTAAACTTTATAAAATTATGCCTTATTATTTAAAAAAAAAAGTTCTTATATTTTTAACTTCTTGGACTCTGCCCACATAATTATGTTTAGCAGAAGTTCTAAGTCTAAGCAATTTCTTCTAAAACTGTGATATCAGTAAGCATATAAATAGAATTTTATTATTTTCTTTCCAAAATCTCTGTATATAGTGAATGAATTGTTAAATGTGTTTAAATTATATCTAGGCATGTGAAAAACGATTTTGCAGGTTTTTCACTGACATTTTGTATTCAATTTAAGTAAATAATTGCT
Source organism: Nicator chloris (assembly GCA_013400495.1). Classification (NCBI taxonomy): domain Eukaryota; kingdom Metazoa; phylum Chordata; class Aves; order Passeriformes; family Pycnonotidae; genus Nicator; species Nicator chloris. The sequence continues at coordinate 100,981 of WAAE01011491.1, read as the reverse complement.
GTCTTATCAATAATGGCAACAAAATTATTTTTCTATTGGAAATATTCTTATTTATGGAGTGCCGTGTCATTACAGTAGACACAATTTCTCATTTAGCAGGAAATAATATTGCATTTAAAATTAGCAGACTGGAATATTCCAGAATGTTTAATACATAAATTAGAAAACTCCTGGGCATAAAGTGCGTATTTAACATCACCTGCATATAATACTCCTGTGAGTTCAAAGGTATGTTGTGGGTTTTTTAGTTAATTTGTGGTTTTGTTTTGTTTGTTTGTTTTTCCTGACAATTGAATAAACAAATTTGCATTTTTGGTATGTTTGGGGCACATATTGCTGTTTTCATGACAAAAATGTTAGTCTTTACACTTGGACTTTTGGTATATGGAATATGGGGCTTGGAGTTGTCAAAGATAATGTTTATTTAATGGTTTATTTGTTTGCCTGACTCCTTTGCTTTTGGATGCAGCACCACTGAGGTTCATCAGCAATGATTTCATTATCTTTTCAAATATAGAACTTCTCTTGTTATGGTCATCAGCTTCCTATGTTCTCCATCTCTTTTTCTGCTGCTGTGAGTGGCATGTGGGTTCAGTTCAAGCTGGAGTTCTCATTTCCCAAAACATTCCCAGTTGGGATGTTGGCTCTGGGACACGTGAATATGAAACAACTCTGAAATACACTTCTGCACTTCATTGCCCATCAGTAAATCTGTGTTACTGGCTGTGTTTCATGGGTTATAAATCAGCAGTGATACTCGATTTTTCCTGTTTCCTGTGGCTTGAAGCACATTCCAAGTGCTTTCATGTCCTGGGTTTCTCACTAGGTCCCATCCATCTTCTAGGGGACAATCCTGATTCCAGCAATGGGAAGGATTCCTGACAGCTCAGGTTCTTTGTGGGCTTTGAGTCTCACTCTCACCACGTGTTCAGTTGGACCCTGGGAAGCAAGGGACTGAAGCTGGAGATCTGAAAGTGTGATGCATACACACTTTCATGTAGCATGGTAGCTTTTCTAACCAAGTATATTAAAATGTGATTTTTATCTCTGGTTTGTGGGACTTCAAAGACTTAACTCACCCAGAAAGGCTTGATGGCCTTGTCTCAGAGTCTTGAAATTGTCTTTATCAGAAACATAAATCATTTGAAACAGTCCCCGACCTTGGGGCAGGAAAAGACCAGAGATAGGGTGAAGGTTGGTTTGTCTGTGCTTCTTTGGGTTGTGATTCACCCATTCCTGTGGAGGTCACTGTCAGGAGATCCTGGAAGACAATGTGGTTACTCTGCAAGGCTACCTGGCTGGCAAATACAGGGGCTCATTGTATTCTGGTTCTGTGTAAACTTTCACCTCTGGAGCCACAATTCAGCAAAATAAATAACACACTGAAATCCTTGTCTGATTTTTTTTTTTCTCTCTGCAGTCCGAAATGCAGAGAACTGAGTCAAACACACATTTATTGATGCACATTCCCAGCAGGCTTCCATTTATATTTAGGTGTTTTGTGTTAAAAAACAACAAACCTCTCTCCTGTGCAGTTGTTTTCACTTTGAGCTTTTCACGTGCATGTAATCAGTGTCTTACTGAGAGCACTGGAAGCTTAACTTGCTTTTTGTACCACAGGACCTAGAAGTGAGGCAATTTTGAGTGTTTGAATACAAAACTTGCAGTGCAGTACTATTGAGTGTCTTTATATCCAACATTATGACTGAGAAGTGAAGCTTGAGTCAATAAAAGTAATATATGGACGTATTTTTGGCATGACAGCTAATGAACTCTCTTTAGGGTAATTCTCTGAACCATGTTTAATCTCTGCAGTGAGGTATTGATACCACTGATAATGATTAGTATAGTGGATTTCTGGAAGCACTTTGTGCTCCACTGTACCATAGTAAGCTAGAAAATGAAATTTAAGCTTTATATTTACATGCAAGGCCTAATGGAGGAGTTTGGTGAGTAGGATTATAGGTCAGGAGTTTCAGTTCCTGTTGATGTCTCTCAGCCTCCCACAGAGCAAGTACACAGATATACCTATTTAATGAGATTTGAATTTGAGGTTCTTTGTGAGCCTTCTCTAAAATATGACAATACCTTTTACTATTGGGTGTATCTTATTTCAAGAGATATTTGGTTCTTCCTTGGGCTTTCAATGACCTGTGACCAGATTTTTTTTTTCAAGTGTCTGTTTGTGTGTTTTTCAGCTGTTTTATCTAAATGAGCTTCTGTTTACCCAAGACTGGAATTGAATAAACCTGAAAGCTGTAAAATATGATTAACTCTTTGGGGTTTTAAAATTTTTTATTTATTTGTTTGTTTCTAAAGTTAAAGCTACATATTTTTGTGGCATAGTCTTTTGTAGCTCCCAGTCTGAACAATTTATCAAATAACAAACAGAACTCTTAGAAAATGATCTATCTCCAATTTACTGCTACACTGTGGAACTGGGAAAATCAGCTAATGCCATTGCTCCTCAAGAATCCTTGCTTAAAATCCTGGTTGAGTTACTTCTGTTTATTTATTTCATATTAAATTAGGCATGAGTGATTTCATTCCTACCCTGACACAGGAAAAGTAATTGTTTAATAATGTTTTAGAGCCTTGAGAATCAAGAGCGTCTTAGCCAGAGGTTGAGAAGATATCTGGACTATCTCCAGAATTCCCAGTCTAATTACTTTCTTCTTGTTCAACTGAAACAAATTTATCTTTAGAAAATATGAAATGTCAATGAAATATGAGTTCCTGTATTAAACATATTTTTCAGTTAGAACAACCAGAAATATGTGCGCAGAACTAACTTTTCCTAATTGTAGGGTGAGGAAATTAATTTCCATAGAGTTACAGTAAAAAATATAATAATTACCATTTCTCTTTTGACTCAGCAGTTGACAAAAGAATAATCACCTTTTTGGAAGTATTTTTAACTTAGCCTTTTTAGCATAATGACTCTTGGCTGATTCTAGCATGTGTTTAATTTTCAAGACCCTGTATGATAGCTATATTTAAAAAGTAGTACGTGTGCTATTTTTATGTATTGCCTTTTTTTTTGGTAGTACTTCCCAAGCAAGGGATTGGAGGAAACAGTATGAATATTATGCTTTTCAGGTATATTCATAACAATTTTTGGCTTGTCCTCGTTCAAGGGGAGGTATGATGGCTGAGACAGGATTTCAGATGCTGTTTTCTCTAAGGTGTGTTGCCTTCTACAGGAATAAAAAGGCAACCTCAGGAGGAAAAGTGTGTTTTATTGATAACTTAGATGAATATCATAGTATAGTTTAAATACCTCTACCGAAGAATGCAGTTTTCAATGAAAGCATGAACTGATGAATAAAAAGGAGGCTTCTACAAGTGTTATTAAGAAATTATTCCAAAGACAGAAACATGGAGATATGTGTGTAACTGCCCAACTAAAGGATATAAAAAGGTAATGTTGCCATATGAAGAAAGTTAAAACCAAAATATCCCCTATATCTTTAAATTATGGTAATTACTTGGAGCAGCCTTTAATGGGATTGATTGTGGGCTCCAGCTGTCATGGAAGTTGTTTGAGTTTTCAAATTAAATTGTTGCCTCACCTGAAGTCATGAAGCATTAGCTGTGTGTCACTCACCCAAATTAAAGGTTTCCATTTCTAGATTAGCTCCCCATCTGTGTTGTGCCAGGGACTCGAAGATTTCCATGGAATCAAGGCCCTTCAGAAGGGGCAGAGTCACAGTTCTTGCCTTTATATGCAGGATTACATCCAGTATTGAGATCTTAAAGGTTTTATTGTGTTGGAGGCCAGAGATCCTGGAGTTTTTCCTCAGAATCTGTGAAGATGGCTGTGAAAAAGCCCAGCTCCTTAAACTGGTGATCCTCTGGAGCTGGAGGGAGACTGCTCCCTTCAGCAGGAACCTGCTGCAGTGTCACTTTGGTTACACTGGGATGGCTTTGCCGTCATCAGATCTGCTGCAAAGCTGGAAATAGGGGCACAAGCTTTACAGCATGTCCCCAGGGCAGCTCTTACACTTCCATTCTCATTGTCTGTGTTGTGCTCAGCTTCTGCTCAGTACGGGGTTAATCTGCTCCTGAGGGGTAAAGTTGTCCTGCACAAAATTGGGAATAAGTCTCAGCTCTGGGCTGGCTGGTGTGGTGTGACTGTTTCCTGGATCCAACATTGCTGTTTCTTGTCTTTCTGCCTTGCCAATTTATCTTTATTCATGGCCTGTGCAAAGCAGTGGTTGAAGGACACTTTGCTCCAGGAGCAGCTGGAGTAAGGATGCCTGGTTTGCTTTTTTTTTTGCCCCTGTTCAGTTTTGCACTTAGAAAACAAGCAAATATTGTTCAGATTAAAGAAAAAAAAGAAGTATGCCATGTAAAATTTGCTCAGAACTCCGTATCCCTCTTTGGTTTAATCATCTAAGAACAAATGAAATTTTCTGTTGGGAAGTAGTTTTATATGTATTTGTGTTCCTTGCCCTTGTGCAGTAGTACTGCCAATTATATTTATTAGTCCTAAATATTAAACAGCTGGAAGGATTCCATTGTATATAAATAAGACATTTGAGACCTGGAAGGATGCCATTTCTAATACAGCCAGCTGGTGCTTTTTACAGTTACATTCAGCACAACACTACTGAATTTCAGTGTACATTGAGTGTTGTGTTAATGGCAATAGGAGAACGTGGGGTGGTTTGGGATTTCTCTAGGAAATGCCATTGTGTAAAAATACATTGTTCTGAAAGAGTGGCTAGCAGGGAAATGCTATATTATGCACCTGTTTTGTGCATTTTGATGTAAATACTTTTTTTGGTTTATGTGTTTTGCTAGCAAATACAAAACAACAAACTGCAGGGGCTTTTCAAATGTGAATTTTTAAGTGTTCTTGTGCCACAGATGTTTTTCACTTTCTCTGTTGTGGTGCTCTTTTCCCATTTAAGTAATGGTTTCATTTTTAAAAAACCCTGCTTGCTGATGCTTCTGAAAGCATTTGTTCATTCTTTGTGGTGTATTTTTTTTGTTATTGTTTTTTGTTTGTTTGTTCCTTTTTTTTTTTTAATGAAGGCATCATTGTTATGGTACCAGAAATAACTAAAATAGTAACAAAAACATTGCCCCACTATTAATGAAGTAATCATTGTTATGGTACAAGAATTACTGAAATAGTAACAAAAACATTGCCCCACTATTAATTTGTTCCTAATCTATTTCTTAAGAAACTGAGGCATAAATGTGGGCAAGGGATATCTTCCTGTTTAGGTAGCCAGCAGACACTTTGGAGAAGTGGATTCTTCCCACTTTTGATTGACTGTGTCCTGATTATTTCTTTGTAAAGCTTTGCCATCACTGCCTGTGTGGCTACGTCCAGTTTTAGGTGCTAGGCAGTGCTTTAGGTGAAGCAGAGGATGGTGCTGGACAACATGATACTTTTTATTTGTGTTATTACTAAATATTTACAGGAGCTGATTTTTATGAGCTAAGTGTCATGTCTAACATGGTGTGAAACAACTTCTGATTATAATTACTTGAAGACACTTTTTTTTTTTTTTTTCTTCCCACCAGATTACCACATCCACAGCCTTGTGTGAGAAATTTATCTTGGGTAAATTTCGAGCTCTGAAACAGCTACACTTAGAGGCTGAATCTTACCTAGTTTATTCAATGCTTGTGAAGAAAGGTGCTTTTATAAAAACTATTGTTCAGTACAGATTTTAGCCATGGGATGGTGTTGTGTTGAGAACTTCCCAGAAAATCTGCTTAACTTGTGAGATAAATAAGATTGAATCCTGCTTCTTCAGGAGATATATAGCCTAGGAAAAAAAGAAAAAAATGAAGCTGTAAATGCTTTGCTTGTCCAAGCTCTGAAGGGGTGTTTGAATGCTGGATTCAGATGGTTTTTAGGAAGTCAGATGTTTTCTTCCTTGTGGTGACCTTTTTACCTCACTGTGATTAAGAGGCTTTTGCTTGCTGAAGGGTGAGAATCAGCTGTCCTTACAAATTTGATGATGAAGTATTTGTTTGTCTGCCAATTAGAGATGGGGGAAAAACGATGGCTTTTCTTGTCTTTCTGCAATTTGGTTTAATTATTAGTTTGGTATTCCCATGATAAGGTATGCACTCTTGCTTTCTCAATATTATGTGTACTTAGCTTCTGTAAGACATTTATTATAATCTTTATTTCATTTTATTTCACAGTTCTTTAAAAGCTCAGAAGCATAACTGCATGGAACACAGATCTGACTGGTTTGGATAATTTGGGATAAATTCGGGGCTAGTTGTATGGTAAAATGCTACACCTTAGTTTTTCTTGGGAAGGTTTGGTTTCTGGATATTTTAATGAGTTTCTCATCTCACCTGAGCACTCAACAGACAAGATATTAATATTTTGCCTTGGTTGTAATTCTGAAACTGTTTTGCTTAGCTATGAAGAAATCCAAGTTTTAAGTTGAAGCCATGGGTGTACCAAAGTCTGTGAGTTATAAAGGTTTATGTGATGAAAATTATAATTTCACTGTGTGTATAATTTAATCAGAAAAGTCTTGCAATGTGACTTATTCTTTCATTTACAACTTGGGAAAAACTAAAAACCTCTGGGTAGAGACAGTGACATGAGGTAATTTCATTGATTTTTGAATGTAAAATGTAGAAAAAAAATTTCCATGGTGCTTTTAAAGTTTCTTAAAATCCCAAATCAGATAATTTTCTGTCCTGTGATCTCAGCTGGTTGGTATTTATGGGCCTTGAATCAGCATCTTTGGTGATGTTATGAGGAAAGTTCATACTGATGAGCTGCCCTGGAATGCATTCTCCTATAATGTGGTCATTACAGGGTTTTTGTTAATAGCAACCTTTCAGAGCTCTTGCATCCTGCTACTATTTTGTTAAGCTTTTAAACAGTATGTGGGGAGGTTCTTTTTTTAATTTAGACTTGAATTATTTAAATGCTCATCTGAAGTTGGAGTTTTATACTTTGTAGTTTAAGAATTTTGTAGCAATGTGCTGCTGACAGAAAAAATGGTTTGTTTTTTTTTTTGCAATCACACACTTGCATGTATGTTGTATTGTAAATCACAAAAAAATCCCTCCATTTCTTATTGTAATTCAGATTTTTTTTATTATGATGGATAAAAAGACACAAAAAGTGATGTCACAGGCAGGATGAAAGAATTGAGATCACTCATGTCCTATATTCCCACACTGAGAGGGAGCTTTTCATTGAGACTGCTCATGACATCCTAGAAACATCCTATATTCACTTCTGTACCTTTCCTTTTGTAAAGAAATTGCAAGAAATAGACCAAAGCCATGAGTCCAGCACAGTGCCAGATCTTGGAGAAGAAAACACCTTTTTGGCCCAACTTTGTCACTCAGAGACATGAGTTAGACCCTCTCACTGGGGATCTGGAGATTTTTCTACACTGCTGAAAGCAATCTCTTGTTTCCTGTCATTAACAGTATCCAAAGAAGATTTTAAAAAGTGAAAAGCAAACAAAAGAACATTTTTCAAAAGCCAAATGACATGCTGGGAAGGGAGTGGTGCTATGGCACTTCTGAACATGCTTCAAAAGTACTGAAAGTGCCTGAAGGCACAGGGGGAATATGACATAAATACTGTGTAATAATATTAATTCAGAAGTTGTGCCCCACATCATTCTGTCATAGAGTCCCTGACACTTTTTTATAAACATCTCCCTAAAAAATTTTGAATTTCTCATTCCTATTGCACTTAGAGGAGGATAGTCCTGTCACCTCATCACTCCAGAATTTAGGTCTTGCCTATTAATTTCCTCTCAAACAATAGCCAAGACTGATAAATATCCATTAGTTTTGTACAGTATTGAAAGAAAGAAATTCCAGCTGGGACACCTCTGCAGTGTAATGCTCCATGGACCAGAGCTTCTCAAGATTTAGTTTTTATTTGTCACTGCCTTGATCTCATTTGATTGATCATAAATTAGGCCAGTGTCCCCAGGCTGGGTCTGTTTTGTCTGTGGCAGTAACAGGTGAGTGATCTCTCCCTCTCCTTATCTCGACCCACAAATCTTTTGTTGTATTTTGTCTCCCCTGTCCATCTGTTTTATTATTTTCCCTGCTTAATTCCATCCCTGGAATAAGAATTTCTCTCTATTTATTATTTTTAATTTTTTAAAAGAAATTTTGTAATGATTGTAACCTTACTGAGCAAGTTGAACACGTGAATTGCAAGTACCAAAATAAAAATTCAAACAAGTACAAATACAGGTGTTTGAGAAACCTTACTTAATAGAAGAAGCTCAGTGTTCTTGATGATCTGTTTACCATTAAGATCCCTTTGAAATGGCAATACAAAGGCTTACTGGGAAGACTTGCAATGTATGAGCAATGCAGATGTACTTCATGCTTTTTACTTTGGTCATAATAATTATTGAATTCCCAAATGTGTTTGAATCTGGTACATGTTGTGATTTGAATGCTTTTCCTGTAGTTTTGGTGACTTATTTCATCTTTTTCTACTGAAATAGCTGCAATCTCCACAGTTTTATAATTGTTAAAGTATTTTAGTTAAATCAGCACCCGGTGTGAGAGTGGCATTTCCCTTCAGCAATGCTTCAGCGTTAAATGATGGATTTAAAATTTTGTTGTTCATGTAAGTGGACTAACACAGACTTCCAGGCAATTTGATCATCTTTGAAAATTACTAAAATATTAATTGCATGAAATTATTAATTGAAACTTATGGCTGAAGAACATAGTAGTGATGCTGCCTTTGTTATGCAAGTCCTATATCTCCATTCAAAAGTCTGTGTAAGCATATTGGATAAGAAACTTATGGTAAAAAAGAATTAGCATGAGACTTCAGAAAACTAACATCTTGCTGTGGAGATGTTTTAAACTCTGCCAGTTCCTGGTTTTGTCTCTGTCTCCCACTGGACATTTTAAACAGAACTGATTAGAAATAATATGGAAATGGTAATCACTAGATGACTTCTGAATCAGTGTGAGCTGCTTGAAATGTCTGTAAAATTTGGTTTCATTAAATAATCCTGTCTAGTTTCATCCCGGTGTTGTTCTCAGTATTTATTTGTCCAGGTAAGAGGTGCAGATAAGTCAGTGCATCCAGCTTCACTGGAGGCAATTACGGCTCTTAGAGGCAGGGTTAGATCGTTGGCTCAGGGCCTCTGCTTGTGCAAGGACATCTGTCAGAGGAGAGTCCTTCACTCAGTTTTGGGAAGCTGGCAGAGGCTGGGAGCCAGGGTCCTGCCTCTTCTGCAGGCAGCAGCTCATCCTTGTACGGCTCGTGCCAAGCTCTCAAGTGGCCAAGAGCTCCAGTGTGGTAATTGTGACTCAAAGAGTCCCTGCACTGCCGGCTCTTTTTGGAAATAGATTCTGTTATGGCACGCTGCAGCGTATCAGCTGCTGTAGACACATCCAAGATTGTGTTTTAAACTCTGTTGAACTAGTCAGGAAGAGATAAAACTTGTGTATAGTCAGGTCTGTAAAGTGAACGGCAGTAAACTTGGTTTCAATTAAAGGAAAGAGTATTTACACTGCTTTTATCTGCTGGTTTAATAACGTGGTTTAAAATCACATCTTCAGTGGTGTGTGGGCAATTTCATTGTGCGGACCAGCTCTTAGTCAGACGAAAACTTCCTTAAATTAGTGTGTTGGGACTGAAAACTCTCAGATGCTACTCTGATATGCCCATTTTTTTTTCCTTTCTTTGTATACGTCTGTGATATTCATGCATTGTAAACCCAAGAAACTGTAAGCACTTCTGCACCATGGATTTGTCTTTGTAGTGGGAAAAGTTCTTTCCTCTCCTACTGTCTGCACTACACTAAAGTCCTGTAACAAAAGGTGTTTATGTAAAACAAGTAATTTTTAGACTGAGATCTTAAATAGGAAATTGATATGACTTGGTTTTTGAGGGAAGATGCTTTTCTGGTAGAAATTCTTTGTATCGCTTTCTGAGGAGTGGCAGTGACTTCTGGCAACATGCTTCGTTCTCCGGGGTTGTTTTTTTTTTTTAATATTGTTATTATTTTATTTTATTTTTTTCCTGTGATTGGTAAATATTCCTCTTTGTTATTTGTGACTTTGGAAACCAGGTAGGACTGGTATGTGAGTAATTCCCAAGTAGGAAGCCTCTTCTTCCATGTTTTGGGTCAAGAGAGTTTGTCAGCTCATGACTGCTGTAAAAACAAATCATGAGCCTGTGTTCTTCAAAAACCGTTCCAGTGTCACAGCCTGTGTAGTCCACAGAAGAACCAACTAATCAAGGTATGGTAAATTGGTATTAATTCTTAGTCCAGCTGAACCCAGTTTCCGGAGTTATTGTTTGTCCGGAGTGCATGTGTCCCAAGGAAAATCAATTGTCATGCTTTGAATAAATGTAAAACTGTAGCATTTTATTGTGACTGTATGGAATTTCAGTTGGAGCCGTTGGCTTTTGCTTAATCTTAGAAATAAAACTGGTTCTAACAGTGCAAATGTGTGTTGTCCTTGAGGATCTCTTCCATTTGAGGTGAGTGTAGTTGTTGTGAAGACATGGAATTGTGGGTGAAAGGACAGCACTGCTTATTGTTTAGGAAATCACAGGTTTTTGGTAAAAAAATCAGCTATAGCATCTCTTTCATCCACCTTGAAGTAACTTGGTAAAATCTGACTTATTAATGGTGAATTCTGTGTTCATTTAAGATGTTCCTGTTTTTTAATAAGAAAAAAGAAAGAGGAGGTTCAACCAGACCTTACTTTTTATTTTATAGTGATGTCCAAGCAAAGTTATTTTTGCTTTTTCACAGCTTTTGGTCTAAACGCTATTTTTGTTGGTATAATAATAATCTTAAAACGTTTTCTTTTCTTCTTTTTCATTCTTTAATCCAGTGGGAAGAGATTAGTGGTGTTGACGAGCATTACACTCCAATCCGAACTTACCAAGTGTGCAATGTCATGGATCACAGCCAGAACAATTGGCTGCGGACAAACTGGATCCCGCGCAACTCGGCTCAGAAGATCTACGTGGAGCTCAAGTTCACCCTGAGGGACTGCAACAGCATCCCCCTGGTCCTGGGCACCTGCAAAGAGACCTTCAACCTGTATTACATGGAGTCTGATGACGACCACTCGGTCAAGTTCAAGGAGCACCAGTTTACGAAGATCGACACCATCGCGGCCGACGAGAGCTTCACCCAGATGGACCTCGGCGACCGAATCCTCAAGCTGAACACGGAGATCCGTGAGGTGGGGCCCATCAGCAGGAAAGGCTTCTACCTGGCCTTCCAAGACGTGGGCGCCTGCGTTGCCTTGGTGTCGGTGCGGGTGTACTTCAAAAAGTGCCCTTTCACCGTCAAGAACCTGGCCATGTTCCCAGACACGGTGCCCATGGACTCCCAGTCGCTGGTGGAGGTGCGGGGCTCCTGTGTCAACCACTCCAAGGAGGAGGAGCCCCCCAAGATGTACTGCAGCACGGAGGGGGAGTGGCTGGTGCCCATCGGGAAGTGCTTGTGCAACGCTGGCTACGAGGAGAGAGGCTTCGCGTGCCAAGGTAAGGCTGCCCTCCGTGTCCGTGGTTCTGTGTCTCTGCTCCCTCTCCTGGGTTGTGCTTGTTTTCCCCAGGTTCTGGAGAGAAATAAATGAGGTGGTAAAATTGCCATGGAAATGGGGGTTTGTTTGAGCTGCGTGAATAACGTAACTTGCCAAAAGTATTTGCTAAGAGTCAACAATTGATTTTTACTAACACATTGTGTAGCAAATCTAGCCTCTCTTACCACTCTTAGACCTTCTTCGAATTTACAATGGTTTTGTTACACGTTTGTGTCAAAAAGTGGTTTCTTTTGGTGTCTTTTTGTCTTTTAAACTTTGTGTCTCAATACATGACTTTTGCCACTGAGCTGTGTTGATTAATTGGGATTCGTTGGTGAAAAACATGTGGTATTGCTCCTGTAGCATAATTACTAAATGCAGATACATTTTGAAGATTAATAATTGAAGTTTATTCAGAAATACTCATGTATTTTAACTCAATTTTCTCCAAACTTTTGATTTCTGCAAACTGTGGTTATGTGAATATTCCCAAGAACAAGAATACACTGGGGATTTTGATTTTTTTATGGAAATGGTCTTTTAAATCTTAGAGAAATGCATGTTGTATTTACTAATTTTAATATCAACCAAGATGATACCAGCTAATGTTTTTATGCTTTTTATAAAATTACATTTTGAGGTTTTATGCTGATTCAGTCTTTTCACAGAGTGCCTTGAAGGGTGCTGGCTGTGGCAAAGGGTCTTCATTAAATATACAAGTAAAAATTAAACAGTAATGTCTGGAATCCCATGGTTGGAAGCAGAATAGCTGAGATGTTTACTGTGGGGTGTGTGTATATGTAGAACAGAAATTAAAAGCATTCTGAACCTGGTTGGGACAGTGCCTACTCTTTTTTAATCAGTCCTACAGCAATACTTATGTCAAACAAGTAAGTCCTGGGGAGTTACTGAGTTACCAACAAACCATAGCTGTGACTTTTTCTCAGAAAATGACAGGGAAATGTCTGGGGAAAGGGATAAGAATGGTCTTGCTTTGATTTTTCTTTTAAGTAGATTTTAAATGATTTTTGGCTTTGAATAAATTGAGTAGCCAGATCTGAGGATGCTTTTCTGGGGTTAGATACTGCTATTTATAAAAAAACAATGTAAATTCTTCTGTTAAGAGCTGAATTCAGGGGAGGATATCTTATTGTTCAGAAACGGTTTATCCAGGGCCTCCTATTGCTGCATTTAGAAATGCTAAGACATGAGTGAATCTTTTATCCACTGTGTATATTCTTGCTTGCTACAGAGCCTGTGTTCCTGTAAATGGTTGAAAGCTGTTGGTTTAGAGTTTCAGTTACACGTGAGCACAGAGAGATGAGCACTCCAGAAAACAACAGACTACAACTGGGTGAAAGTGAAGCCAAATAAATCAAACTAAACTTTTATTAAAAACAAGTTCTCAAATGCTTGGGGCAGGCAAGGCAGCTCCTCCTGAGTTCTGCAGAGAAAATCAGACCATAGAATTAATATATTTTTCTATCTTGCTTTTTTTTTCTCCCATGCCTTTTATTTTCTTTTTCTCTCCTCTTTTTTTTTTTTTTTTAATTTTGCTTCCTCACTCACTGTTGATCAAGGGGGTTATGCATGATGAAGCCATTAACAATAGCAACAGGTCCTTCTGGTTTATTCTGATTTAACACAGAATGTTCTGCTAATTTTTATTGGAAGTCATATTGATCAGATTCTTACAGTGTGCTGTGATGGAAGTGGCTCTTTAAAAGCAGGAAAATCAGTGAGGAAAACCTCACTTTTGTCGGCATTGGTGGACAGCAGCAGGAGTTGGAAAATTCAGAAAACCAGTTCAGTTTTGACCTTAGGCTCAAGACTGCTCCTGCATATTTCCTTCTTTTTTTTTTCCTCCTACATCTTTTAGGGTGTTCAAGGATTTTTACATTTGTTTGGGTTTGCATGGGCTGGAATGAAGGCATAACTTAGGAAAAATAAGTTTCAGTTGAAGTCTGAAGGAGTAATCAGTAGCAGAGGTTATTGTCTTCCCAGTAGTTGAAAACATTTAGGAGCTTAGTGTCTATCACTACTTGATCCTGTGTTCAGACTGTTTCTGATTTTGTTTGTTTCCTTAATGCTGTTTTCATAAACAATGTCATTTTGCATTAGCATGAGAGTATTACTGAGGATTAAAATGAAGGACCTTAATGGTATAAGATCAGCCTATTTAAATTTTATTCAGAACAGCTTTTCTTTGTGCTTGGAAAATTAGGCAGAGTCATGGCCTCCCAAATAACACAAATGTCACCAATTTCCTTGACTGCTTTCTTTTCTCTGCACAACCAGGAAAAGTCGACATAAACTCTGACCTTTTTTTGTTATTGGTGCATGTTTTTATAACACATTTGTATGTAAGCTGTGAAAAGCCAGCTCAGCTGATGGGTTCTTGCTGGGTGGAATATTGTTCTGTTCTGGATCCTGTTGGCTGATTTTTACATATACAGCAGCAACATCCCTACCTGGCAGTCAGCGAAAGATTTTCACTGTGACCATCCCTGTCCTCTTTGTTGTGTGTTTGTGGAGCAAAGATTGCCCAAAAATTATACACTTGAGGTTAACAGCTTAAGATTTAATTCCTCCTCTAGCAACGGCTTGTGCACCTGCTCAGTGTTTTGGAGGGATTAGGGTTTGTCTGAAGTTAAGTAAGATGTGGTGGGGAGCAAAAGTTGGAAAAAACACCGTTTTGTACCTATTTGTCACCTTAATTAATACATACATTAATTAATTAAAATTGTATATATCATACCCTGTAGGCTGTTGGTTATTGCAGCTTTTTTAGCATCACAGTGATCCTGTCTATTGAATCTTACTTTAATATTTCATGGTTGAACAGGACGTCTTCCTCACAATGTCTTTTATAAATGTTATTTTCCTGCCACTGTGACCAAACTACGTCTCTATGGCATCTTCTCTCTTAGAATTAGTGTGTTTTAATTAGGGGGGAAAATCCCCAACTGGCTGGAACTACACACGAAGCTTAATGCGTTCTAATACTCTCCATCCTGCTCCTCAGTCAACAAGATAAAAATCATCTTTTCCATTTGTTCCCCATCAAACAGGCAGAGTAGATCAGGTCAGATCTGTCCTAATATTCTTTCTCTGTCATTGACTAATGGCATCCTCCTAAGGAAACTAAGGGAAAGTATAAGAAACTATATAAAAGTGCTGCTTTCCTGGTAAAGCCAATCTACTGCTGACTTTTAAAGATACATTTTGTAGAAAAGACTATGTGCAATAGGAATCAATGACCAGTCTCTTGGTAACTTGTCTATATTTTGACTCATTTGTATTTTTAATCTCTCAATTTTTATGGCAATGAATGCCATATCTTGCCTTGTGTGGAAAACATAACTTCGTGCTGTGTTTAACCCTTCTCTTTTACAGTCACTGGGACAGGGTTTTCCATGTCCCTGTGTAGTGAGGAAATACTGCTCCCTTTTCAGCTTCCATATTGACAAATTCCAAGATATGTTTCATGTCTGATATCTCTAATACCTCTTTTCCGAACTTTTCCTCTCTGCTAGTGCCTTCTTTTTTTAAAGGACAGACTAATTGCTCTTCACCTCATCCTTTTTGACTGCCTCTGTACCTATTCAAAGTAAACAATGTGATTTTCATGGAAAAGGCCATGAGTCTTGTGTGCACTATTTAAGTTTCAAGTGCAGGAGGAGATTAGACAGTGGCTTAGAGTTTGGAACAGCCCAGAGATTGAGTCAGAAAAAGGAGCATTCACATCACCTGCCCAGTCAGGGATCTGTACATGGAAAAGCTTGACTCAGTTTTATTTTGAACACGATAGAAGAACACAGATCTCACTATCTGAAGGTTGGTTAGTTGGGATATTGATGCCAAAATAAATGGGAAAATGTAGGATAAATGGCAGAAAATCCATCTGTAGTACTGTAATGGTGTAGAAGGCTCCTCAGGTACATAATGGAAGCCTCATTTCAGGGGCTGTTTTTTTAAAAAATTGCAGTAACCAAATGATAAAGGAAACCCTGCACTGGCAGGTTTGGACTAATAAATCTTTTCCATCCTGAATGTGTCTGTTCTGTTGTTGGTTCTTTCATGCACTTCAGAAAGACCAGTTGGACACGGAGAAGGTTACTTTTCATTAAAATATAGTTAATTAGCCAGTGGGCAGTGGACAATTGTTTATCCATGTGGGACTATGAGTGAGCTTGAATGCTCTTTTGAAGGCTTCCAACAGGTGACCCTCTAGACCAAACCCAAATTTTATGGCTGTGGTTATCAAATGAAAAATTTAAATTGGTGGACCTGTAGAGAATGCCCCAAAAGGCACAGATGAACATTTTCTGCATGGTGTTATTTCAAGCTATAGTTCTAAATTTTAGTTGCTGGAATTCAGTAACTCTGAACTCTAAATTACCTATGTAATAAAGTTGTAAGTTTTAACCATGAGAGACTGATAGATTCTCTATAACAAAAACAGAAGGAAAAAGAATGTAACCCAATGTTCTTCCTTTTGTGTTTAATTTTAGCTATTAATCAGGTGGATGGAATGGGAGAAAAGGGAGTGAGGGGTAAAGGAGGGAGAGGATAAGTTCACCCACTGTGCCTGGTTATTGCAAAAATGATTCCACAAAACTTCCCCTAGCACTAAATTTTTCAGTGCTTCAAGTTGTGCAGTGAGCATCTCCTAAATCATATTTCTCTCAGAGTTTCTGGAGATATGAAAGGAATGCCATCTGTGGCTGCTAAATCTGAACCATCACATACATTGCTTAATTCTTTGAGTGGAATGACTGCTGCACTTCAGGTAAAAATACATAAAACATCATTAATACCAAGGAAGCAAAGCATTTCTCCAGACTTTTTTTTCTCTATGCTTTAAATAACCATTTTGTCTCTGCATAAGTAGATCTAATTTTTACTTTTCAGTAGGAAAAAAATATGACTTTACATGTAAAGAGAAAAAGATACTGTGAGGAATTACTCAATTTTGTGCAAGTGAAAACAGAAAAGGCACAAATGCTTTTTGCAACTGCAAAGTTTCCCTTGGAATTAATTGAGTGGCTAGGATGTGTTACACTGCAAAAATGTGTGGCCTTAACTCTTGGACTCTGTACAGGAGGAATAAAATTTAATAAAATGTAGGCACTGGTCATATCGAGATCATACAACATAATAATGGAGCTGTCAAAAAAGTTTCCTTTTACATGAAATCTGAAAAAGCTGGGAATTCAGATTTTTTCAAGCAGAGGTCTGGGGTGTGTTTTTTATTCCTTTGGTTTGTATTGTTTTGATTTTAAAAAGCAGGAGAGATGCTTTTTAAAAGGACTCTTAATCTTTCAAGCTGGTAAACTAAAATGACAGCAGCTATAAATTATGAATTGCTTTATTTGTAAAATATTCATTGTTTTTATCCACTTTATATTCTGTAAGTACATAAACAGAGCACAACAGTGAAGGATTTGCCTTCCTGCTTAGAATTTATTTAACTCTTACAAAAGTTATGTTGAAGATGTCCAGATGATTTTTATGTTTGAAGAATTATGTTGCATTCAATACTTCCTAAAGATCCCAGCCAACTTTTTATGTAACATTTTCTGACTGTTACAAATTTGGAAACTATTCTCCAATTTGTTCATCATAAACAATCTATATAAAAATACAAGTTTTTAAGGCAAAATTTATTGGGCACAATGTTGTGGGGTTTTGACCACATTTGTCACACATCCTGAAGAAAAATTTATCTGAAATTATTGGAAAAGAGGGGTTTTTTGATACAATACTGTGCACATTCTTTCATACATGTAAGAAAACTGTTCTTTCAGCCCTTTTTAGTTTATTGAAAAAACCTTTACTAAATTTCTTGGAGATTGTGCTAGAAGTATTTAAAAACAGGATTATATGTAATACTATAATGTTTTAACATTCAATGATTAGGAGCTTGAATGTAACATTACTGTTAAGTGTTCTTAGAAGACTTAGCAATACATCTCTCCAAGTTGTTCAGTACGACAGTGTCACTGTATGGCAGTACTGGATCGTTTAAAATTGAAGTTTTATATTTAAAACCAGGTGGGAAATGGAAAGATTTACTCAGAAATAGTGGAAATATTTGCAAAAGTGCTAATGAGTCACAAAATGCAACTTAATACAGTTGTATGTTTGTTTAATCCAGATATGTTAACACTTGATAAGTGTTTGTTCTGCCACTTTGTGGGTGGGTTGACAATTTTTTCCTTGTCTCCCTTACCTGATTTTCAAGCAACAAAATGACCACCCCACTCCAAATCCTGACAAAGAAACTCCTCAAACACACCACACCCACTGCCTGAAACCCAGACTCTCTCCAGTTTAACAAGTTTGGGAAACATTTACTTGCTCTTCTCAACACAGAAATATTTGCCTTAATTCTGATACTCATATGTTCGAGAGCACTACCACTGAATTTGTGTGCAGGATTTTCCTGCAGGAATCTTCTGGATGTCTGGCACCGGCAATCCTAAGGGATCTGGCTGGCATTTCCTTAACCTTTTCACTGGAATGGGTTCCCTTCTTTGGAGGCTTTCAAAAGATTAAAGACCAAATAATGAGTATAATGAGTATCGTCCTCGACACGTTTCGCTCGCCATGCCTTGGGTGATTTTTCAATCTTGGAGGTGCACAGTTCCCACTGTCAGTGGGAATTCAGGGAACTTTTTCCGTTGGTTTCTGTGCCACTGGGCAGAGTTTACAAAGCCATTTGACAGTCCCCTGTTAGTTCCAGAGTGGGACTTAGAAAGGCTAACGGGTTGGCATTACCACTGGCAGCTGGCACTGGGCTTTAAATAGAGAGCAATTGCAGCGAGAGCTGTGAGTTTTGATAACACACAACCCTGGAAATGCTCTCGGAGTAAGGACCATCTTGAAAGATGAGTACAAGACGAGGAGAATCTTCTCTGAGTCTGCTGCTTCTCAGTGTGAAGCACAAGCTGTTGTCAAAACATGCTGCTGGCAGACATCTAAATAAGCAGCAATTGATAGCAGACTTTATTGAAGCACTCAGACTGAGGGAGAAGTATCAGCGTTTGCTGTTTCTTGGATGGCAAGCTGAGTAATGTTCAGTTCGTTTGTAGCCTCTCATCCTCCTTGCATTTGAAGTTGCAGCGTTATTCTTTGTAGCACACCAAGAAAATGATAACTTGGATTTCACACAGCCTGTTTAGGAAGAGAAAACACAAAGTTCACTGCCTGGAATTTGTTTGTAGCTTCAGCTTTAAGTACCTGCATCAGATACCCTGGCAATTAGTGGAGGTGATGTTCTGAGGCAGGGATGGACCTAAACAATGACAAATCCTTCACAGGTCAAGGAGGTGAAATATTTCACCGTCATGGCTCTGTGGGTTCAGTGGTTGTCTACTGTAAGGTTAAAATTTGATGTGATAATTTAGAACAGCTGCTCTTTGACAGGAAGATTCACTTTCAGCAAGGGAAGAAAAAGCCATATGGTAAAAGCTGATGCTGTGCCAGGTCTGAATAGCTGCAGAAGTGGTGCAGGACAGTTCTCTTCAACAATATGCTTGAAATAATGCATTTTACTTGCCATTGGTGTTTCCAATCTGTGTGCTTCTTTGAATCATAACTTAACTGATGTACAAGTACTTTTTTCTAGCTATTTTTATATAATACTTTTTATTAACCATGATGATTAATTGACAGAAAAGGGTGGGGGGCTTTAACAATACACAGTTTATTCATAGCCATATCCAAACCACTCTTTGTACTCTAAAAACATATCAAAGTTTTATAGAATGATTGCTTCAAAATTTTCGAGTAAATTACCATGTATTTTTAGAGGCTATGCCCCACACTTGGCTTCAGATGCTTTTAGGAGGGTCACTTAAGTGACACTGCTTTTGTTCACATACCTAAATTCTAGTAAATTGAGCATGTGAAATAGCATGAAACCTCATGAAATCAGTAATTCCTAGTGCTCATCCTAAACAGTAGTGGTCAGTAGGAGTAAGGTGGTCATCAGGAGTTCAAAATCTTCTCCATAAGATTCCTTTCCACCATCTTTCCTCCAATTTGGAGGAGGGGAATCATTTGTCACAATAATTAGTTCCATGTAAAAAAACCCCACCGATTCTTTTTGATGTGGCAGAGATTTTCAAGGTAAGGAGAATAACAGAATAAATTACTTCGAGTGCCCAGCTCTTACCTTTAAAAAATGCCACTAAACAAGTGACCAAAAACCTTCCGGCAGCAGTGCACTCCCATCTGGAAATACAACTTTTTGTGTGTCCCATTCCCCTGTCTCCCCACATAATGAGGATGGGACAAAAAAGATATTGTTTAAAGAAGAAAACATTGTCTTTCTTTCTCCTAGAAACAAAAAAAGAAAAAGAAAATCTGAGGTGATTATAGTAAAGCAGTAAAATATGTTGAAATGGTCATCTGTTACCCAGCTGAGCTAAGAAAAGACCTAAAGTGTGGCAAACATATAAAAGTCAAATATTAAACATGTTCTTTGATGTTTTGCAACCCTATACAGAGGTCACTGATGCAGAATTTGACCTAACCTGACCAGCCTCTTTATCTCTGTAAGAAGTAATTAAGAGATTTAGGTATGCATATAGAGAATTGTTTATTTATAAATATCTTCTGTAGCAATTTTTAATGCCACATTAATATTAGGATGGTGTAGAATCCAGTAAGTAAAAATTCCTCCTTTGTTTTCCTAATGAATGGCATAATGTAGCCCTTATTATTATAATAAAAAGAAACACAAGCAAATTATTCCATAATATATAACTCAGATTTAACAGGAGCATCTCCTGTTGCAGTAATGTGCCTCTTTAGATGCCAGAACAACTTGAACTCTCTGAAGGTCTAACAGGATTTTTTCTTCTTTTTCTGATTTTGGTAATCTGATTCTAATAGTGAGATGACAACTCTGGGCAGTTTATTTTAAGAAGCTACTCTTCAAATCTGTTCTAGGAATTTTCAGGTTTTGCTCCCAAAAGGATAAAATGGAAAACTGAAACAGGGCTGAGGGACTGTGACTTGAAGTGCAGTCAAGGTGTATTAACCACGAGCATGAGATCACTGTTGCAGCTGCAAAACTGGAGTTGTCCTGGGGAGGAGGAGGCTGGGTGGGAAGCAGGATGTTTTAGCTGGAGAAAGCAGCTGGTTAGAAATCTCAGGTAACCACAGCTAATGAACCTTCATCTTCATTAATTAATAAGCCATCCCTTTAGCTGCTACTTTTATGCAGTGTATAATGGCTTCAAAATTTTTTGACCTTAAATGTCCAGAGCCTTCACCCTGACCTCCTACGAATATTTGTAAATGCAGAGGATGGAATTAGGAAAACATGAAATTTTAGGTATGTGTGGCATTTAATAAGCAATACCAGTCTTGTTTCTTGCACTGTGTGAGGAGATGAACTGGCAGTGAAATTAACAGTAAAAGGGGAATCAGCTTCTGTGTCTTTTCTCTGCCCACAGCAACCAGAGCAGATGGTGGAAGACAGCTAAAAGCATTTTTATAAGAGGGTCAGAATAAGAAAGATAAAGAGAGGAAAGAGACTATTTTATTTCTTATGGTGAGAAAAACTCACCATAAGAAATAAAATACACCTATTTCACTGAAACCTAAATGCTGCAATTACAATTCTCAAAAAAAAAAAAAAAGTTACTAAGTAAGAGGCTCTCCAGAAAAAAGAAAGAATACTGATTTTAGTTCAGACAGAAGTATGAGTCAATGGTGTCTTTAAATGAGGGTGTAAATCTCTATGAAAGTTTAGTCTGTGCCCAACTGCTAAAGATATTCATGTTTCTGGGGAAAAGATTTGGTGACTGCTTCAAGTCCATGTTTGGGTAGGTCTGTCACAGTCTCACATGGAATTGGTCTGCAAATAATAATATTGGAATTGTCATAATGATCGTGTTACACTGAGAGATGTAAAGCTGATGTGAGATACAGTAACACAGTGACACACCTCCTGTGTTTCAGGGAGCCCTGGCTAAATGAAGCTGAACTAGAAAAGGTTTGTTGTTTTCTCAAGAGCCTTCCTCTCAGAGGAAGACATGAATTGTCTCTCTTAATTTTGTCTGGCCAGCATTTTAATAATGTTTCCCTGACTTTTCTTTGTGTCACTGAATTTCCAAGGGCTCTGGGTACGTGCCTAGCAGTTTCTCAGAAATTATGGAAATGACTTGGGGCGTTGGACTGGCAGATCTCCAGAGGTTCCTTCCAACCCTGATAATTCTGTGATTCTGTGAACTTGAAAGCCCAAAGACTGCATCTTGTTCTGAACTCAGTGGACTTGGGGGTTTTCTTTTGAGCATGAAAAGCCTTCTGTCCAGTGGATTTAGCCCTGCTCTGCAGCGTCCTTAGTAGAAGGACATGAAATGAAGCACTGGCAACTGGTGTGACATAGAAACCATGGTCACATCCATGGTTTCCCTTTGTAGGGGTGACTCAGAGGTGCAGTTTATCATCCTCATCCTTTGGGAACAGCTGCTTCGTGCCATATGCATGGGCAAGCAGCTGCTGTGGCCAGGGAGGAGGTGTGTGTGTGCAGCAGAACTCAGAGTCCTCCTCTCCCTGCTTCCTTCAGCCACTTACAGATGGTGAGAGGAGGGTATCAGGTGATGGATCCCTCAGAAGCTTGGAGGAAGAGGGTAGCAGAGCTTTCTGGGCTGGGTAAAAATTAATCCTTGTTTGCCCTCACACTGCAGCCATGCTGCTGAGCTGTTCTAATCCCCAGCAAATCTGAAATGTGATGACAATAATACAGCTGGCAGGAGTTTTCACTCAATTGGATTTTGAGTTTTACCTCTGATCCACATCTGCAGTGTGATAGCAACCTAACCTTTTAATTTTTAATCTCCTCCCTGAACAAGTAGGCCCTGCTTCCCCCCAAAAGTTAAATACTAGTCTTTAATTGAAAAATACACAAAGCACTGCCAAATCCTGTGGCAAAAGCAGGTGTTCAGGCACAAGCCTGTTTAGTAAAGAGCTTATTTAAACATGGATTAAAGGCTTCTTTGGAATTGAATGCGTTGTTTTTTTTTTTTTCTGTGCAATAATTACTTTTCAGAGCCTGTGTGTTTAAATGACTGCCTTAAAACCTAACATGCCCTCTATCCCAAATCTCTCATAATTATGGTTTATTTTATAGCTTGTCAGTTATCCATCTGCCAGGAAGCTTCCTTGTCTGAAATGCAGTCAGGACAGCCAAGCTGTCACCTCCTGCTTGCCCCTTGACATCAGAGCCCCAGATGTGCATCCACAGGTTGCACATCCACGAGGTTGAAGCAGTCATTCCACCTACAGGTGTTTTCTTGGTTTTGTATGGTTTGGAGGAAAGGAGGCTCAGGGGACACCTTTACTCTACCTGAAAGGAGGTTGTGGCAAGGTGTGGAGCGGCCACTTCTCCCAGGGACCTGCAACAGGACAAGAGGACACAGCCCCAAGCTGTGCCAGGGAAGGTTCAGGCTGGCCAGCAGGAAGTTTTTTCCCTGAAAGGATGAGCAGGCATTGGACTGGGCTTCCCAGGATGGTGGTGGAGTGCCCATCCCTGGCAGTGTTCCAGAAACGCCTGGACATCTCAGTGCCGTGGTTTGGTTGGACTGGATGGTGTTTGTTGAAAGGTTGGACTGGATGATGTTGGAGGTCTTCTCCAACCTTAGCGATTCTGTGCTCCCCTAAGTTATTTTTCTTAGGCACATTGGATTCTGTGTTGTGCTCCTGCCTTCTACATTCATCTTTTTGCTAGATTTGAGGTTTGAAGGCAGGAAGGGGATTTTATCCCAGATCAGTTTGGTCAAGTCTGTCAGATTCCCAAAGCCCCTGCCCAAACACATGTGAACACAAGGTTATGCATTCATAACCTTGCTGTGGGATTCAACTGATTTTGTGGGATCATGCGGGAGACTCTGAAAAAAGTTGCTGGCAGTTAGGACTTCAGAAATTCTCTTGACATCTTAGAGGTGACGTGTCTTGATACAGCTAAGACTTTTGGTCTTTCCTTGCAGATTGTAAATCTGCTTTGGGGCATTTCGCTTTGTTTTGTGGTGTTTGATGATGTGTTTGTTGACTTTCTATAGACTGTTTCCATTACTTGAAAATCTGTCTGTGTCCAAAGGCTGACTTAAAAACAACTGAAGGAATAAACAGTGTTATATATTCTCTCTGCAAACAATTCAGAAACACTTACTGGTTTTGGATAACTGTCACGTCTTGCAGTAACTTGAGAAGGTTTCTAGCTGAGGGAAAAAAGAAAATGTATCATTTTCCCTTCCTTTCCTTACTTCCCCTCTAGTAATTGTGAAGATTTTTGGAGTGAGATGTACTTGACTGTTATGTACTGGAGACTCTGGGATGTGAGCAGAATCATTCACACCAGGTCACATTAGGAGTTCCCTTTATGTCAAGTTGAACACATGAAGAGATGTGACAACTGTGATTTTTGAGTGAATATTGAAAAAAATATATATGTTTATGAAGACAACTGTTGGTAGAGGTATTAAACATTCCCATTGGAGAGTTATCAAAAGTGTGTTTGCAAGGCTTTTGTAACTTCCAGCACAATGTTTCCTTACAAATAAAGGCTTGTTCATTCTGGGGGAATTCAGTGGAAGAGAAATGAGTAAAAATGACCAGTGGCTCTGGGAGTCCTTTTCCCTGAGGAGCAGGAGCACCTTCTGCTCCAACAGCCATCCATAAGGTCAGAGCATTCATTCCTCCCTTTGTGGCTGTTAATATAACTTTCCACTTCACCTTCTTGCGCTGTGATGGGCCTGGAGACCTCTGCACAGGCTGCTTTTGCTGCCCGTGTGCTGTGTTCCTGTTTTGGTCAGAGGGAGTGGGTGGGTTGGGGAAGGCAGCTTTCCCACCTCAGAGCTGGCAAGCTCTGGGGCTCAGGATTGATGCTGGTGGCTGGCTCGCAGTGGGAGCCGCTGGGACCAGTGACAGAGACAGATGATGGCACACCAGAGCCTGTCAGCTGAAAATGGCAGGGGCCCGAATGAGGAGGAATGCTTTCCTCATCAGCAAAGCTTGATTTTTGCCTCCTGTGAAGGTGGGGCATTGGGGAATGGCTGCCTGGTGA
This sequence comes from Nicator chloris, assembly GCA_013400495.1. NCBI lineage: Eukaryota > Metazoa > Chordata > Aves > Passeriformes > Pycnonotidae > Nicator > Nicator chloris. The sequence continues at coordinate 76,362 of WAAE01011491.1, read as the reverse complement.
AGGATGTATTTTCTTTTGTCTTTTAGATGCAAAGTCTCTAACCACATGTCAGGGTTGCTGCTTGTTCTGTCACTGAAGTCAGTTGTGAAGTTCCCGTTGATTTAATGGGAAGAAGTCAAGAATTTCAAACAATTAACTCTTGGACAGATGAGAATATGTGGCTTTTTTGATAAAATGCTATTCCTCTTAAACCACATGTCTTTCTACAGTCAGAAAAGCAGTGCAATACATTAGTGAATAAAGTTTTGTATGTGTGAAATACAAAAACAAAATACGAATCAGATCATGGACTTTCAAGAATTATGAATTAATCATTTAGCTAATTTACCAAGAGAAGATCTTCAGCTCTTTCAGTTACCCAAAATCACTTCTTTGTATTGTGATGTAAAGTACAAGACAGTTGGTGTGCTAATAATATTAGTCAAGTGGCATTCTTTTAGATTCCAGCCTGTATAATTAACATCAACATAAAGTTTGAAATATTTCAATGAAATATATACCATTTGTGTGCTATTAATTCTAGTGAATGTTATCCAATTAGAAAACAAAAGCATTTGGCTGTGTAACTTTACTAATAGATGGAGTCCAGGTCTTAAATGATCAATTTAATAAACAAATACGTAGTTAAAGAGATTCTTTAGTACATATTTAATCTAAAAATAGTATCTCCAAAACAATAAAAAGGCAGCAGCTGAGCTTCACCAGCACAAGTATTTGCAATAATTTTATGTGTTTCAATGTAATTTTGACCAGCTGAAACTTAGCTTAGACTGTAGAAAGCTATGTATACCTTGGTGTTTTTACAGCTCTCATTATTCAGGATCCAGCCCTGCCATTGAGAAACTTAATGCAATGCTTGTACATCAAGGCTTTATAAAAAAATAAACAAACAAATGCTTTTTATCAGTTACAGAAAATAGCAGCAGTGGCCCACACGTTTTGTTACAGAAGAATTATGATAACCTGAAGGCTTTGTTTTTATTGCTTTTGGGTTTGTATTTTACAGAGTCCTCGTGGTCCCAGTTTCATTACAGCTAAAGGCATGAAAAATGCTCCAATTAGCAATATATGGAAATGGTTTGCAAATGGTTTGCTCTGTTCCCTGTAATTTAGGAGTTTGCATAAATTACTCCATTCATAGGACTGAACTTCCAGCATGCCTGAGGGCTTTGGGTCCGGGCTTCTGGTTCAAATCAGTCGATGCAATACCTTAAGAGAAAACCTGTCTTTTTCTGCCCTTTTTTCTTTTTGTCTTGATGTATATTTTCTTTCTGTCATACCTATATCTCTGTACAGATATATATATAAAATATCTCTGTACAAATATTATATATATATATATATAAATGCATAGATACATCCCACAAAGAGAAGAACTGAGAGTCTGTTCTCTTTGCATGCCTTGAGAGAGCAACTTGCAAAACACAGAACAGGGAGATTTATTTGAAAACATATGGAAACCATGGGGGTGAAGCCTGAAGAGGCCACTTGGCCCAGCATGGGATGCTCCACCTTAACCTGAACAGAAGCTGCTGGATCAGGCTGGGTGACCCCATGCTGGGGCTGGCAGCCTGCAGGAGCTCAGCTTAGTGACCAGGGAAACCTGGCTCTCGATCCACTGTCCAGAAAGCCAAAACTTGCCAGAACATAGAACAGTTTTGCCTAATGTAAGTTATGTAATCAGTAAAAAATGAAACAAAAAGCAATGAATAGCAGTTATGTGTTTAATCTGAAAAAACTATAGTATTAAAGGAAAAAAAAAAGGCATGTACGTGAATTTAATTGAATGGATGAACTGATTTGTTGGTGTAAATAATAACTGATGCTCTTAAATGTAGGAGGTCTGTTTTAAAACTCTGTTTTAAAGAACAAGCTACCAAGGCATGTGCAGTGAAAACAAAGCTTGGTGCAGAAATGAAGTATTAGAATTATGTAAAAGCCCTAGAGGCTCTTGTGTCTGTAGCCAAAAAAATGTTTATTTGCTGGGCTGAAGCTGAACTGTGATTGGAATACTAAAATTTTAGCTTTTGTATGCTGGTTTTCCATGAGTAAAGCTCATAATTTATTTAGAGCTTAAAAATAATTACTCAAATAATGCAGTAAATTATTATGATCTGAATGTTTTTTTTTCTTAATACTTTGTAGTTTGTGTCATCTCAGCTTTGTTCATAAGTGTTATGTATTTTTTATGGGAGCTGAAATGTTCTCTTTTTAAGTGGCCGTCTCTTGCTCACTCTCTTTAATCCTGAATTATGGCTTGTTTTAATCAGATGCCATTTCCTGGCAGGTTTGTTGAGCTGAGGTGCTCAGTGTTGTCCTCTGCAGTTGCGTTTGTAGCTGCCTCCCTCCACTCCCCATCTCTTTATTCTTTTTTTCGTGTCCAGTGATTGAACAGCTCACCCATACTCCTATTTTTTCTTCACCCTTGATGCAATCTTTTCTCTTCCCCTGGACTCAGCTGAGCTCAGGACCTGTCTGAGCTCATGTTCCTCACTCAGGACAATCATTACTTCTAGAATTTCTGATAAATACCCCCCAGGGGCTTTTCTAGGGGAAGGTGACTCTCTAAGAATAGTATTGATTATTACTTCCTGACCTTCTTCACCGTGCCCTGTTCTTGCTTTAAGTGTGTTGAAAAGATCACTGCTACAGGATCAGCCAGTCTGCTGTGTCTCAGACCTGATAGCTGCAGACTAGAGAAATAATTTCCCAGTTTTGGGAGCTCCTTTTTGGTGTGCTGTCCTCCTGGCCTCTCTGAGTTGAGCTGGCCTCAGTCCCAGGCATGCTGGAGTGTGTGCTGGGGACAGGGCTGGGGACAGTGGTGACACCAGTGTGGCCACAGGGCAGGGCAGGCAGCACTAGCACTGCCCAGGTGCTGTCAAAGCAAAGCCATCTGTGAGCTCCAAGGGTTTGGGGTACCTGGCTACTCAAGGGTTGGGCACAGTGCACCCCAAAAGGGTTGAGAGAGGTTAAATTCCTGTAAGGGCTCAGGTTATTTCTATGTCATCTCTTTTGTTCTTCTCTTTTGTAAAATTTGCCTTCTGTATAAGGTCCACAAAATCTGGTGGTTGTAGGAAATGTATTTTTAGTGAAGATGGACCAAGCTACAGCTTTGTGTTACAGAAATACTTCAGCTTTGTTAAATGAGAGATTTCCTGCTTCCCCTGCCCCTCAGCGGATAGTGTCTCATTCATATTTCATCGTGCTGATGATTGTGTTTGCAAAGAAGTCTCTTTGTTTAATGATCAATCAGGGAATTTAATTCATTAATCTGAAAGCACTCTGCAGCACAAGAAAATATCATCTACATTTTGCAAATAGAGTACTAAAATAGGAAAAGATGCAGTTGCTTGGTCACATAAATCTGTCACCCAGGGAGCAACAGAACCCAGATTTCTTGAGTCTCATCTCTCTGCTTGCTTCATGAACCGTGGCCACCTCATCACTGTTTGCGAATGATAAATGCCTCCCATTTATAGGCACATATGCATGTTCTGGTCATGCAGTAAACAAAGGGGCCTTTCAGTATTAATGAAAGTATTCACAAGAGGCCAAGCCTGTGGTCCTCATGCAGACAAAACTCTTGTGGGCTTGTGTCAGAATTCTGCTTTGAATGATTGCTTGAGCAAGCTCATAATGTGTGTTTAAACCTTCTCAGGGGAGGAAGAGAGCTAGCATGAAACAAATCAGGAGTGAGGGTTTGGTTTGGTTTTTTCTTTTAGAATGAAAGAGAGTACATGGAGTATCACTATGGATGAGATCATATGAGAAAATGCCTTGCAAGAGAAGCGAGGTGACTTTTGCTGTTCCTGAAATGTCTTTCCTTTAGGTCGCTTCATAAATTTTAACTTTCATAACTCAGCTGCCCTGTGGCTTACAGAAGACCATTGCTTTTACTTGCTCAAATATTCAAACACATTCTGTGTTTTTGCAGGCACATTAACTGTGCTTTGGTTTTGAAATTTAAGTTTCAAATCGAATTTCTCAAGGATCTTTTCCAACCTAAATTATTCTATGGTGCTGTGATTAATTCAGGTGCTGTGTTCTCCAGGCCACTTTAACCAAATAGAGATGAAAAAAATGACTGGAGAGTTTTAAAAAACAACCACAAAAAACTCCCAGGTTTTACCAGGAAATCATTCTGGAGGTGAAGGTGCCTCAGAGTGCTTCGATAATGCAGAATTTAAGAATAATTTTGTTCATCTCACCTCTTCCATCACTCAAGAGCACATTGCATTCTGAGGTGAGATAATCTCTTCCTAAAGGGAGTTTCATAGCTGCTTGAAAGAAACCATAATGTTCACATGTCTGTGTTTTCCTTTGGCAATATCAACTGTCTTTTGCTTCCGTAATCTTTGTCTTTAACCATTCTGTGTCTTTAGACACTTCGTGCAGAGTAAAGTGAGCTATTCAAGAGGAAATGGAATAAAATAAATTTGAAAACAAAAAATTAGGCCATGTATCATAAAGTACTTTCAAAGAGGATATAGGGAAACTTTATTCCTTATCTCTAGATTTTGAGTTTTAATTTGTTCATTGGTTGGTTAGGGTTTTTTGTTAATTTAAATACGCTCCAAAAAATTAGTATTTTTGAAATACCAGGTGGTAAGCTTGCAATAACCTGATTTTTTAGGATGACATTTTTGCATTAGTATGCTCCAGCATAGGTGGGTCATTGACTTTCTCAGTCACCCAAATATTTATGCACATGCACACATCCTGTCAGTTTTGAGGAGGGATTTCAGTCTTGATGGACCAGTATTTTTGAGCAGAAAATTGTTTGGTGAAGGATTTTCCAATCAGCTCTAATCTTGCATGTCTGAGTAGCTTTGAAGTCATTCTGAAAAAGAAAAACCTGTCCTGCATCAAATATTGAATGCTCCTACTGAAACCAGCTCTGTCCAAAAGGGAATGGGAGCCAAATTCAACCAGGGATGATTTTCCTGTTTCTAAAGGTATCATAGTTTTAAACTGGCATCACTGGTACCATTAGTAAAGGTTTCAACTTTGAAATTAACTACTAGTGCAAACAAAGTTTGAGGTATGAGTTTTATCTCCTGGGAAAGAGAAAATTCCCACCTTTCCATTCCCATTTCTGTTTCTATCCTAAGAGTACCAGGATTAAGGATACACTTCTTCAACTTCCTACAGTGCCAACTAATGTAAATTATCCACAGTATGTTAGGGTGTGAGATAATGGTTTTATCCTCACGTATCTAGAGGACATCTGTAGTTCAGATACTTACCTTATTCAACCTGTTTAATTATTGTCTGATTGCACTTTAAGCTATAGTACTGGTAGCCTTGAGACACTGGTGATGCTGAAAATGCTGTCAAAGGTTATTAAATACAAAGGCACCTTCTCTGGCTCAGAAGTCCCTTTACCACAAATACCTGGAGTGTAGGGAAATATTCTGAGGAAGCATCAAAACCCATTTGTCTTCTTGCTGTACTCTTTTCAGGCAGAGGCAGTTACAAAAATAGTCTCAAGTAACAGTAGAATCTCTGTGGATGTCTGGTATTACCTTATGAAATACTTTTTGTAGTAGTTCTTACACTTGTAAAGGAATTGGCTATGAAATATTATTCTTAGAGAAGAAAAATAGCTTTGCTTCAAAGTGGTGTTGAGAGTAAGCAGATGTAAATGCAAAATGGGTATTGAGTAGAGAAAGAGAAGTAGCACCAGAGGTGTCAAGTCCCAGTTTGTCTCTAAAATTAACTGGTACTTTACGTGTTCAGTGCCCTGTTTCTTATGCTATCCACCGGTGGTGCCCAATATATGAATGTTAATGGGGTAATATTGAACCAACTCAGGTGTATGATGTGAGTTATTCTTCCATTTACACCAGTGGGGTCTAACCCAGGTGTGAATTCCCACTTCCAACATAATAAATCTGAACTTCAAAAACTGGAGACCAAGGGGTCTCCTCCTCTCCCCATCTTTTTTGGTGACAGAAGGTTGTGGACCTCGCATGAGACATAATTCTGGTGGAACTGAAACCTGCTCCTGTTGTATAAGTGTGTTTGATAAATGACTCTCATGCTAATAAAGCGCCAGGAGGCAGGAAGGAGGAGATCAAGAGAGTCTTTATCAAACCTGCTGGTATCTCAAAGTAAGATTATTTGCTTTTCCCTGGAGCTATAGCAGAGAAGTCTGAGGACAGTGAGAGAAACATCTATGAGGAGCCTAGCTATTGCTTTCAAAGATACAGATACAGTAATATTGTATATTATTTTTCATTGTTTTTTATTGTGTAAAATGAGTTTTATGCCTTCATTTGTAAACAAACAAACAAAAATGGTTAAATCAAATAAGAAATGGATTTTCCAGATGACTAAACCATTCAAGTAGCTGGAATACCAGACCCAGACTTAGAGAGCTCAGTACTGGTATAACATCTTTTTCTTTTTGTGCCCTCTCTGAAACAGCATAATTAATCAAGGCGCTATTTTCTAATAATTTCTGTGCAAAGTAATTTGCTTTGTTCTTGTCTCTCAAGTGACAGATTGCTGAAGTTGAACCTCTGCTCAGGCGCCTCTTCCACAGACAGTTTCATATTTCAGTGAATGTTTCCCTGGCCTGGTTGACTCGATTTATAATAGCTGAGGTTAGTGGGAAATTAAAAATTAATTAATTTCAATGAATGTGTAATCAAGCAGAGTGGCCTGAGCCGTGGAGGTGCTAACAGGTCTCTCCTGGGTGTCCCTCTCCAACCAGCTCAGCCTTTAGGGTGTGGAACATCCCAAGGTAGGCAGAGGGTCAGGGTTTTGGGGCTGGGTCTCCTCCTGGTGCTGCAGGTTAAGGAGAGAAGTCTGACAGCTTTTTAAACACATTAGTGGGGCAGGGACATCTCAGTGAGTCATTGGAGTTAATTTTTGGTACCTGCTTTTGGTCTCTGGGATGCTGTGGAGTCTTCTATTCCATGCAAGCTACAACCTCTTTCATGGGAAAGAAGTTAAAAGCAGCTCGTTCAAGAATTCAAAGGACCCCTAAATGCTCAGGGATCTGAAGTATGTGCAGAGGAATGCATCATAAATTTGAACCCGTTATCTAAAAAAAATAAAAGTTCCCTTCATATCAGTTTTTACATGGTAGGGAGATCATTTTCTGTTAACTGCTCCTTTCAAATGGGAACATGGGAGAAAATAAAAACACTGGCTCTTCTCTCCGTTTTTACTGACAGAGAAGAAGAAATTGATAGAAACAATAACCTCAGTGCATTGCTATTAATAGGAGACTAATTTTAACCCTTTTTCTAACTTTAATAATGCAATGACTCGGTGATTCTAGCAGCACAGAGTTCCAGAGTGCATTTGTGATCCAAATTGAAGTGGGAAGAGTAGCTCTCACTCGCAGTGATGCTGAGCTTTCATTTTTGGGGCTGAGGCTGGGGGGAATCCAAGCACAGCCCCACCTGGTCAGCTTTGAAGGTCACTGAGCCTTTGAAGGCTCAGAACAAATGGATGCATTATTAAATATCTCTCCTGTCCTCACACTACACTGCACTTGTTTATTTATTTAAGAATCTGGCCTGAGTGAGAAAAGCAGAGGAACAGTGTCATGTAGCATCCCTTCAGAATTCTCTTGGTTGCCAAAATATGATTTTTGTGTGCACGTGTGTGTGACTGCATGTATATAAGTCTTATATGTATCCAAAAAAAAAAAATCTTTAAAACAGTTGAGGGATTTCCTTTCCCTTGAAGGAAGGTAGGTTAGTTGGAGAAAAGCTGTGAACAAAGATGTTTTACCTTTGCCAGAGCTGTTGCATAAAAATAATAAGTAGCATTTTTAAAAACATCAGTGTGAAGTATTTTCTAGCATGTTGTACCCTAAACACTGATTCAGCTATAATAAAACATGGCAAATATAAAAGTGTGCATTTGAAATTGTGCTGGAACCAAATACTCAATATGTAAATTTCCCAGAGTATCTTAGAAGTGGTCCAAGAACTATAGTAAGAAACCAAAATGCATAAAATATATAATGCTTTTTTTTTTATTTTGGACCCTTCTTTCCAAAGGTTGGTGGCTAACACTTAGATTGTGACACCCTTCAATTTTGGCTGGATGTTTATCATATAGTCCTGAAAACAGGAGTGTATTATATTTTAAATAAAATGTGCTAAGGAGTGAGAGGAATTTAAATAACCAGGATTTTTGCGATGATTTCTCTGTATATGGTCACTAGTGAAATATTCAGTCCATATTAATTACAATGCCATGGTTGTTAACTGTGAGGCAGGGACAACTTTATCTCTTATTCTATTTCATATGCTCTGAACATAAAAGTAGTATATTTAACATGAACCTGACTGTAGTAGTTTGGGTAAACCTCTCAAATTCATCTGTTTTGAGGAAATGTGGGAGTCTTTGGGGTGTTTTTTCATCTCAAATGCTGTTCCCAGGTGTCATTCAGTTATTCCCAGCGATAATGAAAGATTTATGCATCGACAAGTGTGGAGGTGAAACTCTGGTTAAAGCAGTGCTGCAAGTGATACTCCTGATCCCAGCAGGAGCTGCTGCCATGCTTGCATTTTTTGGAAGGTTTTGCAAAGTTTCCCCTCGTGAATAACCATAAATTATTGCAGTGAGACTTTTCTTGTGGAAGCTAAAGTCACCTCTTCTGGCCTGGAGATTCCTGAGCCGCATAATAGAAGTTAATCCAGTACATTTTTTGCTTAGAGGATCTGAAAGGCTTTTATTATATGGAAAAAAAAAGAGGATTTGCAGGCTTATGAAATAAGAACAATTACCATCAATTAATAGTTTGAGTGCCTCTTATTCCTTTCTCCCACAGCTTTTTTAACAAAGAAAGGAATGAAAAAACCCTACGCAAACAAAGAAAGAGAGGCAAAAAAACCCCGCCCAAAACCCCCAAAACTTTTCAGGAGTCAAAGTAATCCCTAGTTGCTGTGATTGTGCTGTAGCAGCAGTTAATCTCTTGAGAGCTGTAACGTGGATTGAATTCATGAAAAAGAGAATGTGTGTCAGAAATGACCCCGTGTATAATGGGCAGAGATCAGGTCCTGGTTTCATGGTGTATTAAAAACTAAAGTCCCACAGTTTCAGGTCCCACTCATAAAGAAAAGAGGGGAGATTACTGAGTCAAGCGGGGATGTTACAAATAAGCACTTGCCTTGATTAGCCCAGCACAGGCTGCCATTCCAAATATTTGGGGCTTCAAAAGCCTTTGCTGATAGCAGGGAGATTCTCAGAAGGAAAACCAGAAGGAAAAAACCCAAAACACAAAGTGCAACTCATAAAAGTTTGGTCTGTCTTTGCAGGGAATGAGGATATAGTGGTAGCTTCAAGAAATAGTTGAATTTCAGCTGGCCTTTTCAGTAGCACTTAAAAACCAGTGGCTGTCATCCTATGCTGCATCTCAGTTGTTTCCAAGATAACACTGTTCTCAAAGAGTGTCTGCACACAGTGCACATATCTTTGGTTTTTAACAGGTGGGGCAACTGAGTTTATGATCATCTAAACTGTGTGGGGACTTTCATCCACAGATTACATTGACAAAAACAAACAAAAAACGCACAAACAAACAAAAAACACAAAACAAACACCCCCCCCCCAAAAAAAAAAAAACAAAACCAAAAAACAAAAAAAGAAGCAATTTTTTGATTGTATGCAAGGATGGTTAAGATGCATTCAGGATATCTCTGAGGTATCAAAGTAGTTGTAAATGTGATCGTAAATAAGATCTTTATTTTTTCTTAGCCTGTCACTGGCCTGTACACAAAGCTATACACAGCACTTTTCTTGCTACAAAATAGAAATAAGACCAAGAGATAAGTCAGTCAATATTTGTTCTTCTGTCAGCCTTTGTGGGGAAATTTTGGGTCCAACCCTACTTTCCTGTTGGCTGTTTCTCCTTTGGAGACGTGAAGGGCACAGCAGAGGACACAGTTTGTAAAAAGCAGACAAGTTAACAAATGGATGTGCTTCTTTTGGGAATCATCCTAAGAGGAATGTTGTGAGGCCTTTTCCCATCTTTACAGGAGCTGGTCCCTGAACCTACAGTCAGCCACCCTACTGTTGTTTTCCCCCTGTTGTGTTAGGATTTGTTTTATGCTAATTTTATCTCGTGGGGATTAGAGTTCATAGATGAAATAAATTGGTGTTTAGTGTTGAAGAGAGAATGAAAGATGCCTTCTCCAGAGCATTCTGGTTACTTGTAGGGTCCCTCAGGGTACTGGACTGTGAGGAGCTTCCCCAGCATCTGTTCATCCTCATTTCCTCAGAAGATGGACTTCAGGCTGAAATGGGAGAGAGGATGAGGTGGATATTAAACCTTCAAAATCTTTCATATTCTTCACTTTAGCTATTCTTCACTTAGCACTTTTTTGTTTTCCTGTTGCCTGAGACATAGGTTTGGGATACTGGTGTGGAGGCAAAGACTGTCAGAGGAAATTGTGGAAGAGAGACATGGGGTGAAATGATAATGGTGGGTTCCCTGTTAACTGCAATTATTAACAGCTCAAGGTCAGCACTAACAAATGTTCTCCCAAGGTTGGAATGAAAATTGCCCAAACCACTAAAAAGCTGCTCTGTGGCCACAAGCAGGGCCTGGGTGCATGTGGTTGGACATGGAAGAATGCATCAGTGCAGTTTGAGTCTTCTGGGGTCACCATGTAATGCCTTCACTGAACACAGCCTGCTGAAATCACAGGGCACAGGTAGGGGCTTGCTGATTTGCCTCCTTTTGCAGTTGTTCTGTTGGACCTTTGAGAGGAAAAGTTGCCTCTTTCAAGAAAGCTGGGGGTGCCTTTGGCAGACAAAAATATCCTGTGGCTTTGGTATTGCTGTTGTGTGGGGTGGGGGGAGGCTGCACACAAACGTGAGAAAACTTGTGTGATTTTTGTGATCTGGAGTGTAAATAGCAAGTGCAGAAAAGAAGAAAGTGGAGTATGAAGATTACTGGCCTTGTAATTTGTCAAACTCCCCCATCCATAGCATTTTTGCACTGCTTTACTACCTTATGGATATTACATTTTGTTCAGATACTGAGATCTTCCTGCTCAACCTTTAAAGTCCTTCAAGAGTAGTTGACCTTTAAAAATATATTTAAAACAAAATGCCAGATGAGAGTTTTGTTAAGTGAAACTCTTGCCTACATCCTTTTCTTCAGATATTATTCATTGCTTGGACATATTTTATGCTCTCTTGCTATTACAACACAGCCAGGTTTGTTGGTAGAAGCTGAGGAGAAGAGGGCAAAAAAAAAAAAAAATACAGTCCAGACCCCAAGACTGCTCTTTTTCTGTGGTAACTAAATTTCAAATGGAACTGAGTAAAACATGTAGCAGAAAATTAGTAGAAATCAAACTAGATCAGTGGGAAACAGTAACCTTATCCCCGGCATGCCAAATTCTGAGTTGCAGAAAATGTTTCAAGGCCTCCAGAAGTAATTTAAGGAGCTGGTGAGCAGCATTGTTGTTTGCTTTGTAAATGAATGCAGTTGGCTGTTTGCTGGTGTGGGAGCTGGAGTTCTGGGTAGGCAGTGTGCTGTGCGCTCACTGAAAACATGTAATTAATTATCTGCGCTGATTTCATGCTGTGGATAAATCAGACATTACCAGGCCAGCAAGCAAGCAAGAAACACATGGTAGGAAACAACCACATATTGGACAAATGGGGAAGGAAGGAGGGAGGGGAAGCAAAGGTGTGGGTGACCTAGGTCTTCTCCATCTTCCATCTAGGAAATAGGCTTACTGGGGCCTTGGGATATTCACATTAAAAAAGAAAAAGAGGAGTCAGCAAATCCTCCATGAGCAACCACACTGCAATTCCCCATGGAAATCATGGAGGAGGAGGAATGACGGAGGAGGAAATAAGTGTCAGGAGCTGCTGGGCTCAGGCCTTGGTGTGCCAGCCACAGGGAGGGATCAGCAGGACAGCGCTGCTTGACCTGTGCTGGTTAAATTCAGGACACTTTCAAAGGTTTCTGTGACAAATAACGGGAAAATGCACTGCACTTGTGATGTGGTGCCGCAGCCTGAAGATCTGCTTTGGGACTGGATCTATGTCCAGCAAGAATATCCTGGTCTGTTTGGCTCTGCCTGTTATTATGGGCTCTGGGTTTGTCTTTGAGCAGCTTTGGTGAAACTCTCCTTACTGTTACCTTGGGCCTTGCGTGAAGCTTTTTTAGTACCTCTTTTAGCTTCTTAGCTCTGACCTGTGACGTGGGTTTTGTACCCATTTCTGATCAGGGAATGCTCTAAAATAGGAGAAAGCAAAGCAGGTACCACACTGTGCTGGGGTGTTTGTTGTCCTTTCTGTCCCTTTTGCCTCAGCCTTGCCTCCCTTTGGTCTGCCTCCCTTTTCTGGGACACAGAGCCATCCTGAAGCCTCTTTCTGTCCCTCTGGGGGCCTCCTGGCTGCAGGGAGAAGGAGGCATCCTGCCTATCCACAGGCAGCCTCCGGGCTACCTGTTGGACTGTGGCGCCTGTGGAGAAGGAAGGAGGGACTTGAGTGCAAAACCCAGGGGTTTTCTGGCTGCCAGCTGGTTTCTTTTTACAGATAAACTGGATTGCCCAAAGCCTCATCAGTCAGGAATGTGAAAAATCAAAGTGTTCAGGTTTCACTGCTTGTACATATTGATTCTGCACCTCTTCTTAGTCTTCAGTGGTTTGCAGGAGCGTTGGTGTGAATGCAGGGCATAATTCTGCTATGAAGTCATTGGTTACACCAGTTTCAAGATATTTTATAAGACTGATCCAAATCCTTGAATAAAACCAGAAATGAGATTGGGGAAAATCCCTGATGGCTTGAGAGTTATGTGGTCTGCATTTTGACAGAAGAATTTCAGCTCCCCTTATTTCTCATGGCTACTCAGTGCTGAATCCAGACCCTCCAAATATCAGCCTGTCTTTGTTAAAATAGGTGAGGAATGTTCTTCAAATGCATTTATTTGTTTTACTCTGCAAAGAATTTTCTAAAGAATCATTCTCAGTATTTTATTTTGGTTGTATGCATCTGTAGAGACTGTTTAGACATTTTACTGATTTCCTACATGGAATGAAGCTATGAAGTCCATTCAAAAGCAGACCAGTATGGAATTAAGTATTTCACTTTCATAGTCATAGTCATTCTAATAAGTAAAAAAAAAAAAAAAAAAAAAAAAGGAAATCCCATAGCACAAAATTTCTAATGACAAATTTAGAAGTGTCTAAGCTAGAGATGAAATAACAACTATTTTGTCTGTCTCAGTGTTGATTACTCTGACTTGCAGTGAGTTCCTGTGTAATTCATACACCTGAGGCTGGAATGGGGCAGCTTTAAGGCAGGAAATTGTCTTCCTCTGCCTTTCTCTGCGTCTAGAGCTTGGCAAAAATGCCAACATTTCTGCCAGCAGGATCACTGGAAGGAAAACACTTGAATCCCTTCCCACTGCTGGTATTAACTAGGCTGAGTCAGAAAAAGCCCTGCCAAACCCTGCTCTCTTTCACTCCCAGAATGGCACGGAATGATGTGTTTTTTGCTTTTGCTGAAATGCTAATGGCCAAGCTGCTGTTGTTTCAGAAGAAAAGTGCTTTATTGTCAAGGGTTTGAGCAACTCTACAAAATCCCCTTCTCATATTCTACAGATGGTTTTGGTGACTGTTTTTTGGCCCTCAGTATTCCATCTCCACAAAGGAGCTAATGTTCCCTATTGTGCTGAGAGCACTGCAGTTGCAATTTAGTTTCTCTTTGTGATGCCCAAAACCACGATGGGCTCACATAGGGGTAGAAAGAGGAAGGAGCTCTGTCAGGCCTCTCAGTGAGGATGCTGTGCCTTGCATCATAACTTTTTCTGGTCCCTTTTGCAGCTGTTCTCTCCCTGGTTCATGGAATATCTGTCTGCTGCTCCTTTTCCCTTTCTTTTTCCTGTACAAATATTTAGATGCTAAGCGTATCCGTAAGTTAATAATGACTGAGATAACAGAAGAGAGCTGTGTAGTGTTCCTGGGCCTTGAATTCAAGAGGGGAAACCTATTTTTAATATTTTTGCAGATGATGCCTTTAATTTTAACTAGTAAACCTTTCTCTGGAAAGAGTTATCTTGCTAAAATGATGCTTTTCAAAAGGATCGACCAAGCTCATGAATAGGCTTTGGCTGTGGCTATCTGTGGGTAGTAACTTACTCATATTTTCTTTGTTCACACAGCCACATTTTCTATTCCTAAAAACACTGTAATCTGCCTTGGAGGGGTGTGTGAGCGGGGGGAAAGTGGGGAATAAATAATCAGGATCCTTCTTTGGGAGCATGATGTTCCTAAGTAAAAGTGATGCAATCATTAAGACTGAACAACGAAAGCTTTGGCTCTGTCCAAGGTTTTCAGGAAACCTTTTGGGGAGTGAGAAGAAAAAAATCATAAACAAATGTTTAACATAAACAAATGAAAATGCATTTGCTTTGCTGGTTTTCTCCACAGTTTTCATAGAGCAATGCTTGATATTACTAAGTTAATGTTAAGTGAAATTGGATTATGAAAATTGTGTAATATGACAATTCTTCTAGATAGCTTTAGCCTTTGCACAGTGAGGCTTGCATGTAACTTCAAAATGTGCTGTTTGAAGTCCCAACAGGGCTTCCCAAGGGCTAACAGGATACTTTCACTATTGTACCTGGGATATAGTCTTACATGGAGTCACATGGAAATTCCCTTGAGAACCATTGGATGTGGGTAGGAAATGTCTCATTTTCTTTCTTTTCACCCCCCCCCCCCCTTTGTTTTGCGTATTGTTCATAATGAGTTCTAGATTAACTTTTTATTGAAGGGACTTGAGAAGCACAGCAAGACTACAAACTCTGCTTGATGCCTCATTTAGGGAGGATTAAATGTAGCACTGGAAGTTTGTTCTTGTGCATCTCGTGCAGCACTGAGCCTGCTGTTGGCTCATGGACTCTGTCATTGTTTTGAGCAAAATCAATGTGAGCCATTTGAAAGGAAAAAAGTTCTCTGATGCTCTCACACGTTTTCTCCGCTCGCACTGCAGTGTGCTTCTGAATTGTTGAACAGCGCTCTGAGCTGGCTGCCATAAACTTCTTTCCTAATCCAGCCTCACTCCCGCAAATTCAAAGTCGCCCCTTGGATCTGGGCACTTGTGCGAGGTACAAGTGAGGAACAATGGGGTTTTGTGATGGTAATGCTGACCCCACCCGACCTGCAGCCTTGAGCATCCCGTGCTGCTGGAGAGGCTCTTGGACAAGGCCCAGCTGAGCTCCCAGTGTGAGCAGAGCCACGTGCCACCCACCCTTCCTGGGTTATCGATCAACTATTGATCATCCCACCTGCCCCAAGCTGGTGCTCACGGGGAGGGAAAAAGGGGGATGAATGGAACAGTTGGGTTTTTTAATATGGTCGCCTGCCAGTGCTGTTGTATGTCTTTTATACCGTGTGATTGAAGCCCGAATAGCAACACATGCAAAGGTAACTTGTGCTGCTCTTCTATCTTTGACACAGTGGTTTCACATGTAAATTTAAAAAAAAGCAAGAGCTGAAAGCAGCAGTGAAGGGTGGAGACCCAGCTGAACTGCTTGGATGTTGTTTTAAAAAAGCCTTATTTTATAAGTTTGATTAAGTAAGAGTGAATTTTCCTGCACTTTCTGTGTTTGGTAGGAAGATTTATGAGAATAAGCTAAATGGTGCTCTCAGGAAGCCAAAGTTCCCACAGAATTCAGGAAGTCATGTATTTTTTTCCTGCAACACTAAAGAGAGCATTCTGCATTAAAAGGCATATCTGTAAGTCACTGATGTTCTGAGGGAGTGCAGCTGTGGTACTAATCCAGACCACTGTAATTTTACTCCCTGTTAGAAAAATAAAATAACCAACGATAGATTTACATATATCTGGCAAATACTTTGCAATAAATAATTTTATTTATTTTAAACTGAAGAGTCAATCAAGACAATTCATTTTAATCTGTAATCTTTAAATACTCTCCCTGTTGCTTCCCCACATACTGTTTCCCAAATAAGTGTTACAGTTCACATCCACTATGAATATTTCAAAAGCCTCATTGTTCTTCTCTCATCTGACAGGTCTGTCTTTTTTTTTTTTTTTTTTTTTTTTTTTTTTTTTTTTTTTTTTTTTTGGTTTGAAGTGAAGTATTTGGTCTGAAATTTGTTTCTTTCCTCAAGCAATTACAGGTGAATTTTCACTGGGTGCACTTGTGATGTTGCTGCAGTTACTGGCTACGCTCTGTTCCTGACGCTTAACAAAGTGCAAGCACTTAAGTGAAATGGAAACTCTGATTTAAGATATGTTATTTCAAGCTTGTTTTCATAGTTACTGTTTAATTTGCAAAATGTGAACATGGATTGTTACAGGGATTCCAGGAGATCATGTTTTGGCTAAAGCGGTAACAGCAGCTTTTTTCCATTATGTGTGCTCTCCCGGCTTATATTTAGTGAGCATTGCGTTGAAGGATTAAACTTGCAGCTTTTGAGGCAATAACATCTTTTAACTGATTGTCCTATGAACTGACCTTTCTTCCTCTGGAATTTTATGGGCTGGAATTTGTACAGCAGGATACCAGCAGGCTTGGCAGCTGAGGGTCATCTCCTCCTGGGAAAAGCAGTCCCTTGTGTTAAAGGGAAGGTCCCACTGTGGATTTTCTAGCTGAGGTATTTTTGTCATTGAATGGAAGGCTAAAAATTGAATTAATCTCTTAAGAAAGTGGATAGAAAAAAATCAGGGATGAGTTAGTGAGCCACAAACATGGGCAGTGTTTCATTCCAGACAGCTATGAAAGTAATGTTTGTACACAAAAAACCTCCAAACTTTTCAAAGTTTCAGGTTGCTGATTTTTGAGCAAACAAGCGACACTTATTTAATTTAGAAGACACAGAAATTAACATCTTAAAAATATGCAGACTCATCATTCGTAGATGAGTATCTTTTGCTTCAGCAGGAAGGACAGGAGGAGCTGTTTAAAGTGGCATTGAACTCACATCAGAGGACCAAAGCACTTGTCTGGGGGTTTGTATTTTCCTTAGCAGTGAGGTAATGATTCGATGATGAAATAAGAATATGAGCCAACAATTTCTCAAAGCAAGTGTTTCTCAAAGCATTAATGTGCCTGTCAGGATAACGGTTCCCAGACTGTGGTTACATCTCAGAAAGTGATAATTTTGCTAGCAAATAGTTGCATTTAAAATCATCACTGTCTCCTGACTCTTTTTGAATTATGGTAGCATTTCCTCATACCTTGTAGCTTTTCACTCCAAGCTTTTTACTGTTTTGCAGTAATGAGCTGTCAGCTTTTTACAATTTCTTACCACTTCACATTTCAAATATGGATCTTTATTTCTCCAGATTCTAAGGGCTTAGTATTTAAAAGGGGCTTCCTCTTAAATTTTATTCCTTTAACAGCAACAGTTCAGTGCTGTTTGCCTTTTTCTTCCAACTGTGTAAGACCAGGAATTAAATACCTGTTTAGTTCATCTACATTTAGTACTAATTTGCAGTAACAACATGATAAAAGACAGAAGTTTTTAAGCAGCAGGGGGTTTAGAATTGTCTTGATCCTGTCTGAATAAACGCTAAATTAGTGGGATTAACACAATTGGATCTGTGTTTTACCTGGTAAAGACACTCCAGGGGATAAAAATGGCAGAGAGGAGGGAAGAAGGCATTCATCTAGAATAGCACTTAAATATATGCCTTGCCCCTTAGGATATAGGTACGTGCTTCAATTAAAGTATATTTTAAACACACTTCCTAAATCAGAGCTGTAGAGAGCAAGAGCTCCTGGAGTACATAAAATAAAGGTTGAAAAATAAGGAGACAATGAAGTCAGGCAAGAAAGAGAGGAGAATTTAGAATTTTTTTAGACAACGAATAGTATCTGTTATAGAAAGAGCAACCAGTCATGCCAGTTCATATTTTCACAGCTTTGATCTAATTTTAGGACATGACACTTCTGTCTGTCCTTTTCTAATAGGGAAGAAAGTGACTAGTCAGTGAAAAATGGTTTGGCTTTGAGGAGAAAGTCACAAACCTGAACTTCTGGTAAATCTAAACACAAATTGGAGAAAGAAATTCACAGCATCTTTTTTTATTTTTTTTGCTAGCCAAATACAATTGATGTTCAAACACTGATATTCTGGAAGTTTCAGCTCAGTTCACAAAGTTTTTAATCTTTATGTGAAGAGTAGCTGTTTGTGCTTCACTGTACAAGCAAGAACAAAAATATTCACAAAGGGTACTTATTTTTGCTTTTAGAAGCTTCGTGCTGGGTTTATGCTTTTTATAGTGTGTCTTTGTAACAGCACCCTTTAATTCCCCTGAAACCTTTTAAACTGCACTTTGTCAGCTTTGCTGCTGAATGAAGATCACCCTGAAGAGAGATTTGTGGTAACTTTTCTTGGCCACCTTTCCCTTTTTCAAGGTGTGTTTCTAATCCCGAGCACACTGGAGCATGGTTCAAGACATATTGCCTGATTTTATTCCAGTATTGCAGTATCCAGGCATGCCATATCTCTGGAATAAAGGCAGCAGTGAGCATGTGGTTGGCTCTGTAGGTGGTTTCAGGTTGAAGAAGCTGCCTTTCAGGTGGGAAGCCAGCCTGTCAGGCTGAGTTATGGGAACATGATTAGTGTACCAAGTTCATTAAATGAAAACTTTTGCAGCTCTGGGTTCCCATTGCTCCCTGTGTTTGTTCCAGTGAAACAATCCAGTTTTTCATTCACTGAGTGGATTGCCATGTGTAGGCCCAGCAGGAGGACATTCCAGATTCCCCATCGATTTCCTCCGCCAGAAAGTTGTTCTGTGATTCTGGTTGGAGTCATGTGTAGTATCTGTATTACCTGTTGTCTTTTGCCACAGTGGATATGAGCAAACTTGTGTTTGGATAAAATGTGGAAGGACAGCGTGTAATGACATGGGTATCTCTTGTAATGACATGAATATCCCATGTAATGTCATGAATATCTCAACCAAACTATTACAGTTCCCCTTAAAATATTCTGTTCAGTACATTTAAATACGGTATATTTGCAACCCAAAAGGTTAAGCCCCATCAAGTAATCTTTAAACACAATATGGTGCAAGATTTTATAAAGAAGGGATGCCAGATTTGATAAAGAGGGATGCCCTAACTCCAGATGTTGCTGTCTTTTGCTATTTTGAGCAGCTAAGGAGCTTCCCAGGTGAGACACGGAGGTAAATTTCACTTACTGTCAGCAAGGAACTGAAATATGGTACCTGTTCACTTTATCATTGCTATTTGCTGCCCTCATTAATAAATTAATCTTTCCTCAGTGATTGCAGTCACTTAGGGTTAGAAAGGGCTGCAGGATCTGGCTTCAGCCTTTGTGGGGCTCTGTGATGCAGAGAACATGGTCTGAGGGGTCATTCCTCCCACAAGTGCTGTCTTGTGTAATTTTCAGACTTCCTTTTTTTTTCTTTTTTAATAAGCAGTTTTACTAAAACAAAAACCAAACTAAGTGAAACTATTTATGCAGGCTTTCAAGGGCACTTTGAAGATGTTTATCTGGCATCAATATTCATTAGGAGTGAGTTGCCTTCAGTCCATTTTTTGCCTCTGAGAAGTCAAAGCCTAAAAGGTTTTTGACGAGGGGCAAGATGCTTTCTGTTGTTATTTATTTATATGTTTGTAACTGGGAAGAGCGACCTTTTTCCTAATGAAATGTATCCTTTTCTGCTAAGATAAAAGTGGCCCTTTCTGACTAAAAAGCAAACTGTTATCAGTCAGGTATAGATTCTTCTCCAAGCAGTGAGCAATAACCTTAAAAGGTTGTGCAGACCTGTCCGCTACAACAGCCACACTCTGCTTGTCTTTCAGGGGCAAGATGGAAAAGGTCAATGAGGTACAATTGCTGTACTATAATATTTACAGATAAAGTACCAGATATGCCTAATTTGGAAAAGAAATGTTGAGAGCTTTCCATCATTAATTCATTTTATACTCTCCTTTTAAGCAGATCTCCATAGATGATTGGTGGAGGGTTTAGAGATTAGTTTAATAAATGCCTAGGCTAAATGGACCTGAAAATTCAGAGGAATGGCTCAATTTGCTCAGTGTTCAGTGAAATAAGCTGGTGTGTCAGCCAGTTGTACACACAGGATTTTTGCTAATTGATCACAAGTCACATCCCACCATTTCTTAAATGAGGGCATTCATCTTCAGGAGTGTCCTGCTTTTATGTGCAAAAGGAGCCTCCTCTACAGCATACCTTAGGGATGTATTATGCCTTTTAGGTGCTGCTGGCTGTCCTTATTCATTTGTAGCTTAAGCTACAGTTAAAGCCTTTTAAAACCAGATAAGATGCCCATACACAAGTACTGAGTACAAACTAAGAGAAATCTAAAAGCTCCCCCTGATCTGTAAGTGCATGAAGTGACATTAAGTGCAGTAAATAGCATTAATTATGCTGTCTGTTATTCAGTCTCTGAAAATGCTTCTGGAATTCTTTCAGTACAACATTATATTTCACAAAAAAATGTCCAGCAAGTTGAGACCTTTGTAGAGTGTTGCATTAGACAGCAGGTCTGCATCCTCACAACAGCAGTGCAGGGAGAGCGGCTCAGGTTTAATTCCAGATCAATATGAAGGCTGCCAGGGCCTGGTGAAGCAGACCAGGGACACATTGTCATCTTGTCTCTGCTGCCTGTTGTACAGCTCACACAAATCAAAGCACTTCAGCAGAGACAAGCAGTGTTTCCATCCCGATCGATCTCGGCCGAGGGAGCTGTCCTGGAGGCAGTGACTCTTTTCCAGAGTGTCAGGTGTCTGTGATTTGGTTTCAGATGGATTCTGACTCTCATCACAGCAGCTGTTAGGAATGGCTGGAGTTCAGGTCCATACCTCCCTACCTTGCAGGATTGAAAGTAGTAGAAGGCTCGCTGCATGTTTTTGATCCTTTTGATCAACATTCTGAAAGAGGAGCCAAGTACAATTATGTGGGAGTTATTGGAAACCACAGATGTGTTTGCAGTGTTGGTGAAAATGACCCCTTTGTTCTTCTTCATGCCATGGGCATCCAGCAGAACCAAATTTTTGAGTTTAGCCTCAAAAGCACATGCAAATTGAAGACAAAAATTAAAGGTGGGAAACAGTGAAGCTGTGTTGGTTTTGGAGATAGTGTGCTGGCTGGTCATTCCATCACACACTGCTTTTTCAGCAAAGGTTTTCTGACTTATAGTCTTCCACACCAGTTAAAAGACTCTTTGAGATCTTAAATAAGTAAGTACACCTCGTCCAGAACTTCTCCCAGAAGGAGGATGCACTGCAGGAGATCAGCCTTCAGGGATAAGCTATTTCAGGGATTTAGGCATAACTTTTTTTTTCCCAACTATGAAATAGCAACCCTAACCAAACATCACTTTAGATGACTTTTCTCTCAATAGAAATTGAATGAAAGCAGCTTGAGGAAAGTGGAGGTTAAACAACTCCTGAATCAAAAGCTTATTGGAACAGTCACCTGTTCTCAGTACTCCAAAGCAGTTGATTTTTACTGGGATTCAGATCTTAGTGTAGGAAATCTTCAGCACACTGGCAGCTAGGCCTTCACCTTGAGTTTCATCAGTGAGTTTCTAACCCACAGAATAAGAGAAGTCAATAACTTAATATTTACCTGCTGTCTTAATATTTTTAATGTTCAAATTACTACCTGCAATGTTGATGTTCAGTTTCTGATATTTTGACTAAGAAAAGTCTTGGGTGTTGTAATGTGCTGGTAAGGGAAAAGGGGGAAAAAATATTATGAACCTATAGAGATCTAGGTGGGACTGTGATATTCACATGCTATGCATTTTATGTCATTAAAAACTCCAGGAAGGAGAGGGAGGAGAGTGTGACACTGGTAATATTTTATAAACTGCTTTGCCTTCATTTTGCACTGTTTTCAATAGCTGTGTGTCAAAGAGCAGAAGAAATCCAGCTGAGACCCCAGCAGCACGAGGCAGGAATGATCCTGCAGCATGGAGTTTGGAAGCTGATCTCTAGGAAACTGATATTCATATGCTGTGCAAGTTTTACAATAGCTGGAACAGAGGGCTTGATTGACATGATTTCTTCTTCACTCCTTGTCGTTGGAACGACATGTAGGAACTGTTGGATTTTGAAGTGTGTGAGGACATCTGTCATGGTAAATCTATTTTTGAACAAGGCCTCTGTGCCAAAACTGTACAAAAATCTGTCAAAGTATACTTCTCATAAGTTATGTGGTCTCTACCATTAATAATGACTATTTTGATGGGCAAATGTTGCCTTCAGGACACAGACACTAAAGCCTTCATTGTAGGGGGATTGGTTTGTGTTTTTTGTTAGTTAGTTTGTTTGTGTTTGTTTTTGTTTTTTATTTGTTTAGTGTTCTTGTACTGCCTTCCAAGGTCAATATGTTATAATTCCAGCCCGAGTGGAGAGACATTCCTTTTTTGATTTACTCGTTTACTGATTTTCTGCAAGCACTTAAATTCTTCTGGAGTCTGGTATTAAATATTCCTTGGGTATTTCCTATTTGCAGCCAGCTGATTTTTGTGAGCTTTTCAAACATCTGAAGCTAAGCTGCTGGCAGTGGTTAGTGCAGCCAGCTTTGGGTGCCTCCAGAAACTCAATTTTAGCTCTAGCCTGTAGAAGTGATAAAAAGGAGGAGGTGGTGAAAAGAGAAGTTGCAGCTGGCAAGTGGAAATAGAAGCTTCTCGGATCCTTTGCTCCATCTTTGGCTGAATGCATAACCATGAAATAAAAACATTTTTCATCCATGCGGTGCCTCAGTGACCACAGGTACACAACAGAGCAAGCGCCCTCTTGCACAAATGTCTCTAAAAGAGTGACAGAAAATGCAAAGTGGCCTTGCTGCAGGTTTTAAAGCCTCATCCCAGCCCCAGTTCTCAGCATCCAAGCGGTCTTGCTGCTTCTTTGGTGAGCAGATTGTCTTTGGCACTAAAGTGTTTATGAGGGGCTCGCTCTTCTCTACTCACAAGGAACAAAAGATAACCCTTCTCCACTGATGGTCTGTAATGACAACTCAAGTAATCCTATCTCAGCCCTCCAGGTACATTTATTTGCCCTCAGCTGTCTGTGGAGGCAGTGGAACTGGTTTTTTTTTCAAATGCTGAAGATAGAAGTGACCCTGTTGACACAGATTTGAGAGGGACAGGCGGTTGGCTTTTACAGCATGTCCTGCGTGGCACAGACTCAGAGTGCTTTAGAGGGAGCAGTGGGGATTCCATGGAGGTGGAGATGCCCAGAGCTGCTGCTGGGCGTGTTCAAACCTTGTCTCCTGGGTGCTGCCACAGTCCCACATGCCTGAACATCACTCTCTTGCAGGTATTCATAACCACGTGTTACAGATGCTGATAAGGTGACATTTAGGCATGGAAATAGACTGTTTTGTCTTTCTGAAATAAAGAGAAGAACATGACAAACTTCTTTACAGTGTAGGTGACACTGGAACAGGTTGTCCAGGGAGGCTGTGGAGAGTCCCTCCCTGGGGACATTGCAGAACCCTCTGGATGCAATCCTGTGCCCTGTGCTAAGGGATGGCCCTGCCTGAGCAGGGAGGCTGGAACCGCTGACCCACTGTGGTCCCCGCCAACCTGACTTGCTCTGGGATTAACTTAGTAGGAAGTAGAGTTCCTAAAATTATGGTATTAAAAAAAAAAAAATATAACAGGTAGTACCTACTCCAAAATTATACATGAAATCCACTACTCCTACAAGTTATTTATTTGAAGCTCTTTCCAAATGTATTTCTTAGTTATGCAATAAGATGCATTAGGATTTCAACATCCTAATAAATTTTTCATTAATATGAAGAATGAATTAGACTGACAAGTAATTGATGCTTTATTTTAAAATTGGAAGCTTAAAAAGCTTAATTTGAGGGCAATTTCCATTTTTGTATCTAATATACCTTTTTGGGAGAGATGTTTCTAGGTGGAGTGTCAGTCTGACTTTGGGGGTGTTTTTTGCCTCTTATAAAGAGGGTGGTTGCATTGGCTTGTGTTGTCTTGCATCAGAGTTGTTCTGCCTTAGAGGAAATTTGATGACTCTGAAAACTCAGGAGAAAGAGAGAGAGGAAACAGAATTGTTGCTTTTTACGTCTGGCTTGTAACTTGGTGTGCCAAGTTTAGTATTATTTTTGTGTTCTATTTTCCAGATTACCAATAAAAGGGAAGTTTCCTGTTCCTAAATCTCCATTTAGGCTTGATTTTACAAATTACGTTCTTTAGATAAAAGCTGTGAGATGACTCACATGGACATGAGAAGAATTGTTATGGACATGAGATAATCTACAGTCTGCTCCTCAGGAATTTCTGATTACCCAGAGTATCTCCTTTATAGATATTCCTTCCAGGACCTTCTCCAGTGATGTTTAGCAGGCTGTGATAGTTTGAAATGCTATTATAATGTTTTTTGAAGGTACAGCTGCATTTGTACACAAGGACATCTGAAACTAGTTGGGAAATTTATCTTTAGTTCTTGTGAAACTTTCCTGTTACCAGTCAGTCATAACACTGACAAAATACTCCCGAAGAGTGAAGGATAGTGTTTATTTTTCTGATCAAGTCCTGGTTTTAGTTTTGTAATGGCTAAACCACAGCAATTGCAAATAATTTGAGATGAACAATAATAATTTTTGATTGTATGGAAAGCCTCAATATGGTTTATTTTCAACATGCATCCCAGAGTCTTCTCAATTTCGTTCCCAGGTTATCCTACAGGAGAGCAAAAGGGAAGGCTTAGCAGAAAGTTTTGCTGTTGTCTAATTGTAAACTTCTAAATGCATTTCTTGATGTGTGGGAAAGTTTTTTAACGTCTCCCCAGGCATTTTTATGGTCAATTTAAATATTTGGTTCTGGTATCTTGCTTGATGAACATCCTTTGTAATTTAATATGGTTGAGATGAGTATCGTCCACTCATCAAAGAGTAAAATCTTTTGTGTTTTATTTCTCTGAAGTGGGGAGTGCAAGATTCTAATGTGAAGTGTGTCTTAAGTGATGTGTTGGGGGAAAAAAAATATTTCTTTTTATTATGAATATAGAGGTTATCTGTTTAATAATGACTTCAGTAGGTTTTTCCTTTTCTTTTTTTTCCTTTATTTTAGTTTTCCTTTAAAAAGTGAGAAATAGTAGTCTCATGGATAAATTCTTTGTGTGGTTGAGCTTCTGGCTCCCTGGGATCCTTTGGAGAGCTGAATCCCTGTGGCTCTTTCCCAGTTCCCTGACTGTGGTACCAAGCTCTTATGTGGGTGGATAGCAATGGCTTGGACATTAATAGTGGTGTGACTGAATGCCATTTAATGTGATCTGTACTGATGAGTTGTTTCTTTTCTCTATTTCTGGTTTGTTTTTTGGTTTTTTTTTTAGATGCGTGAGCATATTCTTAGCACAAGTAATTTGTATGAAATGCAAATGTGCCAGTTGTCCTGGCACTGGTTACCTTACATAACTCCACCAAATGGCCCTGATTCGAGAAAAAGCTCTGTGCAGGTGCTAAGTGCATTTTCAGAAGCCAGAATGTGAAAGTGTTTGTTGTACTGTCAAGAAATCATTCTTCTCACTCGCGACTGAGATGAATTTTAGATTTCCAAATGGTGCTTGTGCTATTTGTGATGCACCGTCTGGGTTCTTCACTACAGGTTTGGCATGACTCTGGTACTGGTTAACAGAGGTTAAAAGGTTCTACCTCTGGTATCTGGGCTTCAAACAGGGATGAATTTTGTGTGCCTTACAAGATTTCAGCATCTTGAAGTGACAGCTTCCATGCCTTGGCTCTGACAGGAGTATCTAAGCAGGATTTTATTCCTACACCTGATAAATATGAGTAGAAGATGTCAGATTACAGGTGAGGGAGTGACCCCTCAGATGAAATAATTTGGTATGGACCTAATTTTCACAAGATGGTAATTGTGTGGAGCAGGGTTTATGGCTTGCTGGGGATGATGTGCTGGAGAGATCCAGCTGGAACCATGCAGAGTTCATGCCCAAACCGTAGCTCTGTGACACCAGGAGAGCACATCTTTCTCAAACCTTGATCAGAATCCAGAGTGGGGCATGCCAGGATCCTTCCCTTTGCTCCCTGAGCTAAGAAACAACAGAGAATCTCTGGGCTTCAAGGGGCAAAACACCCAATATTGACATGGTTTTGTAGATTGCCATCCTTATGAAGGAGATAATACTCAAGAACTGGCCAAAGATCCCAGACTTTCCCTGTGTCATTTACAGAGCTCAAACAGCTTTCCAAGCCACCTCTAACCATAAATATGATGATAACCACTGCAGCATGCCCATATGCTTGCATGAATGCAAAGAGCCTTACAAAAGCAGTATTTAGGAGCAAACTGTGGGACATTATTTCAGACTTGTGACACTGGAGCTTTGTTCCAGTCTTTGCCACTGCAACTGCACCAAGTGCAAGGTTTTGTCTCCCAGTTCCTTGCAGAATAAATATTGCTGGTGCAGGCATTCAAGAATATAATTGTGAAAAAACGGTGCTCATCAGACAAAGATCACTGTGTTTGCCTGCTCTGTACATTACATTTCATATTTTCTCTACAGCTTTTTAAGGTGGCCCATGGAAAGGGCTGCAAATGCCAACAGGGCACAGCACCACAGTGCCTCATTTCAGTCACAGAAGGCATTTTATCAGTTAAATACTGAACATACCCAGAATTGTGTTTGGCATCCGTTTAGGCAGATGTTCAGAATGAAAAGCATCTTATGAATGAGATGCCTCTCACTCCATGACTGGCTATGAAAAATGTGTTAGTCATTAATGGAGAAAAAATGCTATTTTTTTATAATATTGACAAAGTTAGGAGGATGTTTTGGTATTAGGGTATGCACATGTCAGTGTGTGTGTGCATGGTGTCATTTTAAGACCTGTGGCAGTGCAGTGGTAAGAGAGATCTGAGGGGAAAAAAAAGAAAAAGAATGAAACTTTTTGGGTGGTTTGGTTTTTTTTTTCTTCATATTTATTTTGTCATTCCTTTCATCATTAAAGCCTTTTTATTTTCCCTCAGTGTCAGAGGCTGAAACCTCACTGCACTGTTTGATTTATTGAATTGACAGCCTAGCTGCTGTCACAGGTACAGGAGTGGCAGTGCAGTGCATTTTATCTGCTCACTGGACTACATCGATACAGAATGGATGTCTGCAGGTTTTCAGTTTAGTGTGATTCCCTCAGAGTGGTCTAACTGGGTGAAAACTCTGTTTTTATAGCTGAGAAGCAGTTGGAACATTCATGCATTTTTCCATTGTCACCTTTTCCTGGGAAGACGATTTTTATGAAGAAAATTAATTTCCAAAAGCAGCATGCCATGCTATAGGGTTTTTTAAAGCTATGCTTCTGCAGCCTCCTTCAGGGGGAGAGAGAACTGTTGATCTGCTCCCTCTGTGGACACTCAGAACACCCCACAACCACACACAGGAGAGATACCACACCCCAAGACAAAACTGTGAATGTTTCTTCACTCAAAAATGGAACTGTGATGTTCCAGAAGCCTTTGAATGTGTGTTTTATGTGGCTTTGCTCAGGCTGACCCTTCAGAGAACCACGGGATCTTTCTGGTGTAAATACTTGGTGGAAAATTAAGACCTCAGCTAAAACATCAGAAAACTTGTCATTATGTCAGATGTAAAATATGTGCTGTCAGGAGGTCTGTAGGAGTTTCTACCATTGCCTATGAACTGGGGAAAAGCTTTTAACCTCCTCTTTAAGCCATTTACAAAAATATGGTGACAGCTCATAGCTATCATCTTAGGAAGGTCCTTAGAAAAAATTTTAAGGGTTTTGATCAGCCCTTTTTATAAAGACACAAAAAAAATAAAAAAGTTGTGCCTGTACTGAGCTGTGAGTCTTGTTGAGTTTGCTGGTAAAGGTTTGTATTTTAATATGGAAAAGCTCTGACTTATCCCCAGGCAAAGCTGAATTCTGGAGTTGAATGAACTGCTCCTGTAATTTTTGAAGTTATTTCCTGGGGGAATGGGTGGTAGGTTTTCTTTTTTTTGTACTTGAGTCTAATTTACATAATTTTAGCTGTAATTTTTTAAAAATACATTTCAGCATATTTTTGGAATATGTGTATAATTGGGTGGGTTTCAATAGAATTATTTTTATAAGAGGATAAATGACTGCTCGCAAAGTTCGACTTCTGGCCACGTGACGTTTGTAATGCTTATGGTGCAGTGAGCAAACCAACCCCTTAGGTCCTGTGTTATGAGGAGACACCTTTATCAGTTTATCTCTAATGTTCAATTATTGGCACTTGTCACTCCTGGGGACTCTAATCCTCCCCTTTCCCCAAGGGCAGAGCATTTGCAAACATCCCAGTTCCACAACAAACTGTTTCCTTTAGCGTTCCCGAGGCACTCCAGGGATGCCTGGCTTGGGGAAAAATCATGATTTTCTAAACCTACTGAACTAATTATGTAGAACAGTTACGTGGATATTCAGAGATGTTAATCAAGGCACTTTTAGCCCTGAACAAAAGCCCAAGCCTGCAGGAAAGGGGAGGAAACAATAGAATTTTTCACAGAATATTTGAATAATGAGATCAGTACAAGACTGCACGTACAAGACACCTCTTAGGCAATTTAGGTACTTAGGCTGAAGAGCTATTATTAAACCACTGAGGACCTCGAAATGCAACGTTGCATGAGATTATGTGCAAGGATCATTTCCTACACTTCATAACTCTGTCACTTACTGGCAGCAAAGAGAAAGAAACTTTGTTCTGTGTGGCTAAAAGTTCGGGCTGATTTATGTGATGTGGGTGCCCAGCTGGCATGATACATGAAAACACCTCTTCTCCTGATGAACTTCTTGTTGTTTCTCAAGGGCTTTGATGTATTTTGAGCAGGTTTACAACCTGCCCTGTGACAGTTCCAGTGCCCAGTCAGTGGAGATAAATTGGAGATGGCTGGCAGTGAAATCTGAAAAAATGTGCCGACATCCCAGCTGAACCACAGACATATGATTTGATTGATTTTGTTTCGGGGTGGGTTTTTTGGTGCGTTTGGTTTTGTTTTCTGGTTCCTAGGTGGATGTAGAGAGTTGCTGTCACTTGAGGTCCCTCTGCTCCTTTAGCCTCAGGAGATGGGGGTTTTTAATTGATGCATGCAGAAATAAATCAGAGCCCCCTTTTCACTCAGCACTAATGCTTCTGTTACAAAGTTTGCTGGTTTTCTCTTGCTGGGCAGCTCTTTTGGTGTGGTGTGATCTCAGATGCTGGAATATGCAGTCAGCACTTTCTCATCTCTCTCTCTCTGGTGTTAATTACAAAGCCTTTGCAGCCTGCACCATTGCTTCTTTTCAACTGTGTTTAGTCAGGCTTATTTCTGAAACTAAATAAAGGAGAAGGAGCTGAAGAATTAATACTGACACCTGCCAGTGCTTGAGTTAATGAGCTATATGAAGGAAAGCCTTGAGAAATTTATCGGGTTTTTTTCTTTTTTTCTGTTTTAATTACTCTGGTTGTCCTATAGCACCAGTCAGCACTCCAAGTAGCGTTAATTTCGTTAATTTCTTTGCCACGAGAAATCCCATAAAAAGAGCGACTTCCCCGTGTAGTTTTAACCCTTATGTTTATCATAACCTCTGATACAAGGAAGGAGAAAACCTAAGCATTTCTGCCTCTTAAAAATGCAGGGTTTCACCATGAGATGTTCCTCCACTGCATGCTGAGCTGGGATCCGTGAAGGCATAAACTTACCCTTCACTTTTTAACTGAATTTTGCAATTCAAAGAGTTTTTCTTTGGTTTTGGTCATGTATTTTTTTTTTTTAAATAGATATATGACTTATATTTGTAATATAATAATGGTTAAATGACAAACAGCAAGTTGAGCTGCATTCCTGTCTTGCTGCTCACTCACACTGAGTTTTTGTGCAGGCTGGACATTAATAGGCAGCAACTCATTACTGCTTCATGCAAGTGAGTGCCTCCCTTCAAAATATCTCTTTCCTGGTACATGGAAGCAGCTTTTTTAAAGCCAAAGACCAGCACTGTGTCTGTGAAGCCTTTGATCTTA
Source organism: Nicator chloris (assembly GCA_013400495.1). Classification (NCBI taxonomy): domain Eukaryota; kingdom Metazoa; phylum Chordata; class Aves; order Passeriformes; family Pycnonotidae; genus Nicator; species Nicator chloris. The sequence goes on along the minus strand of WAAE01011491.1, from coordinate 46,368 downwards.
GATTAAAATAATGCTCAGCGTGGGAGGGTGAAACTTAGAATGGTGGATGGAGTTTGGGAAAGGTGACATGGGAAACAGGAAATATCAAAAGAGTGTTTGGGCCAGATATTCATCAAACAGTGGCTTCATCAACCCAAAGGCCATAAAGACTGTGAAACAGCAGTCACAAGAGGATGCTGCTTAGGAGAAAAACACCTAATTAATGGAAGATACCAGTACATCAGAGTGCCAAAATGGCTGTTTATCTGAATTCCCAGCAGGTCTCTGCTAACTCTTCATAAACATTAAAAAAACTCCCTTCCCATTGTAGCATACTTGTCCAATATTCCCTTTATAGAGGCAGAAAGTGCAGCTTCCAGACTCCCTGTTTCTAAAGGTTTAGTATAACCATGGTGTGAGTAAGGTGTTCCTTTTCCCATGCTGAAAAAGTAAAATGCTTCCAGTTTATGGAACATTCATTCATTTTTTAGTGCCACAAAAAAAACCCCACTGCATAATTTCATAGGAAAAAGGTTTATTAACACTTTGTTTTTAAAATGAGAATTGCATCTTCTGCTTTCTAATAATTGTGAGGTTTTTTAATTTAATTACCAAAGATTGCCCTTCTCTCCTTTGGGAATAGTTGAGTTTTTGTAGGTTTTGATTTTTTTGTGTGTGTTTTGTTTGTTTGTTTTTGTTTGTTTCTTTTGACACTGTTTCTTCTCCTATTGAAGAGAATTAGACACAATGTTATTATACATTAACAGTTCAAAAATAAACCTAATTTAGTAGTGTCATCATAGCAGCCTCTTTCTAAAATACAGTGGCAATGTAATAAGGAATTACTAAATCAACAGGGAAATTAATTTTCTCTGTCTTTACTGAGAGTGGTTAATTAAAAAGAGGGTATTTAACTGATAAAGATTGGATTGTTTGTGATATAGCTCTAAGTAAAGGGTTTGGGGTTGCCTGTGCTGCTACCTTGACAGCTTTCTTTAGGATAACCAAACACACACAAAATAAATAATCAGAGGAAGGGAGAGAATTTCTCCTAACTGTCCACAGCCAGATAAAATATTTCTGCTATAATTCACCTGACTCTATCACAGCATTTATTTGTTTTGTTCTTGCTACTTTTTTTTTCCTCTTGTTTATCGCTAATTTAATATTGGTAGTTAAGACTGAAGCATCTCACTGTCCTCTCTGAAAATAAGAATAGTGGATTGTAGATAAAGCATTGGGAAATCTGAAATCTACCTTTGAAACATTTCTCTTTCTTTTTCTGCACATAATTTTTTTTAACAAGGATCCGAAGTATCTTATTCATGACAATATTAAGATTAAAGGACATAATTAAAGGATATTAACTGTCAGTGGAGTTGCAACTTGGGCAAAAGGAGGGCCCCTTATCTCTGTGTGGATGCGTGAATAGAACCAGTTCAGCATCTGCCACGTCTATTTAAAATAATAATGAATTTAGTCCTTAGGAAAGCAAAAGATTAACAACAACAGCAGCTCTTGGCAGGATTAGAGTAGGGAAGTGCTGCAGCAGCGTTTCTCAGCCACTCTGCCAAGACACTTGAGTTTTAGCTGGTAAGAACAAGGCTGTTTGAGCCATTTAAATCCCACTCTGCCAGAGGAGCCTCCCATGTCCCAGAACACATGTGCTCACCATGGCTCAGTGCTTGGTGCTCACACCCATGGCTGACAGGGAGCAAAGTCTTTATGCTTCTTTGTTTGTAATAAATTCATGTCATGGCAAGGGTTGAAAGTAAGATTCAGAGATATTAAAGGCTTAGAACGAGCTTCTGGAGTAATTTTGCACTTAGGTTTGTGTTATTGCATGATAGTACTGCTGGTTTGCCACAGTGGTTCTTTGTCACATCCAACCCTGAGCCCTCTGCTTGAAATGATCTCAGAATCCCCTTTGCCAAACCATTACACTATTTGTTTTTAGTAGTTTCCTTTTCATCTTTTAAGATGTTAGCTTTAATTTCTTGACTACAGGCATTTTTCTCTTGCACTTGCCTCACTTTTTTTATGAACGCTTCTTAGGCTCTTAACGCATAATGCTAAATTTCAGCAGTGTTTTTCCTCTGCGTAGCTGCTGAGACTACTTATAAAAATTGAGACTTGCTGCACAGATACAGCATTTTGTTTAGTGGCATTTTCTGGAGTCTGTTCTGGACAGTTGGTGGCATTTTTAATACAAACACTGTGCACATGCACTTCATCACCAGAAGATGGGTAGGTGGACCAAATTGTCCCACTGGATGAAAGATTGGACACATCTGACAACAATAGTCTTCAACTTAAAACCATCTTATCCCTAATACATTGCTATTTTTTTAAAGTTTGGAAAGGAATGTAAGATGTTCTGGTTGTATGAAGCAACTTATAATTTTATTATAACTGATCATCTTTCTCTCTCTTGCTCCTTGTTCTCTATTTTTTAAAATTATTTTATTATTATATTTTTTAATATTCTCATTCATTATGAATCCCAAAGTTCAATAGCAAAATAAACCAGAGAATGTTGTTATTGTCTTTCTTCTGTGCTGGGTCTTAATATTGGAGGCAGAAAATTAGTGGTAAAGATAATGAAGAGATTTCATTGCTTCTTTAGCTTAATTAAACAGCAGAGGAAATCAACAGACTAGTGCTGAAAAAGATTGTGTTAACTTTCTCATAGTTAATGTTTAGGATTATAAAACAGTAAATAATGGAATATGTGTGTTCATTTTTCTCCCTGATAAATTCCCACGACTGATGTTAGTGCATTAATTTATTAGTTTTTATACATTTCTCCATATATACATATATATATATATATGGAGAAATGCATATGTATGTGTTGTGTGGTCAGTAAGTCTTTAGGAAATCACAGAAAGTTGTTCTGGAAATATAATTGCACAGGTAAAGTGAAAAGAGGAGAATGATGAGGACACAAATGTCATTTTGTGCTGTGGTTTATTCTGCACTCTAAGGTGCCCAGCTAGGAGAGACCAAATGTGGGAAAGTTGTCACAGGGAGAAGAGCACTCAATGTTCAGCTAAGAAAGCAAAGTGAAAAGATAAAGAAGTTCTGGCACTCTACTGTGGAAAGACAATGAGAATGGAAAAACAGGACAAAATGGGACTCAAGAGTGCTGTCCTAAAATTTAGAAACTAAATAATCAAACTACTCCCGTAGAATTTGTGTGGGTTTCGCCTCTTTCCAGGGTGTGTTCGGATTTCCCCCCAGAAATGTTAGAAATGCCAGAACCAGTCATTTTGCTGTACATGTGTCAGCACAGATTTTTATCTGTGTTTATCAGGAAATGATGTTGGCTCGTGTCAGTTTTTCTCTTAGACATGCTGATGTCCCTGTTAGTGAGAACAGCTTTATTAGGTAATTGCAAACACATAGGGGGACATTATTCTGATTTAAGAAACTCTTGTTTGGATTCAGTGCTTATATTCTTGTTTAGCACATCAGCAAGCTGTCTAGCTTCAGATGAGGTTGTTGTTTGGTATTGATTTATTTAAGTTACTGCTACTCTTGTATAGATCCTGGCTTAATTTCAGGCTAATTTGGTTTTAACTGCAATTGATGAAGCAGCTATTTAACACAAGCTGATACAAATGACTGCTAAGCCAAAGATGTGCAAACCTCAAAATAAAACCTCCAAGAAACAAACAAAGAAAAAGGTCAAAAATCTTATGATGTGTGCATTAGAAATAATCTTTTAAGCTGCTGCAAAGGAGGGTGATTTTGTCTTCTTGCCAACCATAAAAATACAGAGCTTCAGATTCAATTGTGAAGGTATAGCTAAGAAAAATGTCAATACACAGAGATGTTTTGCTGAAAGATAAAATCAGACCTTACCTAGTTATTTTGGTGCAATTCTGTGAAATGTAGGGACTCCTACGGATGGGGGATCCTACCAGGGGTAGGGTGGGGACAAGTGGTTTTCTAGTCTCGTGTTCTCTTTCTGACAGTGAAGCATCCCAGGTGCTTGTTGCTGTGGTCTGCTTTTCTGTTCGTGATATCTAATGATTCAAAAATATTTTATGGGTTTTAAAGCCTCATCCAAGAAGCTCCTGGCCCCTGAGGTGGCCCTTAAGGAAGGGCCTGACTGCAGAGCTACTGGGGTGGGCAGGGAGGCATCTGAAGGGGACTCCCACTCCCTCCCCAGAGGCAAGATCAACTTTAACTACTTTTCCCATGCTGCCTGGTTATTTTTTTATAATTTATAATCTGATCATGCTCCCTGTCATTGTGTCACCCCTGGAAACAACTCTTTCAGTGTTCCAGAGGAGATTGTTTTTATTTCCCCCGCTTCTTCTTTTATATTTTCTGTTCTCTTTACCCCTGAACTTAGTCACTGCTTCAGTAACTGAGGATCTCCTGGAGTCAGAGTTGAGTCCTGTTTTCCATATGAGTGCAACAAAAATGGCCTGTACAGCAACTTTTTAATAACTTTTTCCATTATTCTGTATACTTATTTTACCAGTCTCCAATATATAATTAGAGAGATCAAGTCTAGAGATAAAGCCAAGCCCCTGCTAATCTCTTTTCACTGCTCAAAATTCCTGCAGCCAAAAGCAGACTGCATAGAAGCAAATGCAATTCCAATTTATTTTAATGGGAATTTAGGATTTTCAGATCGTGGCTGATTAAAACTGCTCCTGATACCAACTTGTTGTAAATTATTCTTGCTTTGCATAACCCCCAAACATATTAATTTGCTATTTAAAACTGCTGCTGCCTACTGCTAACAATTAGATAACCAGGCTGTCACTCCAAGTTTTCCCCACTGAACTTGGCAGGGCTTAAGTGGCCCTTTTCTGCCTCACCTCTGGGAGTCTATCCCCAAAGAGCCAATATTAAATTTGGCGAAAATGAAGGCTGAATAACCACATGGATTCTGAACTGCTCATCCAGGCCAACTCTTCTCCTGCCTAAGCTGGAACTGTTTCAGGAGCACTTAGGAAACTGAGTTATTTTAGTAAGCTGGAGTTCACGGAATATTTGGCTGTGAAAATAACATAGTCATTTTTTCCTGTGTATTGGGAGGGACATGACTTAGGTATTGCACACAGCTTCTACTTTTTACTTGGACAGTGGTATCTTAGTGCAAATGGATGTTGAGGTAGTAGACTTATTTGAAAATAAAAGAAATTCGATGACAAAATGCTAATTAAAAATGTTCAGACTCTCCTCCTAGTTTTGTTTCATGATTATTTTCTACTCTTTTCTTTATATCCTTAAATAATATTTCCTTCCCTCTGTTGATGGTCCTGTAGTTAATTCAACTTGGTATTTGTTTACAGGCTTAATTTTCAAATTCTTTTGGTTGTACAAAGCTTTTCTGGGGCAGAAATTGCCTAATCAAAAGCAGCCCTTGAAAGGGCCATGAGTTTCCTTTTTAGACCTTCTTTCAGAGAAAGCTTTCTGTAAAAAAAACCTGAAGAAGTCAAAGGGTAGAAAAAAAATGGAGAGGGAGCTCCACTGCATCCTTTCCCACATGTTTCAGATGCAAGGGGAAAATGGGTTGGGTTTATTTGGTGATTGCTGCCATTACATTGATTGATTGATTGGTTGATTATTAGCTATACACAAGGAATCCAGAATGGATAAGCATTCCTAATTTCTGAGAGATTTGTTTTCCTTCCTCTGCTGCTTTGGAGGTTTTAGGATGCAGTTGCAGAGGCTTGGGATTGTGTGAAGTGATCCCTTTGTAAACCAGGAGTTTTAGAAGAAGGGAGGTTTTTTGAATAGAAAGAAGTTTGTGGTTTGTTTTTTTTTTTTTTTAATAGAACACTATTCTTTATTACTAGATGAGCTCTAACTCCTGTTCTGATTTTGTTGTGCCATAGATGTAAGAGATGCAGCAATTACTGTAATAAGAATGAGATAAAAATATCCACATCTTAGTGGAGACTTTGGAGAATGCATGGAGCAGGGGTCAGGAAGAGATTTGCAGTATTTAATACCAATAATCTAGGATTTTATAATGTGATATAAAAACCTGATGTTTTCAAGAGGGTTGAAAGAAATGCTGACAGCAGTTTCAGTTCTTTAAGAAGTCATGTCTATAAAACCAACTTTCTTTTCAGAGCTGGCATTACTGCAGGTATACAAAGACTGATAGGTATAAATCATCCTAAAAGCCACAAGTCTGGAATTTCTGCCCCTGGCTGCTAGGCAGCTTAATGCGAAAGGTGAATTTATATAATTATTTTGCCTCCTGCAGATTCAGAGATTCAGAGGTTCAGAGGGAGAGAATTGTAGGGTGCACAGGAAGTGTTCCACGTGTCCCTCTGTACCTCTGAGGAATACTCTTCCTTCATGCTCATCATCATCCACTGAGTTTAGAATTGGCTTCTGCACTTTGGAAGTGGACACCTGTGAAATTGGGTGTGAGTCTCACACTGAATCCATTACAGTAGTATCACCTTTTGAAAACCTTCTGAGGGAGTTACCATTGCCACAGGTAAAGCACAAGGAGCGTGCCACCAAGCAGGCAGGGCAGTAATATTTCCCACTTGCAGGGTAACGGGGGATTAATCTGATTCAAGCCAAATTTACAAGCATTGCCTCACTCTTTTCTAAACTGGGGCTGTTGGCAGCTGTTAAATCAATTGTAAGCATTACAGCTCTTAAGTTACATTATTCATCAAGAATAACAAGCCTACTTGCTTCTCTCAAATGCTTGCTGCACACACATTTAACCCAGTCTTCACTGCAGCCAAGAGAAGAAATGGAAAAAGAGCACAATGTTCTTTAAGAGTGAATCCTAATGCAGAAGGGAAGTTTTCCTTGTTAGGGAACAGTTAGAAAGTGCAAATAAGTGTCCCAGTTCAGCTGGACCTGAACACAGCAGCTCAGAATTCCTGTCCCAAGCAGCACAGAGCAGCAGAGAAACTGGAGATGGTACTGGAGGAAGCTCCCTGTGCCCACCCCTGCCCTTGCACTGCTGGCCATGCCTTGCCCAGACAGGAGTATTTAGGATTTGTTTAGCAGTGCTGAAGGCAGCCCAGAGGAGGTTCAGTGCACAGTTAATTTATAAGGAGGGAGCAGGGTAAAGCAAAGGGCTGCCTGTGCCATTTCCTTGGCACCAGGTGGGGATGTGAGGGATTAATCAGCTGTTGTGGCGTGGTGCTGGGTCTGCAGTGCCAGGTTTATGACTGTGGGAAGCTGTCACAGCCTCACTTCACGATGTCAGGGCAGCAGACCACAGCACTGATGACATTCATGTTAGTGAGAGATCCTTGCAGATTACTGGGGCTACAATTTTGCTAATGCATTTTGACAGTGCCTTCAAAATACAGTTATACTTGCCTATCGTAATCACTTGTTGTGTATTTCTAATCTGACACACAGGACAGGCAGCAAGGAGAGGAGGAAGGAAAAAAGGTATAAAAGCTTTAGTGACTTACATGGACATTATTACATTACACTTGGACTGGATTCCTGTCTGAAGCACAGCCAGAGCCTTTTATAGAAGAAAAACTGTCCATGGGATGCTCACAGCTAACACACACCCTTATTCTGTGGGTTTGGTGGGGAAATAAGGACTCAGGATCTGCTGAACCATGGCTTTGCAGAAAGACACAGTTTAAGGAACTTCTAGGGTTACCTTCTAGTCCAGGGTTGTCCCAAGCTGAATCCTTGTCCACCAGTGGCACATATTCCATCCCAGCACAAGGCTGGGAGCTCCAGCTGAGGCTGGAAAGCTTATATGGCATCTCACCCATCTGCAAAGCTTTTGTGTCAGGTGTAGAGATTGATCCATCAGCCCTGGGCTCTCAGAAATGCACCTGGTTAGTAGTGAATGTGAGATAACCACTTAGTCAAGGACAAACCTTTTTCCTGTTCCCCTCTTTGTATTGGCTTTTAGAATGTAGTATTTAGTGAAAAGAAGTGTCTTGATGATGTGTGTGCTGGAAACCAGTTGTCCCAGTCAAAGTTATATCAATAAGCAGGAAATTATTTCTGTTATAACTCTGGTTTTCAAGAACAGATTTTCTTGACTTAATTGCTTAAAGTTGTTTGGGTTTATGTGCTATTTCGTACCATTTGTACCAGTTTAGTGTGTACAACCTTCTTTTTTCTGGATTCTTTCTTGCTCTTGAAACTTAGCCTACAAAGAAGAAAGCCTTTTTTATTGTCTTGATTTTTGTTCAGAAAAAGTAAAATTGATCTTTTAGAAACAGACCTGTGATCAGAGTTTTGCTAAGCAAAGTAACCAGATGGAATTTGACTTCCCCATTTCCAGGATAAAGCACAAAAGTTATTTCAGCTCAACTGCAGAGTGCACGGCTCAAACATCTTAGTAAACTCCGAAGAATTCTAGTGGGAGTAGTTGGAAATATTCCCAATAGGGAAAAGCCCCCACCTTATCCTGCATCAGTGGTCCTGATAGATACAGAATGTCAAATCTCATGGTGGATTCCCTAAATTCTTCCATCTTTTGATGGTTTTGGATGTCCTTTCAGCCTCCTTGGTTTCTGCTTTTGACTGTTGAAGTAAGAAGTGGGAAAAAATTAATATAAAGCCAATGTTGTAGTTAAATCCATGGTGTTTGAATATTGTTCCTTCACTCAGAAAATGGCATGATGTCTGTATAGTAAAACCTTTCATATAACACAGTGCAGAGTCATGAAAGGCATTGTAATGCTGTTTTTTGGTTCTTTCCCCCATAAACTCCAGTGGCATTGCAAACTGCTAATTGAACATGTGGCCTTGGATATCAGCACACAATATTATTTGTTAGAGAAAGCACAGAGCAGAACAATGCAAACTTAGTTTCCTGTCCCGTCTGATGAATTTTCTGCATTGAGAAGTGAATGCTGTTGGAGAATATTGAGTTCTTCTTTCTGTTACTGATTGTAAGGGTTTCATTCTGTAGCAAATACCCTGTAAAATGCAATACATCAGATTCTCTGTTTTCTAAACAGCTGAAACAGCTGAGATTCTGCCCCCCTTGGATTCACACAGGTAGCAGGCAAGTGAATAAAAATGCTGAACTGTGGGATTTTTGAAGGAAATTTGCATTTAATTGGGTTTTTGTTCAGTAGAACCCTGCAAACCCAGACATTTTTAATACATACATACAAAATTCATGTTAGGTAATTAAGAATATTCTTTTAAAAAGGAAAAATACCAAGGAAGAAGAGGCAAATGCTAAAGCACACAATGTAGAAATGCACTTGAGTGTTCAGAGAGTTTTGTGAAAGCCTTTCTTGTCAGCTGTGAGGAGATTGTCAACTCACAGATGTCCCCAGGGGCTGGAACTGTTTAATTTTCAGGGTTTCTCCTGGAAGGATGAAAATACCGTCGGTGAAAAAGGCACGTGAAGAGAAGAGGAGGTTCTGACAATGATGAAGCCGTCATGCTTTGGGTCTTCTGTTTAAAGCTTTCCTTTAGCAATCACTGAAACCTCTCTGCACATGACAATATCTGTTCATATGTTTAATGGCTGTAGATAAAATCATCATCCTTTTGCCACTGCCAGGTCTTTTTCCATCTTTGTTCTTGTGGAAGTATCCAGCAAATTTAATTACTCTGACAGCATGGAGATATTTGAAGGCTGGTGCTCGTGGCTTACGTCTACATAACAAGGCCAGATAGGAGCAGATCAGTGGCATTCAGCAGCTGGAATTAAAGACTCTGTGCCAATACCACGGCAATTTAAGCATTTAAGTTTTACTTCAGAAAATCTCTATCAGATCCTACAGGTTTCCTGTAGCAGGGAGAACATCTTCCAGTATACCTGGAATATAAATATTTGTGTGGTCTGGACACACTTTTTGTTGTGAACCATATGACAAGAGGGGGAGAAATGGGATTTTGCTTTAAAAGGGTGGCTAAAATATTTATATAGGTGCAGCCATTAAATGACATTAACAGCATCACTAGCAAAGCAATGGCTGTTTCCTGTACACTGCTACAAATTACAGCCATTTTTTTATACCTTAAATTACATCCCAGATTTAATGACAGTGGCTTAAACCTTACAGATTTTTTTTCCTACAGGTTTAAGTGCCTGCCATTGCAGCACCATTTCTCTTCTTAAGAGCTTCCCTTTCCCAGCACCAGGTCTCAGTGAATTCAAGAAGTAATAAGTCAGTGGTTGGCAGTGAAAGTAGTACTGAATAAGGCATAAACACACAATTTTAGTTTCAATTTTAGCTTTTCAGCTCCTGTTCACATCAGTGCCTAAAAATGTGAATTTTGGTTTTGGTAAGGGGTTTTTTTGGTTGGTTGGTTGGTTTTGTTTTGGAAAGGAGGACAGTATCTCCAATGTTTCCTTCCTAAACTTTATGTGCCTCTGGCCATGTCTTGCCTCCAGTGGTTGAATTCAAAAATATGTTAAAATTGGGAAAGAGAACCAACTTTGAGGTATGAGAAAGTGAGAATTTGTGGAAAATTAATGTATAGACATTCTAGTCACTGGCCATTAACTGTGCCATTTTATTTTTATTTTATCAGCACCTGATATATTTAGTGTTGTGAAATTGCCATACTTACGCCTAGCTGACAACTAAGCCACTCACTCCCTCTCCCCTCATGGGTTGTGGGAGGGAATCTAAGGAGAAAGTGGGAAAATTTGTGAGTTGAGAGGAAGACAGTTCAATAGGGAAAACAAAAGCCATGCACAAGGAAAACAAAACAAGGAATTGATTCCCCACTCCCTACCAGCAAGCAGGTGTTCAGCTATTCTCAGGAGAGGTGGGATGGAATATCCCTTTGGCCAAACTGGGCCAGCTGTCCCAGATGTGTCCCCTCCCAAATCCTTGTGCCCCCCAGCCCGCTCAGAAAAGACCTCGGTGCTGTGTGAGCACTGCTCAGCAGTAAAAAATTAAAACTTTGTTCAGTCATCAACGCTACTTTCAGCACAAATCCAAACCACAGCCCCACAGCAGCTACTAGGAAGAAAATGAATCCTACCTCAGCCAAAAGCAGCCTTAGAAATCGATTGTCTTCTTTGTGTCAGTGGGCTGCTTGTGACAGGTGCTGAATTAACAGCGCAGGAAACCAAAGTCCTCTCTTTTTTACCAACAAAATAAATAAGTTCAGTAAGGGTGTAAGGAGCACAAGCTTCCCCCACACTGCTTGAGCAATGTGCCTCAACCCTGACCTGAGAGCAAATCTCTGAGGAAACAGGGGTTTGTTAAATTTCTTTTCCAATTAATTTGACAGCTCTGCTGAGACTCCTAACAAAAGTACTAATTCATGCAAATTGCAGCCGTGGACCTGTGTCATTGGGGAACGGGGCTGAACTCTCTGAAACATCACACAAGCCACCAGGCAGCATTTTGATTAGAAGGTGACACTGGATTTGGAGTCTATTCTGCATTACTTTTCCCACAGGGACAGCAACAGACTCCTGTATGTGCTAACAGAGGTGGAAGGCTGCAGAAGAATATTCAGTCTCAGTAAATGCATCATCATCTTCCCTCCATCCCTGGGAGAGAATTTATACCTTTTATATATGTAAGGTAATTGTTTTGACTTGGGATCTTTGATTGACACAAACAACTGGGAGAGATGTTCCATGCATTCCTCAAACTAAAAAAACAAAACCCAAAACAAAACAAAGGTCCAAATGTGTTAGAGAGCATGATATAGTCTGTAGTCCAATATATAAATCAATTGGTTTCATCAGACACGTTATGGAAAAAATAAGAACATTTTCCACTGGATAAATGAGAGTGTAGAAACAGAGATGGGGATGATCAAAGGATCAGAAGATATTCCTGTAAAAGCTGAATGAAAAGCTTGTGTTTGTTTATCACAGAGAAGATAAGCTCATGATAGATCTTTGTAAGACGAGGAATGCCTTTGAGAGGACACATCAGGAGCAGCTGGCTTTCCTGTCATGTAATAAAATCCAAGGGTACATTGATTTGGCGAAAAAAGTAACAAATTTGAAGGTAAATTGAAGGAAAGATGAATTTTTGCACTTCACATCAACTACCTAGGCTGGAGCAGAATGCATTGAGACCAATAATTTGCAAAAAAGCACCCCAATATTGGATAGTTTACATGAAGAACAGTACAATGATGATTAACATAATTATCTTTGCTTAAAAAGGAATTAACAGCTATTTCTAACCCTATATTTCCAGGGTTACAGTATTTCATTTGTAGGTGTGAGGGTGAAATAATTAGGAATAGTAAATGGTGATTCCCTCTTGCACTTTTATGTGATGTAACCGTTAGATGCGAGATGGATACTGGGTAAGGATCTGCGCGGAAATTAATTTCTTCTTCTTTATTTATAGTACCTTTCCTGTTCTGAACCTGCTCCTCTGGCCTGCTTCGGGCACAGGGAAATGACATGAACATCCCCAAGCTAGGACAGTTTTTTTACTCTTTAGCTAAATCTAGCCTGCAAGGATTACCAGGCACTGCCTTGATTTTTCCACTGGGCTGGAGGGGAAACAAACACCTGATCACAAGCTGGTGGGACAGGGGCTGCCAGATCCTGCAGCAAACTAAAGAGTTTGCTTTACTCTGGTGGGGACTGGTTGTTCTTGTTGTTTTTTTTTTTTAAAGTGATGACGTTGAAGGAAGAGGTTGAGCAAAGACTAAACCTTAGCATTGCCACAGTTATCCCTTTGTGGCACTCTCAGTTTGAATTAGTTTTTATTTAAAGTTTACTGTTTGAAGCCATCACAACACTATGGTTTGCCTTTGAGGAGGTGTAAGTGTAAGTTCAGCTCAGGGAAGAAGCATTTCTTTGCCTTTTATCCTTGCCAACTGATCATTTAAAATTCTTCATGTGTGTATTTGTGCAACCTTCTCTTTTTTACTGTTCGAGTTGGTTCTGGTGGGTTTTTCTCTGGTATTTCTTTACTTTGGATTTAACATTACCGTGCTGCTTGAATTAGCAAGTTCTTTTTCATCTGTCTGCAGATTAAGGTTTTTTTTAGAGAACAAAACATGAATTTGCTTTGTTTGAAGAAATGATAGCTTAATATATCTCAGTGTGTCCAGGCTTTGAGTTAGGAAAAGCTCTTGTTTAGGGAAAGCAAAAGCTAGTGCTTCTAAACATGAGTTCATTAAATTCCTGATTTAAATACCTGTTCAAGTGACCCACTAAGATTTCTTTCCCCCAAAACTGGCCGCAGAGAAGCCTCAATGCCTCACACTTTCTGAAACCACGTGCCCACCAGCGAGAACCTCTTTGCTGCAAAGCTGTTCTAGGCCTGCTGTCTTTGACATTGCACTTTGAACAACGCTGCTGGCAGCAATCCTGGCTGAAATGCATTGCACAAAAAGAGATACAGGAGCCCTGTGAGGCACAACGTGCAGCTAGTACAGACAGTGGTGGAAAGGTGCAGTGTTGTTCTCTCAGGGCAACACTATCTCTTATGTACATATAATTAATATGTCTGCCAGTAACACTTATTAAACAAAGAACAGGAATTGTTTCTGCTCAATGGCTTGACCTGGGAGTAAAGCCAATTTAAGAAGCATCTGATTAAAATATGTTAAGGTCACAGATCACTATAAAATGTGAAGCGAGGAGCAAAAAAGCAGAAATTTACTCATGAGGAAGATTAAATACCACTGATGGGTTTTTTCTTTTTTTTTTTTCCTTTTCTTTTTTGGTGCTAGCATCAGCTTTCAGGTGTAAATAATGCAAAGTTCTCATTCTGAAGAGTGTTTTCCTAGAGACATTTCAGTGTCACCTTGCACAGAATCCCTGCCCCAATGCCTATCTCACAGATGTTGTAAGAATACAAATACTAAGAACGTTTGTGAGTTTTTATTTCTTCAACAGACAGGATGGAATCCTACAGGCAAGGAGAGAAAGTCAATACCCTTACCTCTTTCTGGAGATATTCTTATAGTAGTGGTAATGGGGTCCAATCACAAGAAGAGCTTTTATCCCTCATTAGAGCCTTTCTTAATCTTATTTCCCTCTTCCCTCAGGTGCCAGCATCACAGCCCATCACAGAGAAAGCCTGTTCTGCATGTGCAGCAGCAGCCTGCAGTTTTGAGAGCTGCTCACTTAAGTGGTGTCTTTTTATTCAGGTCTGATGACAAGAAGTGTGCCTGCAGTTCAATGGAAATACGAATCAAAAATACAGTCTAATTTTTGGAAGCCTTTTTGGGCTGAGTTGGTATTCAAGAAGTTACACAGAGGCTCAGGAGAGAGAGAGGATGGTAGAGACATATAGAATGCTATTGAATTTATGGCTTTTCAGATACTAATAAACAATGAGAGCTGCTCAAGGTGGTTTCATTGCTGTGAGGGATTTTGAAGGAAACCTACATTATAAATTTTGCTGGTAAATGGGGTGCCATAGTGAAAAAAAAGGGGGGGAAAAGCTCTGTAAACACTTGTAAAAGGAACTGGAGAACAGTTCAAAGATGCAAGGCTGTGTGTGGGCATTGAGGTGAGCCAGTCAGCAGCATTTTAAGGAAAGACTGGACATAGCATGGTCTCATTGACATGATGGTGGTAGGTGATAAGTTGGACTTGATGGTCTCACAGGTCTTTTCCAACCTAATTGATTCTGTGATTCCTTTCCCAACACGCCTGCGCAGCCAAAGGTCATCCTGTGGCCTCAGGCCTAGCTTCAGGACCTCTGCTGCTGCTCAAGTGGCAGTGGGAATGGTTTGCAAAGCCTCTAACAGTGGCCACTTCCATGGGGAATGGTTCCCTGTCCTCTCTGCAGGGCACAGGAGGTTTGTCCCACACTTGCTCTCATCTGTCTTGTTAATGCATGCTCTGAGGACTGTGTTATCTGTGAGCTGTACAGGTTTGTGATTGAATTCCCTTCTTTGTAAATCCTGTGCCTTAACCTCAGTGCCATTTCACCCCTGGGCTGTTTTAGTGAGGAGCAGAGGAACAAAGAGAGGAAACAATCGATTGGTGAGTGCTGGTCAGCCAACGCCATGGATGTGTAATCCACTTCCAGCTGTTGTGATGCTCCAGCCTTGCCTAAAAAGCACAAAAAGCAGAGCTCCTGCAGGGCTGGGGAGCACCAGGCAATTTGCAGAAGAAGTTTCTCTGACCTTGTGCAGGAGATGGGCCCTGTCAAGCCTGGGGTGCTGGGGCTGGGATGTCACCGGTGCAGGCTCCACTTGTTCCTTGGTATTTACAGCTGGGAATTGGTGGGATTGCTCTGTGTGCAGGGGGCTTCAGGATGTGAATGCCAAAGTGCTTCTATTTACTCACAGATTGATGTTTTAATTTAAAATTAATTCCAGTTTGAATTAATAATTTAACCCTTAATTAGGGACATCTTTTCATCCGAGGCGGATTAGTCAAGCTGAGGCAAAATTCAGTTTGCTGTAGAAAAGACAATCACATTCCTTTAA
Organism: Nicator chloris; assembly: GCA_013400495.1. Lineage (NCBI taxonomy): Eukaryota > Metazoa > Chordata > Aves > Passeriformes > Pycnonotidae > Nicator > Nicator chloris. The sequence goes on along the minus strand of WAAE01011491.1, from coordinate 31,062 downwards.
TCAGTAGCTACCACAGACTGTTGCATGCATTTGTTTTCCTCTCACTGAATTAACTATCCCTGCTCTCTGTCTCTGAGACAGACTCATCAGTTAGACCTTAAGGAAGTTCATTTTCATATGGCAACAAGGACAACCAGAGTCCTGAAATTCTTACTAACAGGTGACTCAATAAAGGCATCACACTCAAATAAAAGAGACTGAAATCAGACTAAATACAGTTTGAAAATGCTGCAGTTGGGAGTTACCACAGGTGTCACCAGAGCCAACAGGCTTGAGGAGATCTTCCTAAAAAAGCAAAACCAGCCAGCCTTGATGTACAGTTTATATTGTATATGTAAAAACCTCCAAAGTTTCTTTTACTCTTAGTGTGCTGGTTTTTTTCTTCCTGCCCCATTGCATCTACTTCCTCCTGCATTGTTCCCCATTGTGAGGGAAAGAAAAAATTCTTAGTTTTTGCAAGAAATTGTTGAGAAAAAGCAACTGCTGTTCACAGCTGCTTTCTGTGCTAAAATTACAGATTCTGTGAAGACTTCCTATGCTAATTCCTATGATTTGTTTCAACCTAACTGAAACCGAAGCCATGGTACTTACCTCAAAAAGCCAAACCTCCTTCTATCAGTACATGTAATCCAATTTAATTGACAGAGAAATTAATGCATTTTGAAGTAACAACTTTATTTTTTCTCTCTTATATACTCAGCATTTCTCCCAGAATTAAAAAAATGATTAGGAAAGGAGTAATTACGGTGAGTACGTTGACAATATTTTTCATTGGCACCTCCAGTTCTGAACTTCAGTTTCAAGTGTAAATGCCTTTTTTTTTTCCTCCCCTTCAGGCTGCAGTTGTGAGTAATCTTAAATTGATCTGACAGACACAGAAAGTGCAAGACAGCCTGAGGGGAGGACATGAGATTGGGATGCCCTTGCTAGGGCATATTGGGACAGCAGGAGTCTGACTGGCTCACTCCCTCACTCTGACCATCACCACCTTTTCCTAAATGAGGTCCATGAGTTTTCCCCTGAGGGATGAGAGAGACATTGATTAATGGAGCAATTTCTCTTCTTCACCCCTTTGAATCTGTCTACTTTTAATGCCAACTTGCTTACTTATATTAAATTCATTGTTTTATTAAAATACTAGTGGTAAGGTCTTTCCTTTTGGTCATTACATTAAAGTAGCATATATATTTATTAAAAAATACGACTGTGTAGAATCATAAATACATCATTGTCTCATGTGTGACTGCCCATAAATGTAAAAGTGTCCCTTCAAGCAAAACCATTGGAGTTTAATATCTGGTAGCAAGTTTCCATGAGAGGTTTTGATAGAAGTTCTCTGTATGAATTAGGCAGATGAAGTGTGATATTTATTCCTTATTGTGTTTGCTTAGTTATTTTTGGTGGCAAGAACAGGATTGGCATGCTTTCTTTTCTGCCTGGCTTGTTGTCTCGGGTCTGGGAAGAGAGGCACTACAATCACTGGAGGTTCCTGTGTCAGCCAGAGGGCCACCAAAGGGGCCTGCCTGGGGTACCTCATGGGGCAGCACACGGCAGGGAGTTTGAGTTCTAAAAGGCTGCAAAAATAACAGCTAAATAAAAAAAAAACCGCACTGAAAAACAACAAACTTGGTTGTTTCCTGCTGCACTTCCTCCTAGCGGAGGGCTGCAAGAAGGACTTGGGTTTCCTTTATTTCCTCAAGTTAGATGGGAATGCCCAAACCCCTTGGCAGGCTCTGAGGAGGGGGGAAGACCAGAAATGCCAGCTGGGCGGGCTGGGCCAGGCCCAGGGGTCCCTGCTGGTCACACCGGGTCATTTTTAGCAATTCTGGTGTAGCAGAGTGGCTGTTGGGCTCATGACTCAGAGGCTCAGACTCCGGATTGTTTCCTCAGGGCATGCAGGAGAGAACTTGGGGCAGGAGCTCTCTTTACCAGCTGCTTTGCTGCAGCCTGGAAGTCGGAGGGAGCAGCTGCAGCCAAGCGCTGCCTTTTGCCAGGCTGGGAAGTGCCGAAGGGTGGCTGAGATTGGCACTTCCCTGTGAAACCCTTCGTGCTCCTCCTGCTGTGTGCAGTGCTGTGGGAGGAGGCTGTGCCTTATTAAGATGTTTCAGAGAGGAGCAGAGTAGTTGTTCTCTGACTCTTCGCCAGAACGCTTCACTCAGGTGTTTGGCACTGGGAGCTAACCAACAAATCTGCCTTGCCCAGATGGTTATTTGGGTTTTGGTGATAGATAATAACAATCACTCCCTCCTCCATCACTTACAGAGATGCTGGGATATTTGTTCAGACCTTTTCCCCACCTCAGGCTGCCCATCTGAAGACTTTGTTAACCCCCCAAAAATCTTTCTTATACAGGTCGTGCAAGTTCCCGATACTATCAGAAGCAGCTCAATGACATGATCATTCAAAAATGGAAAAGATCTTTCTCTGTTCAAGTTATTGTCTTGATTTTGGCTTGCTTACTCCGAACCTGATGAACTGAAGAGAAGTAGTTTACAATCAGTGTGCCCTTGCAAGCAAATGTTAGGCGCAGAGGATAAAGTTAGTTTCTTATGCAGGATAGGGCTAATGTTTTGGCAAATTAAGCGGAAGAGAAGAAAAAGGAGTGAAGTTTTCAAAATGAAGCATAGAAAATGTTTCTTCTTAGTGGTGCAATACACTGTTTTGTTTTCCAGGCAAAATTAAATCCAAATCCAAGCTGATGCATGGACTCCATTCTACCAAGATGTTTTATTTCTGTCAGCCTCATTATGAGAAAAATCTGTAATTTTAGACCATAAATGTCTGCAAACTGTGATCTGCATATGGGCAGGTTCCAGGGCAGTAGTCACATGTTAGAATCAAGATGTCCCTGGAATTTAAAACTCTATTCCTGTTGCTTTGCAGCCTGTCGAGCTGGGTTCTACAAAGCCTCTGCTGGCAATGTGAAGTGTGCCAAATGCCCCCCTCACAGCTCCACCTACGAAGATGCATCTCTGAACTGCAGGTGTGAAAAGAATTACTTTCGCTCTGAGAAAGACCCTCCATCCATGGCTTGCACCAGTGAGTAGCATCATTCTGCTCGGGGCTGTCATTCTCGCTGCTCCATCTGCACCTCCACAACAGCTCGCTTGCTTGCTTCCTCTCATGTCCCACTGCAGTCAGCCATCCACTCCTTCTCGTGTCTTCTTGAGCGTTGGACAGGCTGCTGAAAATTGGTGGGCTGGGTCTGTGTCTTTTCTCTTTTCATTTTCTCCTTCTTGTACCCTGTCAGACTCGAGAAGGAGAAATAGGATTTTTATGTTGCTACCAGTACTCTCAGCCCTCAGTCCTGAGCTGCACCCTGAGGGGATTCTCCCTTTATAAGAAAACATGGTTCTTGTTAGCCTAGATCTGTAATCTAGTGAAGTATTTCAGGAGTCTCCACAGGAAATAACCAGAAGTGTTTGGTTATTAATGTTTTTTACTTTTATATTTCTGCGCCCTTGTTACTCCCGTTTTGGAGCATCCCTGGGGAGGAAATCTCATTCCCTGATTTCCCGCTCCCTTTCGCAGGACCGCCATCCGCCCCAAGAAACGTGATCTCTAACATCAACGAGACCTCAGTTATCCTGGACTGGAGCTGGCCTCTGGACACTGGGGGCAGGAAAGACGTCACCTTCAACATCATCTGCAAGAAATGCGGAGGGAGCGCCAAGGCGTGCGAGCCCTGCAGCGACAACGTGCGGTTCCTGCCGCGGCAGAGCGGGCTCACCAACACCACGGTGACCGTGGTGGACCTGCTGGCACACACCAACTACACCTTCGAGATCGATGCAGTCAACGGCGTGTCTGACTTGAGCACCCTCTCCAGGCAATTTGCTGCTGTCAGCATCACAACTAACCAGGCTGGTGAGTCTCTTTCTGCTCGCCTTTGCTTTGTTCAAAGCTGCTGGGTGCCTTTGTTTCCTCTCCCTGATTTGCAGAATTTACTCTGTGCTAGGGTAACTAATCCTCTTGAATATTCCTATAAAAGTAAAAGCAGAAACAAACCCAGTGTGTGTTTCTGTCAAAGAACCTGGCAGCATGACTGTTATGATTAACTCCCAGTTCCCAGTTAATAGTCTCTAATAGCAGGCTCACATGATTCCTTAGCCAGAATGTGTTTTATTAATAAAGCCAGATTTTAATAAAACACTCATTTCAATAACCTCCAACGTAAATTACTGTAGTAATCTTAGTGATTAATTTTGATTAAATAGAAGTGAAAAAAGGCTTTGATGTTAGACGCATAAAAACCTAACATTAAATTAGAGAGGTTTAAAACACAGCTTTTTTTCTTTTTTTTTTCTCTCCTTTACAAGTTGTCTCACCAACTCTGAATTATTGCCAACGTGATGGGGGTGTGGAGCTGAATACTGAATTAGATGGTGGTGTCACAGTTGATGGGGTACAAAAGGGCTGCTCTCCTTCTGTGGAGACTTGTGAAAGCCTTTGAGGGCCTGCGTGAGCATGGCAGTGTGCCCTGGCTGTTGGATCAGAGCCTTTGTCATCGCTGCGCTGTTCTGCCATTTGCTTCTCATTTGACATGGCTCCATTTTTTCTGAAAGTTGTGAGGAATCTAGACTCTTCCCTGGCATTTGGTTAGGTGTAAAATTTTTAGGAGCAGTGTTTGCCAGTGAAGAGAGAGACTAGATGCTGAAATTTGTGTAGTTGTGCACCATGCAGCTTCCATCGGGAGGCTTTGTACAGAAAACATGCGTGTCTTCAGTAAGGCTCCTCCCACGTCCTCCCATCCCACACCATGTCCCCAAAATACTTCCAGTTCTGTCTTCCTGAAACCACAGACAAGTTAACATTGCTCTAAGTAGGCATGCTCCTGGTGGGCTGTGTTAATGCAATGTTTTTCACTCTAGAGGGTGTATGTTTTCTCCTTAAATCACAGATCGGCTGTAGTGGAAGGCATAAAAATGTGAGAACAGGCTATTTCCTGACCCCAGTCACTACATTTCCCAATGCTCTGCGGGGCTGTCTAGCTGTGCAGTAGGCAGATAGGGGTGAATCTACCCAATCCAGCTCTGGAACCTGCATTTGATGTCCATTCAATTTGTTACTGTTATAGTTCATTGTTTTGGATTTTCCAATCAGCGACTTGGAGCATCTTTGTTGGGTTACCCTTTCTCCTTCTGTTTCTTCTCTCAAAGGTGTTTCCTTTCAGCCTGTGCATCACTACAGCACTTAGAAATCACCTGAGGACAGTCTACAAAAAATAAACTGTCCAGGATCAGGGAAGTTCTTTCTCTGCAGAGGCCTCCTGCTTTGCAGCGTGCTTCCCCAGGGCCGAGAGCTGCTGCCTCTGCACTACAAGGTGGATTTTGATTTGGTTGTGGCACACACAGTACCTGGGATGTGGCAAAGTCAAAGCATTTCAGGCAATAGCAGCTCTGTTCACTGTAACCCACAGGCTGCTTAAGCAGTTTATTTTCTGCTTTTATGCATAGCCCATTTTTTCTTTAAGTACATTTAGATGATGTGGTTTAGTACAGGCTTAATTGTGCTATCTCTTGATCATACCAATTGGTTTACTGTATTAGAATTCCCTTGGAAACTCTGCAAGTTGTTAAAATTAGAATTTAAGTATGTATATAAGCAGTCTCTTAAAGTATGATTACAAAAATATAATTTGTCTTGCATTCCCTCACTGGTCAGATCACAAAAGGGATATATCAGAAGCACATTTTTAGCTCTCTAAGGTCTAGAGTGCTGTCCCGAGAGAGCTTTTCTACAGCTTTATCTTTAATTTCCATGTACCGTATCCAAATGGGTCTGGCTTGCTGTGAGGGGTCACAAATCCCAATTAGAGCAGAGGGGCTGTGGGGCAGAGCAAGCAGAAGGAGCAAAATAGAAACCCTGTAGAGGGTAGATAGGACAAAAGGGTCAAGTCTATGACCCTGCTTTTGCACAACATTTTCCTGGCAGCTGCTCCACATCAATCTGAATATTCTGTCTCAAAACACCAACTTTGCATGTGCATCTTCCTGAACCCTTAGCTCTTTGGTTATTTCTGATGGTTCAGTGTTCATGCTTCCAGCAAAATTATTATTAATATCAAAGTTTAGTGAACATAATTAAATTTTCTGTATTTTCCCAATCTACTCGTGCTGATCCCCAAATATTTTCCTTACTTTTCCTCCTAATACCTCAGTTCTTTATTGCATTGATAATAAAATAGATTGTTTTCTTTTGGTCACTAAAAGCACGCTGTAACAGCTTTAAATGGAGCTTAGTTCTTAAGGACTTAAGGCCTTTTAACCCAAGGTTTCAACAGTGCAGCTGCAAAAGGTGGTAGCAATGAAATTCAGCTACGATAAGGCAGTGTCAGCACTAAACCAATTCCAAAAGGGTTTGTGCTGTCACCTATCCTGGCATCAGCAGAGGAACAAAGGGGACACGTTGTAACAAGAGACTTCTTCAAATTCTGTCCTCAGCTCACCACAACTCTTCCACACAATGCAGGTAGGATGCAGATGGGGGCCAAGACTAAATACATTGGAGATCAAAGAGGAATCCCTGCAGAGGAAACATAGAAGGCTTTTTGTGAGCTAAATTTTGGCTAGAAATGCCAATGTTTTCCTACTAGCTGTAGAAGGTGATTATGCTTCTCAATTGAGAGCCCAGAAGTGCCTAACCCTGAGTTTTGGCCTCTCCACAGGTCAGCACCTGTAAAATTTTGATTCCTTTCTCTGTCAGGGACTTTTCCTAGAGGAAGCTTAGAGAGTAACCACCCCTGCATCCAAGCTGAGGTGTCTTATGCAAAGCTATCATATTATAAATAATAACAAAACCCCAGATCTGCCTTATATCACCTCAAGCTTCCCTAGACAAGCAGTAGTTTGATCATCTGGAGTCTCCTCCTTTTATCTTTTATACTTCTAAAAGCCAGACAGCAGACCAAGCTATGTAGCTTGTTTAATCCTCTTGCTTAATCATTGAACCCAGGCATGAAAAGCCATAGGAAATCAGTTTGTTTAAGGAGAAGGTAACCAATAAGGCACTACAGAGTTTTTACAAGAGGCCAGGCTGAAAATTATTAAAAAAATAACCTTGAGAACCAAAGTAACCACTAGACAGAGAAATTAGGATCCTTAGGAGTGTTGAAGGGCAGACATGGCTGGTTTGCAGTATCTTGATCTCCCTGTGCCATTGAAAATTCCAAGCCATATGTTAATTTCGTCTTGGAGGGATAAACATTTACAATGGAGGAAGAACCAGTCAATTTTTCAGTCCTGTTTTAAGTAGAGACTTCTGTGGCTCCTTGGAAGGCTTGTTAATACCTCCTCAGAACAAGAATTTTATTTGCCTGAAATCTCTGGCTTCAAGGGAATAAGTTCAGCCCCAAGCTTTGTTTCAGTGTATGTATTTGATTATTTGCAGGTACTTTGATGCTATTTATGTACTCAGCCTGGGCTGCACTGTCTTCAGCAGCTCACAAATGATGTGTGATGCTCCCTGTTTAAATAAAATCCATATTTAGAGAGGGTTGTGTGCACTTTACAACCTATATCCCAAGGCAAGTCCCTTAAGTAGATCTGTCTTCTAAGAGAGACAATTTGAGAGAGGCACAGATGTTTGGGGGATGATATATTTCTTTCTCTCCCTATGGCCCTTATAAAAAGGACAAGAAGATAGACTTATTAAAAGTGAGCTAATGACATGATGTAGGGAGTCTCTGGTTCACTGACTGTTATTACAGCTGTGCCCCATTACGTACTGAATACCTAGGACATGCTTGTTTTTCTGAATGACATTTATCTTTTGAGTTTCAAACATTCCTGGCATAAATAAAGATTTTACGCTCTTCAAATGTGTTTTACAGTTCAGCCCAGAGGCTATTCAAGGATCATTTTAACTCAATAAAACCCCTTTAGGGATATAAAAGGGAAGTGTTTTAACAAAGTCACTTCATGCATAGCCTGTTATTAGCTAGAGACGTTCTGCCTGCAAAGTCTTTGATCCCTTTTCCCCTGAACGTCAAGGAAGCTCTGCCAAGGCTTCAAAGTCTGTGACACACATTGGGCTCTTCAGTGCCTGCTCAGTGCTCATGTGAATGCCCCTGACCTGACAGAAAGTTCCCAGGTGAAGTTTGTGGCTTAGGGAGTTTTTCAGAGCTTTTAGTCGTTTTTTCCACAGATCACGGTGATACTTCATTCAGCAGTCGGTGGATAATTGTTTTCTTTGTTTGCTTCTGTTAGTCTTTCTCATTTAATGTCTTAATTTGGTACAAGAGGAAAAGTGAAGAAAAGTAGGTAAGCAGGATGCTTAGTCCTCTGTTAAATAATAAACCTCAGTCTTCTGTCTCTCTCTGTTATCTGTGCTGGCATTCTCAGTAATCACTGAGGGAAATGGTGTTCCTCTTGATTGTAAACAGAGCTATCAGTTTGCTTTTTGAAGCAGTTCCATGTAGGCAATTTGCAAGCTGGGGACAGATGGGAAAAATTGTTTGGGTTTGGGGACCATCCCTGCAATGGTAATTATGAACGTAGTAAGTGTCAGCTTCTACAGCAAAACGAGCCTTCTTTTCAGTGTTCCTCTTGGTAAATTGTATCTCTATGTAAATTAAAAAAGTGTTTTAAATCAAACAAAAATATTAAATCATCTCCAAATACAAAAGCACATGAAAGATGTCAGCACCTTTCTAGTCTTTTCTGTTAGAGGTTCTTCTTTCCTGATGAACCTCCACAAAGGCAATTGCTCCAAATGACAGGGCAAGAAGTTTGAGAAATGTTGTTTCTTTTCATACTGTGTTCTGAGCGGGTGGAAAAGACTTAATGGCAGACCAGTTCAGGAGCTCTTGGTGATTACTTGAAAGGAGAGAAAATATTTTGTACCATAAATTGCTTATTTGAGGGCAATTGTCCTCTCCAGTTTTGGATAATGGCTTTTTCAGAGATAGTTCTTAAGTACGTTCTTACATTGTCCATGGGATTTCTCTGGGTGAGGAAATAATCAAATTAGCACAGAAAGGGAAAGCCTGCTCAGCACCTGAATGTTGATGGTGAAGAAATTCTTCTTTCTGAACACTTCACACCAGGAAACGTGAGGCTCTAAAATCCTCTGAGGTAATGTAACAAAGGGGTAGGGAAGGCAAAGAAAAACAGTTTATTTAAACTGATAGGGTCTGAACACATTCAGTGAAAAATATGAACTATTGCAAAGCTCCCACCATCACCACCTCAACAGAGAGCAGAAAGAATAACATTTGTGTTGTGAGTACCTTTGGGATGAATCCTTATGAAAGCATATCCAGCATTTGTCTCCTCTCTGAAATAACAGCTGGGAATGCCACAGCACCATAATTTTCAGTTTCTGAAGCGAGTGCCTTGTGCAGCCTGATCCTCCCCAAAAGGACATGGCATTTCCATGACTTATTATACATGTGTTAAACACATGAGCAAATCAAACGTTTTGTTTGCTCTGGGGAAGGCATTTGCTATCTCTTTTAATAAAAAGAGGGAGAAGCAAGAACATGATTGTGCAACACTTAATGACGTTTTCTTTTAATTTAGAATTTATTTGTAAGAGTGAGAAATGATCTCTGATAATCACTTGTCCAGTGACAGCTGCTGCCCAGAAGGTTGCCTTTCTCTGCACTTGAGAGGGAAATCAAGCAGCTGCCTTTTGGTGTAATTCCTGCTGAAGCTGCTTGTTTCCCCCTTTCCAGTTCCCTGCAGTCTTTCTTCCACAGCACCTGTGAAATGCCTGCAGCCACTCTAGAGTCTGTAACCACAGGCTGGAGCCTTTCCCAGATGCATTTGGGCACTTCTGCCATAATGCAGGCAGTCATCCATTAGAATAGCCATGAAGAAACCAGTTTTTAATTTTTTTTTCTGTTTCTGGGAGAAATCTGCCCAGCTTTGTTTCATCCAGTGGCAGCCTGCTTGTGTTTGCCTTTGAGGTTTTGTCCTGTTTCTTTCCTTCCACGTTTTGACGTGTGCAAATGTGATCTCGATAGCCCTTCTCCCAGAAACTGTGAGCCTTTTCACCTCCTTCCTTAGGATGGGATCCTAGCAGGATCCATCCTGGGGCTGGACTGAGGGGCTTTTTGCTGTTATGGGATGAGTGGGCTCCCTGATGCCTCGTGGAAGGCACGTCATCTTCAGGCTGACTGTCGTCCAGTGATGTTACAGAATTGGGTGACATTTCACAGCCCAGGTCATAAAAATAGGTTGACCCTGCTCCAGCTCAAGGAAAAGGTGCAGAAGGACAAACACAGGCACTGTGCTGGTTTAACTACGTGTCCTGGAGATTAAAGGGCAAAGGGCTGTGCTGCACGTGCCTTGAAGTGCTGGGGAATTGTATCTGGAGGAGCAGCGTGTAGGGTTTAGCAGGTTTCCAAAGAGTTGTTCAAGTGGGACTGTTTCCTCCTCCTGCTGCCCCCTGGGAGGCACCTGGGGATGTTCTTGGAATGTGCCTGTGGGATGGGGCTTGCTTGCTTCAGCACAATCCTGTAAATAGTGCTTAACAGAGAAAGTGAATAGGAGTGCCGCCAGAGAAGGTTGAAGACAGGGCAGGTCCTGCTTTCTGTGAGCAGGCTTGTGTCATAAACCCTCTCTGCACTAATCCACAGAATAGATGCTGGAGATGTTAAATATTCCAAGTACAAGCACAGCTGTTTGCAGACTTCATGTCACAGAGGTGTGACATCCATCGTTGTACTGATTGGTGAGTCAGTGCTTGGGACTCTTAGGAATTGAATAGTGGAATTGATGGATAAACCCAAAGATGAAAGGTTGGTTCTCCAAAAACCCAGATGTTGGGTGGTTTTGCACCAATCAAAATGTGTGTGTGGAGCACAATGAGCAGTGCCAGACCCACACCATGGTAAGTTCTCCTGTGTCCTGACTGTGGATGTGGCTCCAGAGTCCCAGAGAAATTGCCTCCAAGTGAGAAATCAGTTTGTTCATTCAAGCACTGGTATTTCTACTTGGGATTGTATGAGAGTTTTGTGGTTTGGATGCTGGTCCTCTAAGACTGGCAGATTTAGGTTTGAGTCCCAGTGGATCCTACTGTCAGAGAATGCAGATTTAATTTTCAGGTTGTGATCTTTATTTACTGCTCTTGTTCTACATTACCTCCTGGGGGCATCATAGACATTAAAGAAAATTTATAGGTTATATCAGATTACAGTATTATGATTAGATAATAAAAGCATCAACTTTCTAAAGAAAGAAAAAGGAACAAGCCATCCATTTGTTAAGCAGGGCAGAAGTTGAAAATTGGGTAATACAGTCAATTCTGCTTGGTCACCATCTTTCAGCATGGTTTGGAATATCCTAGGCAAAGCATATTTTACTCTCGTTTGCAAGGAAAAGCTGGAAGTGAGCTGTGAGTCATTTTAGAATTAAATCCTTTCCTAAAATTTAATTTGTGACCTAGAAACCTAAGCCAGAAACAATAGGACTCTAAATGTTTCAGCAGTTATACACATGTGCCTTCCCAAAGTTAATACTGAGTTCTCCCTGTCACAGGACAGGGAATTTTCTTTCAGTGCATTTATACATCTGTAAGCCAGTCACATATGAAAACAATAACCAAGGAATAAGGAAAAAGTCAATAAGGAAATTTATATATAGCTGCTATTAAACTGCAGGAAAACAAATCATTTGTTGGGGTCAGTTTCAGTGGGAAATCAATTTGAGCAGAGTTTTATTGTCGTCTCTGCAGATCCTTCATGTTATTTGCTTGCACCTTTAATAGTCATGACTGAGGAGGTTTTTACACTTGAGCCTAAGCTCCCTGAATCATTGTGTTTGTTACCTTTTCAACATCCACATTCCCAGTTGTCACAAATGCTACCTAACAACACCAAGCGCTCAAAGTACATTTCCCCTCTTAACTCCAGGGAGTTTTCAAGGTTCCTGTTAAGTGCTTAAAGCAGTTAGGCTGCACTGCCAGACAAATTCTAGCCATGTGATGTGTCAAAGTGCCTCTCTGTGCATTGCATGGGACTGCTGAGACGAAAACTCTTCATATATGTCCATAGAAGCCTAAAGTTAGTCATAAAAGCCCAGCTCTTATTCAAGTGAAGAAGCTGAATACTAAAACATTAATTAAAGTATTGATAAAAATGTAAATACCTAGCAGCATGTGAGACATGGGATTAATTAAAAAATCACTGAAACATCTTAGTCTGGAAAAGTACCCCCCTTAAGTTTTACCTTTAAATGCAAGTTTTCTAAATGGTGAACTAATTTACCTTTGCATTCCTGTTGATACTTTCATGTATTTAACATTTCAATTAATCCTGAAAAGCTTCTTAATGTCTCATTATCTGCTAACCCAGAGTGCAAACTTTGTTTTTGTCAGTGGGAGCTGCAGATTTAAGATCGAAATTTCATTTTTAATTTTCAATTTAAGATAGAAAAATAATGGAAATTCGATGAAAATGGTTTATAATGTTAACGGCCTTTACCTCAATTTTTCTCTTTGCTGGATTTTCAGACACTTCCAATTAAATAGTAAACTACAGTAACTGAGCTGCTCTGGTGTTACAAAACGGAAATTAAGGCTAAGTTTTACATTGTATGCTGGGGATGTGTACAAAAAGAAATCAATTAAATGGTCCAAATGTCAAGTTATTTCTCCGAACAACACCCCAGGCCTGGGTTGGGGCCATATTCAGATTACCTTAACTCTTACTGTATCTTAAATCCGTTAATTGCAATAGATTTGAGCATAAACTTGGAAGTTATCTGGACAAGGTATTTTCTTTAATTGGGTTCAAGACTTCTAACACTCTTCAAGCCCACCTATCTAACAGGTATAGAAAAAAGGCCAAAGAGAATGCGTTAAAATTTAAAGCTGTGACAGTCCACCTTGTCACTGACCAGCAAAGAAGGGTCTTGTGCTGGGATTTTTTTCCATTTTGTCTCACCTTGGTGTGGGATTAAAGGTGGCTGAAACATTATGTTCCCCTGATTATTTATGTCCCCTCCCTGAGCCCATGCAGTGGGATGCCGGCTCTTCCAGGCACTCTGGATCTCTCATTTCTGAGCAGCCTTGGGAACCCCAGAGATTAGGGAAGGTATATGAATGTTTTATAATGTTATTGATAACTGCAGAGCAGATGTTTTCTAATAAACTGCTGTGAGATAAGTTACTGGTAGCATCTGCAGAGATGTGTGCAAATGAGCTCAAAATAATTAATACTGTGCTAGAAGAAAGCTTTTTCTTTTTTAAGGTTTATCTGTATTGGAGCATGCAAGATTGTTTCAGCCTGCCCTGAGAATCTGTTAGAGCAAAATTACCATAATTTATTAGGGGAAAAGCCATTTCTGTTAATCATATATTAATTATTCATAAAATCAGTATTAATTTTACCTTAATGGGAAGTGTTACCAGCTGGGTACTGGGCTTGACAATCTATTCACATAAAAAAAAAGAAAAAGAAAGAGAGATAAATAGCTTGACTTAAAAAGAAGACATAAAAATGACTTAGGAGAGCATAAAAGCAGCAAGTATGGATATATGAGTTCCCATGGAGCTGGCTACAGCAGGGAAGTTCAGCCTGCTAAGCACTTTGTGTTTTGGCTCTGGCACTGGTTTGTGGAATTCAAGTGGAATTGCTGAAGGATGTTTGTTGCACACAAATCCTGTCTACTTCTCCCAAACTGATTTTAGGAATTTAAATTCAGGATAAATTTCCCCTGCTGGAAGGAAAAAAAAAAAAAAAAAGCCACTTTTTATCCATTTGTGAACCATGTGAAATGTGCAAATGCTGTTCAGAGGATGTGTTCAGCCTGGAATGAACATGAAAAAGTTGATCCTCCACTATGTTGAAGGAGGATTTCAATACTTAGATGATGACTCGGGACTAGAAAGTATATTTTGCTGGAAGTTAAGCAAAACCAAAAGCAGAATGAATTTTCAAAAATTTTTTTAAATGAAAACATTTTTTTTTTCATTTTCTTCTTTTTTTTTTTTTTTTTCCTCCTGACTACTGAAAGTTCTTTTGCAAAAATGGAAACCCAAACAGAAAGGGCATTGGCTGAAGCCTGCAAATACCAAATGCCTGTAAAGTGCAGCTAGTTTTATATGAACAATAAAAGCTTCAGAGGATTCAGCTGATACCAAATTGTTGAGATCAGCTCTAGAGCCTTTTTATTAGGATAGCAAACATTGAACTTATAAACAGATTTTATTTGCATGTTAAGATAAAAGGTTGTTTATTAGTAAAAGATTTTTTTTGAAATGACAGTTACAACCTTCAGTGTGTGTGATCTGTAAAATATAATCTGATGAATTTTGGTCAAAGGCGTGGAAGAGAAGCATTTTGAGTGGGAAGCCAACCCAAAAAAAACAAAACAAAACAAAATAATTTTAAAAAATTGCACAGCTTTCAGTGAGTCCAGGAAACCCAGACCTCGTCTTGGAACAACTTATGGATCTGGGTGGTCTAAAACTGAACCAATGTTCAAGGATGTTAAGTAATTACGATTTTTTATGTGTGTGTTTAACATTGATGATATTTCCAAGTTGTGGGTGGTGGGTGAACCTGTGGTATGCAGTTGTCATGCCTAACCCTGATCAATGCACATAAAAAAATTTACGTTATTTTGCAGTTTCGATTTTTCTTTTTTACTCATTTTAATTTTCAAAGAAATGTGGTGAAAGAGAAGTGTGTATGGGAGCAATTTTCATCTGGAGAACTTACCAAGTAATGATGCCAAAGAGGCTGAGTTGTGCTGATGGTTATTCCCAGCCGTGAGTACCAGGAGCTGCTTGCACTTAACGCATCCCAGCACCCTTTTAGACTTCCCTACCAAAATGTTATCAGATCTCTGCAGGGTCTGGTAATGATAACACATTATAACAAATAGGTAGCGCTGCTATTTTGCTCTGTGTTTTCATGCACTGAATATATTTCATTGCTTACACTGTAGTAGCAGATCAAAACCATCTGCTGCCTTGCCACCAGCCCCTCAGTGGAGGAGAAAATCTCAGCTCGTTCTCCACAAGGCCAGGGTGCTCCAAGGCATGAGCACCACGGCTGGGATCCAGCTGCTCGCTGTCGCTGCGGGGCCAGGCCTTCGCTCGGGCGTCGATTAAATGGAAAATTAAACGGGAAACCTTTGCCAAGAGCTGGAACGGAGATAAACTAGGTTTGCTTCTCTCCCTCCCCTCCTCCCCCCACCCTCTCTGCAGCTCCGTCCCCCATCACAGTCATAAGGAAGGACAGGACGTCCAGGAACAGTGTGTCCCTCTCCTGGCAGGAGCCTGAGCATCCCAACGGGATCATCTTGGACTACGAGGTCAAATACTACGAAAAGGTGGGAAGATCAAAGGGGAGGGGTTTTTTCAGCAATTGCATCTTGCCTGTGTTCAGGACTCAGGAACGCTCAGGTTCGTTCAGTCTGCCTCAACGGCCCTAAGTGTTGGAACTGCTCGAGTTTTGGTAATGAGAACATCAGGAAATCCCAAGTGAAGTCATTGTGTTGTCTACCAAGTTCATCCCCAAGCACCTCAGAACAAACACAAAGTAATGCAGTCAATATGTAATTCCTTTCCTTTCTTATTTTCTTGACTAAAACTTTCTTTTTGTGCTGTTCTATCATGCTGTCAGTGTCCATACATTCACCCATGTGCTGGTGGCACTTCCCTGTGGCACAAGCATCTTTTACATGAGAATTATTTGGAAAATGTTGGCTGGTCTATTGGGCTGGTTTGCACTGTGAAAGTTCTTTCTATTAACTGAATTCTTCATCAATTCTAAGCAAATGACCACAAATGAAAGAAAATCTACATTCTGCCTTTTATTGACATTTTATTTACAACTGTTTATTTAGGCATCCTACAGAGATCTATATTTAGAAAAAAAAATCTTTGTAATAGAATGTTTTTAGGAGGTCTTACTAGTAGAATTGAAAAGACCATAGATTGCCATGGAGATTGAGACGTGTGACATTAGACATTTTTGATAGATCTATGGATAGTTCTATTTGATGTTTTGCCCCTGGAGTTAACAAACTTTGACAAAAAAGCCCGAATTCTGCTTTAATTGAGCATTTGCCAACAGTCTTCATATCTAATAATCAGGGTTATATTTCATGTATACCAGAGAAGATGTAGTGATAATACCCTCTAAGAAATGCTGTTAATACTCCATGAGTATTCAGTTAATCTTTAGAAATTTTTTTTTTTTTTTGCTCTGGAGTGGGACAACGTGGTGTTGGTAGTTCATGCCTGATCTTCAGATGAAGGAAGAGGATCAGAAGGCTGGATGCTGAAAAGATTTCTCCCAAATTTATGTAATCTGATTTTGGGAAGAGTTTTTTTGGCGAGCACTTGAACCTTCAAAGGCCTTGGTAAAAATCTAAACATACCTTGTGTTAGTGATAATGGGAGACAATGAATTCATCCATAACATTTCAACTCAGTCTCACTTAATGGAGCAGCATCTGTAGACTTCCACATAGTTGTTTTGGTTTTTTTTTAATTTGAATTGGGACAAGATCAATTTCAGTCATCCCCAGGAAAGCAGGGCTCCATCACGTGTAACAGGGTCTTGGGAAGACAAATGCCACCACTCCAAATACCCCCTCTTCCTTCTTCTTCCCCAGCCTTACACGCTGAGCATAGTGCCACGTGGGATGGGATATCTGTGTGCTCAGCTGGAATCAGGCTGTCCTGCCTGTGTCACCTCCCAAATCCTTGTTCACTCCCAGCCTCCTCTTTGGAAAGGTCTTGACACGGTAACCACTGCTCAGCAATAACAAAAATATATTATCAAACCTGTCTGTTTTCAGTGCCATTCCCAAAGCCACAGCTAGATACTGTGAAGAAAATTAATTCTCCCCCAGCCAAAAGCAGCACAGGTGGCCTCTTGGGTTTTACTTGCCCCAAAGGGAGAGATTTTCTTCCCTGCTGTGTGCAATTTTAATTAAATCACCAGTAAATTTTATTTGTGTTGGTTTGGGATGTTTTGATCATCTTTCCACACTGAAATTGGGGTTTTCTGTTTGAGAAAATTGCCATCCAGTGCTGTTTTATGCACAGACAGAGCACGCAGCTCCTATTCCCACCGGGTGTATCCACTCTCAGGGAGCAATTGGTTGTCATAAGACAGCTTTATAAGACAACCCACCAGTCTTAGGAGGCTGATCCTGCACATGTGTTTCTCCCCTTTGAAGTCTGTGATCAAGAGTTCATATGCACCAGACAGTTTTCTTAAACCAGGGAGCCAAGTGCTTGACAATGGGAGCCAGGCCATTTAGAGCAAAAGGCTTTTAAAAAGCCAACCTTCTGGCACCAGCGCTTTTAATGTGTGTTCTGCAGGCCCTTGGGGAGTCAGAAGCCTATTCCTCAGGGTTTATGAGGGGAAAAAAAACTTTAAAAAGCAAATCTGTTGTCAGGAGGCTTGAATCTATGTATTTTTAAGCTTTGCAAATGATAATAGTTTCAAAACTAGTTCTCTGATGAACTTACCTGGGACCAGAGCAGCTCATGCGGAATTGTTACTCTTCATTCCTCCACCAAACACCTTTGGAAGAGGCTGCCTTTCAGTCTGGGATCTCTAAGCGTGCTTCCTTCCCTCCTCTCTTAAAATGAGAGGCTTCTTTTCAAACTGGTCCTGTCCATTTGATTTTCTGCTTCAGAAATCATCTTGGTTGTGCTCATCAGAAAATCCACTGCTGTTAAGTGGAAATAAACCCTTCAGAGTTAGCAAATCTGGGTATATCTCCTGACAAGTTGTACCTGATGCTGGTAGATGATTTATGATGAGATTATTTTATTTATGATGAGATTATTTTATGCTGAGCCATCCTTTTTCATCCTGCTTGTTTTCAGATGATGCGTCTTTTGTCATCTCTTAGAAATTAAAAAATAGAGCATTAATAGAGCAATGCAGATCAGCCCAATTCTGCCATGCATCTTGTTCGTGACTTTATTTTGCTAAGCTGGTCTTAAGGTATTTAGGATATTACGAAAGATTTGGAATAAAAAAATACAATGTCATGTATCTAAATTTAAATATCTTGTAGTTTTTTGTCATGGATTATTGTCATAAAATATGTGAAATATATTCAGTTTCTCAAGGGTAGTTAATTAACCTGCTCATTTGTGTTTTTTTCACCATTTACTGCATCTGTGTAGCCAAAAGAGTAGAGCTTTATATGTGTCTACAGAAATTAGTAGCTATAGCTTTAGGAAACTATTTTAACTCTTTGGAATTAATCAGAATGGCCTGGGTTGGAAGGGACCTTTAAGATCATCCAGTTACAACCCCCTGCTATAATTTTCTCTATCCCAGGTTGTCCAAAGCCCCATCCAGCCAGGCTTTGAACACTTCATAGCATGATGAACAGAGACGCAGTTTTTCAGAAGCAGTGTTTGGAATAGAATTGTATTTTTTGCAAAAAAAAAATGAGAGCTTTATTATGGACCCCCAGGCAATATTTATTCAAAACATTTAAAAGAAACAAAATCTTTCAGAGGGAGATCATATGGAATTTTTAGGCATTTATTTTATGGTAAGGCATAACATTTTATGTTAAGTTAATGGTACTGACACCATTTAGTTCATCCGTACAATGCTGTGCTGAATTTTAAGTGTCTCAGCCATCAAAGTGCATAAACAACAAAGCCCTGGGTTTTTTTTGCACAAGCCCTATTCTTTGTTTCCTCCTTGTCCTTGTTCACACAGTCATGTCCTCTTGAAGGATTATCCTGTCATGTGAAGGTACAGAAAAAAGCCATGTCTTAAATACCACTCATAAACTATTAATTGTTTCAACTAAATATGTGGCTTACAATTAAATGGCATACACTTTTTTAAGATGGAGTCTTCTGCAAACAATGACTGAAATTCAGCTGCAGGCTCACATTGCTAAAATAGATTTGTTTTTGCCATCATAGGAGTTGTGTGATCAGTGGTTGCAGCCAACACAGAACTCTGCACTTTGAGGCTGAAAAAGTGCATTACATTCAAATGCACTTTGTTGCTTTTAAACTCTTATTATTCTGGCTTTAAATGTAGGTAGGCCATGAATACTCCACAAGACTTGTAGGAAATGTCATACCCATGAAGAGTTCACTTCTGGCAATAAGGGAAGCAGTATCAGGACTGTGGCCTCCTCCCAGAAATGTGGAGTCAGGTTTTGGCCTCTCAAATGCACATGAAGCTGATGGAAAGAAATATTTTTCCTTCTGTAATATAAGCACTTTCTGTGCTTATCTGGAAAAGGGCAAACCATTCACCCATACTGAAACCCCCACAATCCATTTAAAATGTCTCCAAAATATGGTTTTTGTAAAACAAAGTATAAAATTATAAAATGTCACATGCAAATGAGACACTAACAGTAGTAGGATTTGCTTCCCAGCAAAGATCGTGTCTGGTAAACTATGCAGAAATATTCAGGAAGAAATTGCTTTGTGCATCCAAGTTCACATTTATCCTCTGAGTGTTTGGTTAAAGTTCTGCTTGGCAAAGACTGATTCTCCTTTTTGTGTATTCCTTCTGCTTATGGCAGCTACAGTGCTGTATCTCTGAAGTTTTGCTTTATCCCCAAGAAAGATAAACTTGGGCTTTTATGTGGTGTTGCACTGATTTGATTACGAATACCATAAAAAATGACATACAAAATATGTGTGTAAAAAGCTTCCCATAAACTGAGATACCATGACATCCTCCATACCATTGTTTTAAAGGTTTATTTTCCAAGTTCCAGTGTGGATTATTAACAGACAGGGCCATGACTGTATTTTCCCTTGCACGTATGTATCTGCACCAGAAGGAAATGTTTGCATTTCATAAAAGCAGCCTGAAGCGAGATCAAAATGAATGTCCAGTCATAGCATACACAAAAGATGTTGTGTTTTAAAGACAAGATTATTATGTCTTTGAAATTAAAATAGTTGCCTACATCCAACTGAATGACGAGATAAGGAAAGCTTGCAAATTATAATACTAGGCCTTTGTTAGTTCAAAAATTAATCATTTTACACAAGCCTGTTAGCTCTTTAGAGTATCTTCCTGTAAATTTGCTCGCCTGAATTTAGAACAGAACTTTTTACAGAAGTATTGGGAAACTCTGAGGAGGTCCAGTGTTGATTTCCTTTTTATTTTTAATGTGCCAAGAAAATGGGCCATGGGCAACATTTTTATAGTCATTCTTTGAAGACTATGTCCAGCTCACCCTGTCTGAAGTATGGATTCTGGATGGTAATTTTTAGGCACAAGCTTAGCTGCTTTTTCTGGTTTCTTTTTTTTTCTTTCTTTCTTTCTTTTTTCCTTTCACTGTGATTTCTCATGAGCACAACGGGGAATATTACATGGAGCTTCTGGCAATTCCCCTAACTATGGTGTAAATGTTTCTCTATATCAAAGACTGCCAAGAACAGGGCACTTAGGCTTCTTTAGCACCAAAGTGAACAGTTCCTAATGCTCACCTACTAACCTGAAATATCCTGACTCTATTCCTGCAGTCAGCAAGGCAGAGCAAACACCCTAAAACAACTCCAGTCACTTGAACTTTACACGTGGAGGTGAAACGGCCTTGGCAATGAGTGTGCTGGGTGTTTTCCAACCCCTGTGCTCGTGCATTGGCACTCCAGTGTTGTCAGAGTTAAAATGTCAGCCCCTGACCAGCTAATGCAATGCCATAAAACATGATGAGAATTAGGTGAGATTCTCTGCATCCGACGTGTGTTCGCTCGGTTTCTGCTTTCAGCCCGGCAAAATTCAATGGCTGCAGTGTTTTGCACAGTGTTCAAAGTACAAGGACATCACATGAAATCCCCACCACCTCCAGAATAAAAAAGTTCGTGGTGGGGAACCTAAACAATTGAGATTCTCACAGTTTCCCACATGTGTGGCTGCTGGCCAAGAGTTTTTTTCCTGAGACAGTTCCAGCTGCCGTATTTTGGACGCCAAAAATGCTCTTTTGGTACAAGATGGCTTTAGTAAAATAAGCAGTACCTCAGGCTCCAAATGCATGCTTAAATGTTAAGATTATGTGCTTACAGTGGGACTGAGGCATACTTTTATCAGGATTAGCTTTTTACACAGTGTGAAGTGTATCCAAACCTACCAAATTATAAACCAGTCCTCCTCTCATTTTATGTAAAAAGCATTATGTCAGACATAGGTGACTATTAAACAGAGAGGGGTTATGAACATAGCCCAGGACTGAGTTCAATGTGGTTTTGTCCAAATGAAGATGGACACAACTATCTCATAGTTTTTATAGCATAATAGAAAACCAGTTAAGTCTGCCTTTTTGCTGAGCTGAGGAGCCCAAGTGGAGTTTCCCTTCTGACTCTTATAAAGGTAACCACTGTCTTGTAAAATGTGAGGCAGTAAAAACTGCATCCTGCATTAGCTCTGCAGGGCCCTAAAATGTCTATGTTGGCCTGTTACAGCTTCCAGTTCAGTGCAGTAGGCAAATCTGATTTATGTTTTTTTAAATAATCTTTTAATAATTTTCTTGTTGTATTACAGACCACGGACAAAACGATGCAAAACCATTTATATGAAATGTCGTGAACTCAGCATATCTAGTATTCGATTTACAGCACAATACCGTAGCAAATCTGATGATTTAAGATATCTTGTTAAAAGATGATTGAAAATTAATGTTTTTACAAGCATTAGTTAGGCTATAAATATTCAAAATATGCCAGTCCTCTCCTGGATGTTTGTAGTAATTTAGTGCCAACCACCTCTTTTTTTTTAGGGTGTGGTTTTAATCTGATGATGTCTTTTTTCAAAAGCAGGAACAAGAGACAAGCTATACTATTCTGAGAGCCAGAGGCACCAACGTGACCATCAGTGGCCTCAAGCCTGACACCACCTACGTCTTCCAAATCCGAGCCCGAACTGCAGCTGGATATGGGACAAGCAGCCGCAAGTTTGAGTTTGAGACCAGCCCAGACTGTATGTATTTGTTCAGATGCTTTGTGCTGACATCCTGCCCAGTTCCTGACACATCTGAATGGCTGCTTTCCCTCCTTTTCTAGCTGAGGAAATGTGTCTCATAACTATTTATGATGTGTCTTTCTTGGTAGCATTGCTGTATAACTTTATGTTTTATCATTAAACTTGAAACAGGCTATAAAGAGTATCCCAGAACTATCACAGGTGGTGTTTTCTTCCATTCCCTACCCTACTTCTACCTCAGGCCAGAATTGATGCCTTGCTAGACCATGGCTCTTGCTGAGGGAGGAATTGTGATAGAAAAACAAAGAGTAGTGTCAAGCCAAATCTTTCACCTTGATTCTGTGTATTTTTGAGATACATTATGTATTTCCTCCCCGCTTCTTCCTTCTCCACCCCAGCTGTTATTCTGAAAGGCAAACAAGCTCCATGTTTAAAAAAGGAAAATTACAAATTGCTGTTATGGTGACTTGCAGCTTTGGTGTTCTAGCTGAAACTAGAACTCAGGATAGGACAATTACAGCAAGGAGGGAAAAATCAGTTGCAGAGATAAAAGAATTAACAGTTTGGAGGTTAATGAGTTTTCTCTGCAAAGTAGCATTACCAAAAGAAGGGGAAAAAGTAGAAATGTGGAAGGAGGCAGTGGTGCATGTCTCAGTAATAAGTGTACAAATGACACAGATGACCAGCAAAGGACGTAAGTTTGTTCCTGTGTTTCCAAGTTCTCATAGCTGGGTGCAGTAGGTGTGTGACAGGCAGAGATGGGAATGATGTGACCCTGAAGAGAGGCTCTCTAACCTGTGGGGCCAGGAGTGGTAGCTCCCAGCTCAGTTTGGGCAGCTGACTTGAAGCACGGTGCTGAGGGGTTTAATTCTGCTGTGCTCAGGGAAGCTCAGCTCTCTCTGCTGGAGACTGGTCCTCATTACTAAGGCCTAAAGCCATCCTGTCATTGTGTAACAGCCTAAAGTTCCGTGCTTAGGGATCGCAGGGAGACACCCAAAATAGGGCAGAAAATAGCCCTTATTTTCCCTGTAGACATCTGTGCCTCCATGCCCTGGCTGTCCATGACCTTCATGTGGATATTGTCAGGCTAAACTGGGAAACTTAGCTCCTGAAAGCGCTTTCCATCATACAGAGGGGAAGTGAAGGTGATGATTATGGGATTTCTTGCCAAGGAAATGTTCCTTACCGAGCATGACATAAAGTGTATATGGCATATATGGCATGTATGTATTTATGTATGTGTTTATATATTAGCATCAGTTGGCCAGCAGTTGCTACAACTAGCAAGAGTGAAAACTGAGAGTAGCAGAAACATCTTCTGTGAATTTGTAAAGATGGCTGGAGTCTTATGTTTTCTTCCCTTGTATTTATTTGTTTGATGAAAACCTCTGTCCTGGATTAAATATCTGCCAGGAGACCAAATGCTATACAATGATGCCTGTCCCCTATATGCATGTAGATTCTGATGTCACCAATGAGATGTGTGTGTGTGTGAGGTTGTTTATATGTTTTTGTGTTGGCTTTGCAGCGTTCTCCATCTCCAGTGAGAACAGCCAGGTGGTGATGATTGCCATTTCAGCAGCAGTGGCCATCATCCTCCTCACAGTGGTGGTCTATGTCTTGATTGGGAGGTGAGCCTGCTGTCTGATTTGCACATTTTCTCCTGTTGCCATGGCCCAGAGGGGCCCTGGTGACCGTGGCACGTCGGGGGTCATGGTGTGGCTGGTTTTTAATCCTTTGTCTGCTGCCCAGGAGCTCCAAACACTGCCTCCCAGTCAGTAATGAGCCCGCTAACGTTAGCAGCCCAAATCATGCAGCAGTTGTTAAAAAATGCTATAAACACATTCTCAGGCAATTGTAAAATTAAACTGTAGGGGTCAAAAATCAACAAATCCTCTCATTAGCCAATTTCCTCAAATTCCCTGAGAACATCACATGCCTCTATAGGGCACAGAGAATGTAAATATCATTAAACTTTCAAACAGGCATTTAATTGTGCAGGGAAAACATTCTATTCTGTTTCCACCTGCAGTTAACACATAAAATTCTCTGTATTAATTTCTTTTTTTCTCTGTTGCTTGTAGATTCTGTGGATACAAGAAGTCTAAACATGGCACTGATGAGAAAAGGCTGCATTTTGGGAATGGCCACTGTAAGTTACTGAAGCCTTTTAATGTTTCCAGATTTGTTGAATTAATCTCCTAGGTAATTGATATTTTTCAATTAAAAAGTAAAAAAGAGCCATACCTCACTTAAACCAAGGTGAAATTAGGAAGAGAATTATCCCTTCTCTTGTGGGTAAGGAGATTTTCCCCAAACAATTATTCTTTGTTTCAACTTCTTTCATATGTGTTCAGGTTAGTAATGAGAAAAACATCACTGTCTATGTTCAAACAATGCATGTGGTTGGAATTGTGATATTGATTATGCTGTGCATCCCTGAAATCCAGAGTACAACTGCAACTTCCTCATTATATAACATGCAAGAAATATGTTTTTCTTTCCCAAAACAAAATATAAATCAAGTAAACCCATCTTGATGAATGCTAAAGCTATTGTGAAAATTGTTTGCTCGACAAAGTTCACCTACAAAACATAGTAATAATCTGATCCTGGATCCTCTTTACATTGTGTGTAACTTTGTTACACCTTTGCACTGCAAAGCTGTGGATCCTGATGATTGGCTCCCAGGCAAACCTCCATCCATACACCTTTTAAAACAACAACAAAACAAAACAAAACAAAACAAAACAAAACAAAAAAAAAAAAAAAAAAAGTTTTGGAGCAGGAGAAGCTGAGGGAAAAAGGTGATAGCCTAATTCCTGATCAGGCATGGGAGGATTACTTAGGTGTTTCTTTAAATCACTGTACTTTGGATTTTTATATCCTTACAGGCAAAGATAATGCCCCTCATAGACACCAAGACCAGAAAATCCTTTTTTTTACTCACATAATTCTTGATGTCTAATGAGGCTTTGTTTAATAAGAAGCAATAGTTCATCTTTGAAGCTGTTTCAGCTCCAGATGAGTGTCCTGCTACCATGTAAACCATGGTTGAACCAGATATTTCTGTTGGTTAGCATGGTGTAACATTAATATATGTGGGGTTTTTGCACACAACATTGGCACTTTACTATTTGCAAGAAAAGAGCTGCTGATACCATAATCAGGTGCCTCCTCCCAAAATATAAGTGAATTAACATTTTAATGAGGGATTTACCTGCAGTGGCTGGAAATTAGGACTGCTTCCCAATCCTTGTGACAATGGAATAACTGTTCTCTGACTGTTCAAATTATTATTCTTTTAAGTTTCCTGCCCCTCCTTATCTCCAGAGAGCCAAGAGCATGAATATCCACGATTTCTGTCTCCTTCCCAGCACTGTCAGGGGATACACAAACTGCAGCCCACAACTGCAAACCAACTATTCTCAAAAAAATCTCTACAGTTACATGTGGCCCATAGAGTTAATGCTTCATCATCCAAATTTAATGAGGTTATAAAATAAAAGCAGCCAGTAAAATAAGTGTCACAGACAAATAACAGGTCAGAATTCACTCTCCTTACTCCCACACAATGGAAAGTTGCAATCACTATTCTTAAACATGTCAGTGCTGTTAAATTCCTGTGGATTAAATTGCTTTTAATTTGGCTTTAGATATTTATGTACTGTTTTCTGAGTCGTGCCATGCTGATTCACTATGCAATAAGACCAGAGCCAGTCATGGGCCTGGTGTGTCTGTTAGAAGTTTTTGAAAATTATTTATTATAGATTTTGCAGATATTTATCTGTTAGAATTTGTAAGTATTTACGTGTGTGGCTGTTGAAACTTCTAATCTACCAAATTACAGTCTTTCCCAAGGAAAAAGAAAATTGCTCCCATGAACTAAAAAAGGACAAAGTAACTTCCATGGCTGTCGTAAACTTTCAGCATCTTAAATACAGCAGCTGGTTTATTTCAGTCAGTTTACTCTGAATTACTTTTAAAAAGGCTCAAGCCATGAACTATTCCCTGCAGCCTTATTACAAATCCTATAATATTACTTCAAAGGAACGAAAATGTTTCACCTCCTCAGATCCTCTCCCTTTGCCCTCTCTGGCTAGGCCTTTTTATTCTTTTGCTACCTTTAGGGCAATTTGTGCTGTTAAAATGAAAATGTAAATTATTATGTTTGCACAGAATGAGCTGTAAAGTAGTGCAGCTTAACACATGTGCACGTGTTTATTATCAGTATTTCATGACAGAACCCAGCTACTACACAGGCTGCCCTTAATTATGGGTGTGAAGGGATTATTCTCCCTGCAGCCCCCATCACCTGATCTTGGGAACCTCTTGGGGTCAGCATTAAAAATCCCAAGCCAAAAACCCCACAGTGCAGGGGCTTTTAATTGTTATTTTTATTGGGGATGTGAGGGGGCCTGTAATGTACATTCAGCATGGACGGGAAGGAGCATTTACAAGAATTTTAACCAACAGCAATATACAGCCAATTACTTTTTGGTTTACTTGCAGGTAATTCTGTAATCATCAGGCTCTTGAAGGAAACACAGTTGGCTTTTAATGCCATGCACACACAGCCCTTATGTTGAGAACATGGCTCTTACTTTGCATTGTTTTCAAGGCAATTAGCTTGGGAACCCAGTTTTATCCCTTTTTTGTCAATTCTGAGGCCAATAAACCCCCATAAAATCGATTTTTTTTTCTTTTTTTTACGTATATTTTGCTTTGTTTGATAAAACAATTTTGGGCTCTCATGGTCCAAAGGTATTTTTTCCCATCTGTGCAACCTCAGCAAAAAAAGGCTTAACTATTTTAGCAGTGAAAAAATTGCTGCAGTATAATAATGCTAAGCTGGAAAGGATATTCCTGAGTGGGTTAAAGCAGTGTTTGTTGAAGGAGTTAATATCTTTTACAAGACCAACTGGTACAGTTAGGGAAAGGTG
Source organism: Nicator chloris (assembly GCA_013400495.1). NCBI lineage: Eukaryota > Metazoa > Chordata > Aves > Passeriformes > Pycnonotidae > Nicator > Nicator chloris. The sequence goes on along the minus strand of WAAE01011491.1, from coordinate 4,224 downwards.
GAATACATGTCTGGGAATGCAGGGTTTGTGTCAGAAGCTGAAAACTTCAAGCTGTGTATTTCACTTTTTGTTAATAAAATATATTCCTGTTGTAAAATGAGTACAACAGGGGCAGGCACAGAAGGTACTGGCTGCAAACACAAGCAAGGCTTTGAGCTGGGGAGGGGGAATGAGGCTGAGCTTTGCTTTCAGCATTTTTGTTGGAGGCAAAGGTTGGGAATGATCTCTTCCAACAATCCCTAGCCAGGAAGCTCTAGAGGGGGCCAAAATAATAACATGGATGTATGGGGAACAAAGCTCTAGAACCAGCCTTTACTCAGAACGATTATCAGCCATCCTTGTGTATTCTGGCAGAGGGATTGAGGCAGGGGTGCATTATTTCATGTTTAAGTTTCTTATTATGCATCCTGTTGATGGACTTAGGAAAAAAAAAAAGCTGGAGTTAATTTCTTAATATAGTCCTGATTTCTTAATATAGTCCTAAGAACTTTTCAGGTTGACTGTAGCAACACAGCAACATTTTGTTCCTTGCCCCTTTGTTGCTGCTTTGGAAGGGTCAATATAAGGCAGCATCTAAATGCAGCGGCCTGGGAGGGGTGAGTGGTATTTTAATATTGGAAAAGCAGCTAAATACTACAAGTGCAGATATTTGAAATGGGTTGTCACACAAACTTTGGTTTCACTCTGTACAAAGATTCTAAAAACCCACAAAAACCAGTATGGTTTGAAGAATACCTTTCCCTTCTATTGATTTGGTTTCTGTTGTCTCATGAGCTTTCTTTAGAAGGGTAACTCATGTCTAAGTAATATTTTCTCTCTGAATTTGTTTTTTACACAGTAAAGCTGCCAGGTCTGAGAACTTATGTAGATCCACACACATATGAGGATCCCAACCAAGCTGTGCATGAATTTGCCAAGGAACTGGATGCTTCCAATATATCCATTGATAAAGTAGTTGGAGCAGGTAATTACCACCAGATATATTGAACTAAAGAAAGCTTTTTGCTGTGCATTTATTGTTTTATATCTTTAGGTTCATAGTTGTGACTGGAAAGAAAATGTTCCAGAAAGTCTTCAGATTAGTAGGTCACATTTACAGTGCAAAGTTAAGGGCACACAATTTTATATTTCTTTTTTTTCTTGAAAAAAGGAGACAGCAAGACAGCTTTTCAAAGGACACCAAACCCATACTCAAGTGCACCACTGTTGGAAGGGAAAAGACGTTCAGCCTCACTTCTATGTTTCTCTTTAAAATCTGTCAGCACAGCACAGAAAATGTTATCAACTGTGGAGATGTTTTCTTTCTTTTTTCTTTTTCCCCACAAAAGGGCTCTTGACTACTGTGCCTTGAGTGAAACCACAAACTCATTTCATACCAGTCACCACACATCCATCAGGCTGCAGTGACCTTTGGTCGTTGGATTGATTTTGGTCATTGCTTTGGATTTGAATTATTGATTTAGGAGGAAAGGGTTGTCTGTCCAATAACTGGTTGTCTGAGCCATAAAGATGCCACAGATTGTTGGATTTACAGGAAACAAGCTGGTGAGATGATCAGATTTTGTAACAGCGGAGCCAGATGACAGAAATTCTCATTACACTGGGTGTTGCAGTGGAGCATCTAGCTCCTGGTAGAATGTGTGCTTCCTCCTTGAAGTGGCAGATGGTCTCATTGAGCCAGAAGATCATGGAGTGTTACCTTTCCTCCTATATTAAAGTAGTTATGAGGAGTAGTATTGATTTTTAATCCATTGAAAAATACTTGTTCCTTTATTATTGATTTTTTGGGCTTCTCTCAAGTATACGGTTTGAATTAAAACCATGAGGTGTGAGACACAGACTCTGAGTGCACAGCAAAAGATTTCCAGCTGGAAAAAGTATAGAACCCAAGGTACTGTACTCAGTGCATCTCCTGAATCACCCAGCAAAAAAAAAAAAAAAAAAGGAACAGTTTTTCATCCTCTCCTGCTGAAGCTACTCAACTGTTCTTAGTTTGGTTATTTTATGGAAAGGTGGAATCCGTGTTCCTTGCTGGTTTTAATTTTGCCCCACAAGAGTACTCTATTCTCCATCATCTTCAGTCAGGGCAGCAAAGCTCTGCTTACTGCACATAACAGGGAATTTGTGTGAGGATGAAGAAGGAGGAATACTCTAAATTTAAGTCCAGGAGCAGTGTGTTTCCTTGTAAGACTTTCAGGAGCCTCAGAAATGCAAGCTCTCTAAATTTGGGCTGTATGCAGTATATGAATCTAGAAAAGGAGTTCCTAAGGATCATGCCATGTTTTACAGCTTGGTTGTTCTAACCTATTTGCAGTCAAGATACACAGCAGAATAAGAAGTAAACCAAAATTTGTCAAATTCCTCTGGAAACAGAGGAAAAAATTTTGAAAGGCTACAAAAAGGACTTTGTTCTAAAGGAGTCAGGTGTTTTAGAAGTCTCTCTGCTCCACTGCAGTGAGAATCACAGGTTATTCTGGGTTGGAAAGAACCCCCAAGGACTGTGGGGTCCAGCTCTTAAATGAATGGCCCCCACAGGGATTGAACCTGGACCTTGACATTATCTGCACCCTGCTCAAACCAACTGAGCTGAGTGGCAGAGGGTTCCTGCAAGCTTTTTGCATTAGAACTTGCACTCGAGCTACAGTAACACCTTTCTTTTGGGCACCATAACTCAGTTCACGTAGTCTGGAGTACACAAGGCATTATAGTTAACATTTCCTCTTAGCAATTGCTTGAGATGCCAACAGGAAAAGCCAGGAAGGGAAGAACAGATGAAAATCAGCTGGGAGCTTCCAAAAGGAGTGTGTGGCATCACTTTACACTGCTATCAGCCTCAGCACGTGGTAGCTTTTACATTCAGATTGCCTCTGAGGCAACTCCAGGAACACTTCTCCCCAAAACCAGAAAGGCATTTCCTGCCTCTTATTGAGTCAATGACTTGTTTGAGTGAATGACTTGGTCTCTTCCTGCCCTTGTCCTTTGCACGGCAAGTGTGAAGGAAATTATAAAAAAAAGACAGGGATCTGAGAAGAAGGGATTCATTTAACTGCCCCAAAGTGTGACGTAAGTAACGAGACCTTCACGTCAGGCAAGCAATCTCGGCATTCTCAAGTGCTCCAAGCAGTTTTTCACAGCTTTAGCCAGAAGTCTCTGAGAAGAGAGGGCTTTCAGAGCTTACATGGCTTTGAAAACACACACAAATGCAATAAGGAAATATTCTTATCCAAAAGAACCTCAAGAAAAACACAAGGGATTTTAGCGGGAGGCTAAGCATAAGAAAATTGAGGTCAGAAGCCACTTTTTCAGATTTTTCTTTACAGTCATTTTTTCTTTTAAAATAACTCACTTATTTTTATGGATTCAGTTCAACAAACCACTTCATAAGTTTAAATCCAACGAGGCAGTAGGAGAATACTACAGAAAATGCTTTCTTGATTTGGAGTACATTCAACTATATGCTTTGCTGAACAAGCAAGCAAATATTTGCTTTTCTTCTGAAGTTGAAATATACTTGCAGCACAACATCTTGTTGATCTAGTTATTCACAAAATTCAGGGGCTACCTGTCTATGAACTTAGCTTGAAGGTTTGCAGTGTCCCAGTGAAGGCTAGAACATTGCTGATGTTCCCAAGGTTTATGAAACATTGAGCTTTGGTGCCTCTCCAAATCTGAGGGAGTTCTCTGCACAGATTTAAAATGCAGCAAAGTGAAGGCAGTGGCTGATTTCACAGAATCTTCGTTTACTGTTCCCCTGAGTCTAAATGCACAGCAAACACCATCTCCTGACATACTAAATAGCCTATTTAAAAAGACATTAGGATATCCTGAAGAGAGATCTTTGTGCCAGCCCTCCTAAATAATCCCTGTCAGCTTTCCACATGCAAATAGACACACCAATCTGCAGGGCAGGTTATACAATCTTTATGTGGGGGGTGTAATTAAAAACAAACACCTCAGGAAGGCTTCATATGAAAGGCCATCATGCTCATATCTTACAGTCAGTGCCAGGTTTTCTGGCACTCAGACACAGGCCCTTGTTCCTCCTAAACAAGATGAGGTCCAGTCCCTTTCTTACTGGGATTGTAATAATAATTTAGTATAGTAAAAATTGCAGTGTAACTGCATGGGTCACTATGGGTGTTGACCAGATAGATGAATTTAGCATCCACGCTGCCCTGGATGTAAAAAATCATAGATTAATGTAGTTGGGCTGCCTGGGGAGCT